>CM076266.1:11620000-12081544 GCA_038380795.1 Pyrocephalus nanus
TAAAGGGCTCCCCCATGGCACACCATTCACAGCATCCATTCTCTTTGGATTCTCTCATTATGCTAAAGATAACAGCATTGAAATCAGCTTATATTATAAGCATATTTAGAAACAGTTGAATTCTTGTGAATGACAGATTCTTACTAATGACAGAAAAATGAGAGAAGGCAGATAAGGAGACTAAGGCTTTCCCTCAGAGGAACCCTATCATATATGTTAGCAGTCTTGTAAAGAACACAGACAGGAATCTCTTTTTTGTAGCTCTGTCATTTTTACTCTCTGGACAGCTAGCTTGAACCTGGAACAAATACCATGGAAATGATGATAACTAAATAAACAAGAAATAGCATACATCTTAGAAGAGATGCACCTCCTCTCACCATTACAGGCACAGAAATTGCCTGGATTTCCCCAAAGGAAGTTCTCCCTTTGCATAATGCAGAACAGGCTACTCTGAAATCTCCATCTCACTTCACTGGAGCCGTACCATTAGGAAAAAATATGCAGTGAGTGGGAAATGGCAAAACTGCTTTGGGCAAAAAGAGCAACTGAAGAGGAATCCTCTCATCTCATCCTATTGATTTTCTTGATGGGATAGATAGCACTCCACATGCTCTAATTTAGCATCCAGATGCCTTGCTGCTTTTCATGACCAAATGTTCTTCAAAAGGACTACTAGCTATTTCTCCTTTTCCGTGTTAAGTTCATGTGCTTTTTATTGTTTGTTTATTTTGTTTTATTTTACTTTTCAGGCCCCTACCAGTTTCATCTCTAATTCTTTTCTGTTCCTTCGATTTTTCCACCACTTACCCTACCTTCAATCTCCTTCACATCCTTTGCTTCATTAACTGTGCTGTCTTTACATACACATCTAGCTCTCCAAATTCCTTGACTCAGTGTATGATCCATGTGTTCTTTCAATACCTCCTCATGAAACACTACCTCTAAAAATCTGTCTGAAAACTAATGCCAGCAGAGCAAAAGCCAATGTTTTTAATAAACTAAAACAGGAAGATGAAAAAAAATAATGGAAAAAAAACCCAAAACTTGAACTAGCAATATCATGGAGTCATTTTGCCTCTTTTCCATCCTGACTGATACCAAAAAAGAGCCTCGTTCACTGTACCTGGGCACCCCTTAGTCAGAAAAAAAAAAATCAGAGGTTCAGGTTCTTTAAATATACTTAAATCATCTTGCTTTCCGGTGTAGCATTAGCATATTGATAAATCAATTAATACTTCGTAGTACTCATAATTAAAAAAAAAAAAAGTAATTAATGAACACAACTTTTATTTTTTCATAGTTCAGGTTCCCAATAAGGAGTCCTAGGATGCTTAGCAATGCAGCAACAATTTTCAGGTTAAATTTTCTGATCAAGTCTGAAAACAAACTGCTCTGCTCTGAGCTTCTGGTTCTGCATATAGTAGGATTATGGCAAAGCAATTCATACTGCTCTACCTTTAATCTATATCAACAGGAGGGCCAATTTATTTTGTCTAGGGCTGGTACTTAAAAAGCCTGATAAATGTAACCTGTGAGAGGCAAGCAAAATAAGAGCAAAGAGGGTATTAAAAAAAAAAAAAAAGGGGGGGGGAAAAACCGAAAGAATATGCATGAGAATTTTTAGATTTGTGGAAGGGATACATTTGAGTGATGTGATGATTTTGTCTCTAGACTCCAAAAGGCTTTTTATATTTTTACATTAATAGACCAATGACTATGAATTGATTCTGCTTGTAAGCCAAAAAAAGTCTCATAATTTTTTTATTATTTTAAACCACTTCCATGCTTGTCAGTATAAAAACATCTCTTTTGCACTACAGAAAGAAACTATTTACACAAAATTATTTTTTTACTCTGTAATTTATTAAAACACTTGCATCATTTTATGGCATTCTGTGACTTTGCATAGTCATCTGTAAATCTTATACTTTATATATTTTAAAATTAAAAAAAAATACATCTATCTTATATCCATTTCTGTCAAACTTAAACTGTTTACCATTTTAGCTTGTGGTTCTGTGAAATATTTTTATAGTATTTCCAGGAGGTGTTACTTTATTTTATGTTATTCTTGCACACTAGAGCAGTAAGCATTTCCTAGCAACTCCATTTAATGGCATAGAGGCAGAGTTTGTTACTTCATCTCTTCTTGCTGAGGCAGCTCTGAGTGATATGCCCTTCCCAGCTAGATAATGACGACTTATTAGACCTGTGAAAATTAATGCTATTTGTCTGGAAGTAATAGAATGACAAGCCCATGATTAAATGCTCCACTTCCAAGATGCATCCTGTAGCATCTGAGAACTACCTCTTTGCAGCTGTTTTTTTCTTTTTTCCTTTTCTTTTCCTTTTTTTTTTTTTTTTTTTTTTTTTTTGTACTGGGAAAAGAATATAACATGGCAAATATTGTTAAATATGTTTGGCGGTTTTGCCAGGGCCTGAACACTGGAGCTTGATTTATTGTTAAAAGTGTACACCGCGTTTATTTAACAAGGTTTTAGTAGCAAAGGGTGTTTCAGGAGTGGCCTCTGTGAGAAACTGTAAAAAGCTGCCCCCATTGCCAAAAGCAAGATAGTACCTTTCCCCAGAGTACCTGGCACCGTGCTAGGTGGACAACCATTTCAAATACCAGTTATAAGTATTTTGATCAGAAAGAACCTCTAGATGTCATCTAATCTAATCCCTTTCTCAAAGCAGATCTAATCCAAAAATGTTGCTCATGTCCAATCAAGTCTTGAACGTTCCCATGGAAGGAGATTCTACAGTCTCTCTGGACAACCTCCTCCAGTGTTTGGCCACCATCACGAGAGATGACGATGTCTTTTAATGCAAAACTGGACACAATGCTCCATTAGCTACTCAGAAACTGGGTTGATTCCATTTAAAGTTCCCTTCTGAAGAACATAACTAAGGCTTTATTTCAGACACCTGATAGCTGGAATGCAGCTTATAAACTCTGTCTATAAAATGTCATAGATGTTTTCTCTATTCAGTCTTTCCTTGGGTGAGTGGATGCTGGATCCCAGTGGTGGGATCAGCATTTATTCCTAAGAGGCATTGTTTATCAAATGATACAATGCAGAAAAAGGTTATGGTTTTTTTTCTCTTTTCTACTCTCAGATTTCTAATCTCAGATTTAATTTTCTAATTTTCTGTGGTGGGAACAACTGGAAGTCCCATAAGTAAGCTTTTGTCCATAAACCAGGAAATAAATTTAAACTATTACAGGAAAAAAAAGACATCCATGTCATAGTCCTTGTATTTCCCTTTTCCAATTTACTCTTTTCATGTGCAACCTGAGCTGTTTTAAAGGTGAGCATTTTGTTCACTGTGAGTAGGTCTGGGAAGTAACCATGCCTCGCTGCTCCTGATGCTCTTCAGGGGTTGTAATGGCCTGCCTGGGTGCTTAAACATTTGGAACAGAGAGTTCTATCCCACACCTTCCCAGCACTGAACATGCTAAGTTAGCCTGACCCAAATTGCCACTCAGCAATCTATCTTTTTAGCACCTTCATAAGGGATCTCTAATCTCCGACAGGAGACTGAATTAATTTACTGAAGTATGTGACCATATTTAACAACCTTTCTAACTCACCCGCTTTCCGGTTTGGAGCCAAGCTTTACATAATTATTTCTATTTTTGAGCTGTCAGGATTGACACATTTCCCAAATGCCTACGTTTAGCCATTTTTAGCTTACACTTGCCCTAACTGAAGTATAGTCCTTCATCTCTAGTTTTTTAAGTACTTGATGGGCTTTTGTTCTTCAAGGATTACAAAATATAATTCTATCTAGGTAGGCTAGCAGTCCACTGAGACCTTTAAATAACTCTGCTCTGATTATATCAAACACATCTAGGGATCTTTAATGCTCTTTCTGATGTAAGGCAATTCCAAGAATTACAACAAATAATAGGCAACATAATTTAGAACTATTTTTTCTCTAACCAAATTTGTTGGAAATATTAAAACCTTCACTGTTTGAAAACTAGAAAGTGGATACTGCCTATTTTCCTCTTTATTTTCTCACATTTTTGCTCTTTTTCTTTTCAGGTGGTCCCTGAAGAGTGAAAGGAGGTTACTGCTTGCTGTTGCCCTTCAAAAACCATGCATACACAGACACGCTCTAAATGTTTCAAAATGCTGTTATTCATAGATTAACTATAATTTCAATGCAGAGGGTTTAATATCAGGCACAAGCTTCTAAAATGTAATAGACTACATATAAAAAACCCCAACATACACAACATAATCCTTTTTAGCAACCCATTAAGGTGTCATATCAAAGCACACAGAAAACTGGTGGCTGTCACTGTCTGGGATCTGTTGCAGATCATGAAGTCACATTGAGCAATACCTGTAACATTTCACACACTGGCAGATTATGGCAGATCATGTGGATCCAGTACAGTTTGACAGCATTTTGATATGTAGGATTACATATTGCCATGGTGTAGTAATGTCTTTAGTGTTTTTCAGAAGTTGTCTGCTGTTGCTGTACAGAAGAAAAAAATACAGAAAAGCTTGACTTTTTTGTTGTTTTTCCTTTGGATGTAATTTCTACCTCAAGCAGCTTCAGCAGTTCCACTCCACATTTAAGAACCTCTTTTACCAGTGGGATTTATTTGAGCAAGTGAAAAAGGCAGTAATATCCAATCTATAAGATGTCCTTCATCCTTCAATCCAAAAAGCATCACATTTTTCAAGAAATCCTGTTACCATTTCTCCAGCTTCCTGCAGGACTAAATCCTAACAGTTATATACAAGAAGGATGAATTGAGGTCCTACAGATAACTGCAGATCAAATTTCTTACTTTCTGCTTAAACTTTGGAATTAATACTTTTTAGATATACTTGACTCTATGAAATAATCCTATATGCATCTGTTGTTATATTTATATACAGCAATATGTTTGGCCATATACTATACATAACATTTATTTTCCTTTCACATTTCAGGAACAAAAATTCTAATGAGACAAATTACCCTGTAAAGCTCCTTTGCATGGGGGAATAGAGCCAGATGCCAGAAAGCACTGGGGGGGAAATTAATATTATGATGGTATGAGAGCACTTTAAATTGCTGTACTCTCCCAGGGTAGAAAAAGGAATTTAACACTCTTTCTTCTCAATTCCATTTTTTCTCAGTCAAAGCTCTGGCTGACTAACACTGTGGTAAATAATACTGTATGTTAAGTAAAAAATAAAAATAATAGTAAAAAAAACACCATCAACAACCAAAAAACCTGTGAAGAGGGAGATAAATATTGTCTTCAGTCTTAGTGTTGGCTCTGCCTCTGCCATTGGCAGACGGCATGTGGATAATGGGAAAGACAAGTGATGGAGAAGTCCATAATACAAAACAAAACCATGTCATTACATAGGACATTGGCAGAACATGGTTACACAATAAATTGGCAGTGTTCTTTCAGTCTGAATAAAGAATGAACACTTGTGCACTGTGTTATGAAATTGATAAGTGCCTTTGAGCAAATTACTTCTTTATGCATCCATTCCACCATCTGCAATGTTATGTAATTACCTCTAAGGGGGTTGGTTTTGGTTTTGTCTTCAATATTGTTTTTTACACTAAGATTTATGCTGCTAAAATTCATAGAGTATTTGAGGTCCTTACCTGCTTCAAAACTTGGGATTTTACTGAATAAAAACCTAAAAAAGGGAAGAGAGAGAGCATCCAACACCTCCTCAGTAAATATGTTCTAAATAACATGAAATACTTGTCACATTTCTGAACTTACCACATAAACACATACCCATGGTCTAATGTTTTAAAATATTAGAAAGCTTGTTAATCTATTCTGTTGACCTCAGTGCTGGTGCAAAGCCTATTGATACATAATATGCAAATATGTCAGATTTATAGAGAATTTAGCTCATTTGAGAAATATATGTATCATGGCACTAGAGTAAATTTTTATTTAAAGTGCATTTACTTCCTCCAAATTTTTTTTTTGGGGGTTGTGTCTCAGAAAGTGTCACAATAAAGGTTTAATTTGATATAAAATACCTTTCCAGGAAGATTTTTTCCTACCCATGTGTATTGATGCTAACCTTCTCCAGATTCTTCCAGTATCTGCAGAAATACATCCCTGCTGAGTGCTGGCCCTGCTGTGACCTTACTACCTGCCAGAAGATATCCGTGCCTTAAACCAGCATGCAAGGTATGCCACTGGTGTGTCACTTCTGCACTGGACTGCAAATGGTTACTAGGCAGGATGGGAAAAGACATTTCCAGGAAGCTCTGGGAGAGATATCATTACTGTAAATGTGAATATGGATGTCTCAAAGCATAGGTTTTTAAATGAGCCCATAGTTTAATTGCAACAGTGGCTCTATTAAAATTATCCCCATAATGGCTTTGGCAGAGTGAATCATTGCTCTTCCACGTGCTGTCACCAAGCCAGGCCCTGCAGACACCCAATCATCCATTATCATGGAACAAACGTCTCCAATGCAGCTTGACAGATCCAATGACTCCACAGTATTGCAGAATGTGCTCTGATCCACATAGGATCCTGAGCTTGGACAGCAACTCTCTAGCCCACCAAATCCTTGAGGTCCCAAGGAAAAGTTAAGACCTTCAGTCTCAGCAAAATACACCTGCAATTTGATTCCCAGTGAGACAGAGGTTAAGGCCTACCTGGAATTCTTATCTCCCTCATCATTATCCGCCCCTTCCCCCCAAAAAAAATCCCATCCTGAAATAAGTTTTAATAAGAGCTATTGAAAAAAACCACCCACTATATTCTTGCTACTTGATCAGAATCACCAACTCAGCTGCTACTGTAGCATCTCTGGGTTTTTTTATATCCAGATCCAGAAAATGGGGGAACTATTTCAGGCCTTAATCAATATGAGAAAAGAACTATTTTTAAGACAAAATTATTTGAATATTAAATTTCAAACCAATGTTTTTCTTATTAATTTTCAAAGAAATGGAGATAAAAGAATAGAAAATTACAAGGATTTAATCAGAGAACAAAGTGCAAATGATGTGTGCAGCGCTGAAAAAATATTTAGCCACATCTGTTACCAGTTTGCTGAAATATTTTACAGGAGCTATATAGGATTAACTGTTTAGGGCCTTCTCTGCTTCATGATAAAGAAATGGAAAGACCATTTTCCTACTGTGGCTCTTCAATGGTAGAACCAAAAGCAATCTTTAAACCTGTATTTTCATCCTACCAGAACCTGCTAAGCAACTGTTTGGCCTACAGAGCAACTTTATCTTCAGTATATGTGCAGACCACCTGCTCAAGTGAAAATATCCACTGCAGAGACAGCATGCCAGGAAAAGGCCGATTGGGATCATGGGAATATGGCCATGGTGTCAATCAAGCTGTGTAGAAAACATAGTGACAAAAGTGAAAAAGGGCAAAGAGATGTATATACTTTTCTGGGACCAGACTAAGTTCATAAAGAGCTGTGGTTATTTCAGAGAAGAGAAAAAAATTTCAGCAAAACCACAATATCTTGAGACAGTATAAACCAAAAAACTACGATAAGCCACTTTGATTTAATCTAGGCATATGACCATATTGCCTTATACTAGTAGAGAAATTAATACATGGTCAAGACGAACATTGCAAGCTACTGAGACACCTTCTGAATCTTCTCTGGCACAGCAAAAAGAACTGCTTGGACCAACCTAACCACGTATTTCTTTCTATTATCTCACTTTATGGTGTACATTCTACAACACTGGTTTAAAAACTCCACTGTGGCTTTTGCTGGGTAGTCTTGATGGCTCCTTGGGAACTTTCCACTTTTTCACTTTTCTTTCTCCTGCAGCCTTTCTTCAAAATCAGCAGGAAGTATCCTGTCCTGGCTTGTATGGATGTTACATTTTGGTTTCCAGAAATTCTGTTTTACTTTTTTTAAACCCACAGGACATGCAATGATGCCAAGGTTTTAGCTCCTAATGAGAAGAAGCTCCTTTATTCCTGTGGCACATCTTCTATCAAAATATCAGTGTGTTTCACCTTTGCATACTCTTAAGATTATTGTACTAACAATTTACAACATGGACAGAGATTTAACTAGAATTAACATTGTTACTTTTGTTACTTTCTTTTTTTTTAATTTTAGCACCAAGAGTTTTTATTTTTTCTGTGAACAGAAAATGGGAAATATCTCACATCCCATTAAACAAGCAGTTCAAGTCTTCAAGTGCTGCACTGAAGCACAGTCTAGAGGAGTAGCAAGTTTAATTTGCACTGATATGCTAACAAAACTAAGGGTCTGGCAAAGCTTTTGTTTAGAATTCTTTATGAAATCTCAGATAAGAAGTTCATCACACATAGGTTATTTTTGTGGGGATTTTTAGGTACTTGAAAAATAACTTCAAAGACACAGTGCTGACTATTGTGCTTTTCTTGCAGCACTGTTGGCTTTGTTAACCTGTAGTCAATCTGGGAATTAGCTTATTGCAAACTCTGCAACTCATATGCAAGCTGTTTGGACTGTAAACTGCTCTGACAATAAACAAGCTATAATCTCAGATCTGCTTTGGTCTTACCTCCCAGCTAGACCTCAGCAGCTGTAAAGAATGAACCACTGAACTCAATAAAAAAAAATTATTTACATTAGCTAAGGATTTTCAGGATTTTACAGTTATATGTTTTCGATTAGTTCATATGAATTTAAAAATTTTCTCATAGACTTCTCTGAATCAAGGTATTATGGCATTTCATTATACAGTGACATATATGTCCTGACAGAGCTCAAAAACTGTTTGGACAACGCTCTCAAGGACATGGTGTGACTCCTGGGGATGTCCTGTGCAAGGCTAAGAGTTGGATCTGATGATCCTTGTATATCCCTTCCAACTCAGCATGTTCTGTGATTTAGTGATATGTTGGGTTTAGTTGGAAAAGATTGTCCAAAATTTCAAAAGGTTTTTCCAGGTCATTTCTATTCTCAGTTGACAGACCATGATGGCTCTAAATCTTTGAATATCTGGGAAGATGAACCAAGCGTAGACAAGGCCAGGATCCTTTTAGACAAACGTTTACCAGATGTAATACATAAAAAGCTTTCAGGAAAAGCATTTTATTCCAAGGAAGTAAGGCAGTGACAAAACAGCCAGTATTCATACACAGAAAGGACCTCAGAGTGTTAGGAGCTGAGTTAGGATTTGAATGCCTAAATAGTAGTGGCCTTGCTACGTCAGGCAATTTGTACAGAAATCAAAATGAGACATATCAGCTGCCAGCTGGCTCCTTTCTGTTCATCTGTAGGTAGAATGATTACGTCGTAGCTGTTATCAAACAAAGAAATAAGACCTCCTTGCACTAAATATGTAAGTCCTCATAGCTTGAGCTCAAGAGTTATGACCAAGAGTCAGGTAACAACGTCCTGGCTCCTTAGTTTGGACACATGAAAACACATACCATGCTTTGGCCAGCAGGTGATGCAGGCAGCTGGGGAGGGATTCCCCACAATAAATCAAACACAGGTACTTACTCCAGATGAGTTGGCACATTACCCAGGCTCCACTGACAGCAGTGACTCTTTTGACTATAATAGCTTAGAAATCTAGTATTTAGGTGTCTTTACCTGAATCTGAATCCTAATTTTGAATTCAAACAACCAGTGGCAGGAGCAGGACAGAACTAAGGAAAGCAGAGTTACTGTACTGCAGCACAAGATAAATTAAAAATTGAAGGCTACGGGGAAAAAAATGAACAATCTGAATATTCTGCTGTTTAATAAAAATGAAATGAAAAATGCAGCAGACAACTCACCATCCTCCCCAAATCTGAGTGTTTTGGTTACTGCAGGCCACAGTTCAGTCACTGTACAGAAAAAGCTGTAATTCTGCATTCAGCAAAAAGATTAGGAGCATTCCAGCTGGAGAGAAAAAGTGGTCCTAGTCGTGCCCCAAAGAAATTGTAAAACTTGTAATAATGTTACAGCAACTAGAACACGAAAAAATGCACTCTCTAGGAAAAAAGAAAAGTGAGGGTCTCAGTGGTAAACTCACACGATTAGTCAGTGCTGTTACCTCTGAACACAGAAAATCAGAGTGTTACAGTAGTTTATCATAGCTACAGAATTCAGATAATAATTTTGGATTTCCAGCACTGTTTTTGTTCTCTGTATTGAAGGAGGAAATCAAATTGATCACATAAAGCCTTTTTACTGACTATATAACTGTACAAGTGCACACTTTAGTGACCTACGCCATTTCCCTACAGAAGTCTGTAGCTTTTCTAATAGAAGGCATGAAGGTTACACACAGATAGTGTTTAAAAGGCAACTTACTTCAACCTGAATTAAATTTGACATGAAGACTTTGGTTCTGACCATGTACCAAGAGCTCCATAAGGGCACAACAGAATCTTGTGTTGTGTGTGGGATGCCCAGAAGCATCTCACAGCAGAGCTGTGATTCAAGGCTTCACAATTAATAGCATCTAGTTCCTACGGTCCAGTCCTCATTTGGCATAAGCAGATACTGAAGTAAATAGTTTTGTGTTGATTAAAAAAAAAAAAAATGTAGATTTTTTTTCTTCTTTTCACTATATTTTACATAAAAGGCAACATGATAATAACCGAAATCTGTAAGGCCGCTATTAGGTATGCTTTAAAACATTTTATGCAGTTTTTTAAAAGAAAGGATATAATGACAAAAAATTAAAATTATTACTTTTTTCTGGGTTTTGGTTGTTTTGTTTTGGGGGTTTTTTTTCATAGCATGGCATACTGCTGAGATGCTATCTGTATTCAGGATAATTTTAACTTGGCTATGTGACAATTTCAGTACACAATATGCTCACGCTTTGCACAAATGACTATATAATGTTTCATTAAGGACTGTAAATACCCATCAACCTAATCACAGAAATGCTGTTTCAGTGATTTTAGGGCCATTTAATCTGGGCTATGATGGCAGGGATGAATAGCTTTATTTTATTAACAGTTGCTGTTGCAATTATACTGAGGTAAATATTTTTGTGTAAAAATTAAGCAGCCTTTCTTTTTGCCCTTATACATTTGAGCAATATGCCTATCCTTCTATCAAGAGTCTTTGCAAGTCATAGGAGTGCTTTCCTTCAGGCAGCTTTCTATGTCAACTTTCTGCTCGGCTCAAGAAACCGAGATCAGTTCCAACTATGTTATGCTTATTTTTCATCTCTGGTTTTCATCTCTTCTTGAATTTTTTGTGGTGAAAAAATTCCCTTTCCAAAACTATTCTCTGTCATGGGATTTGTTCTTTCTGGCATTACTAGTCAAAGTCAAATTTGGATAATTCCTACTTACATCTATATATATATATGTGTGTGTGTGTATGCATATGTTTGTGTGTATATTTTTACATATATATGTAGGACAAATTCAAGTCTTGTTCAAAAACATCACTTAGCATCTGATGTAGCTCTTCTAGCAGAACTTTGACACTGAACTTGATAATTGAGTATTGGGTTTTAAGTAATTTCAATAATCACAGTTATGAAAAAGTAGAGTTGGAAAAAACTTCATACAACATCCCACTATGGTTTTCCCATCCACTCTGGATGCTATATACTTACAACACTCATGGCTTATTTTTTCCCTAACCTTATCTTCTTTAATTTCAAGTTCTCATTCAAAATGAAAGGAGCTTGGTGTTTCATATTCTCTGTTTGCAGAAGAGGGAATAAACTTCCTAATGAAGGGTTGAAGTCAAGGATAGCACCATGTAGAATAAACTCCTTCAGCATCATTTAAAAAAAAAAAAGCTCTTTGATCTGATATTCACTGAATTCATAGGGAGGTTTTTTATTTTTATTTCAATAGATAATGGAAGAGGTTATGAATGTCTTGCTCATACGCAAAGCTCCAGTTACCCTGAGGTTTAGTATCAGATATATGTTGAATATGGATATGTTGAATATAAAGAAATTCAAAACGCTTTTTAAATAATTACTTTAAAAAAACTGCATTAATTATTATACCATACAGATAGGAAGATTTCAATGTCCACACAAAATGCTCACAGTGAACTTTACAGTGGCTGAGAACATGGGAATAAGAAGGTTTTTGAAAATACAATGTGTCTTAAGAATTTCCTACTGGGACTTTATCCTTTAAAGAAGACACATTTAAAGATTTGTGAACATGAGAGGTACTATTGATGACTTTGGCTGCATTTTTAATAAAGATAAATCTGTATATGGCGGTGTAATCAAAGCAAGGGGATACAGTATATTGATCTTACTTTGGAAGACCTAATGGAGACAAGTAAAGCCAAGGCTGAAAATGTCCCAAGAAGTGGTGGGGCAACTCTGCATCATATTAACAAGAAAACCCATCCACCACCACACACCTTGGGTACACCAGGGAAATGTTTCTACACATTGAATGAAATCTCTTGGGAGGGCAATAAATCCTACACAACAAATTATATGCTAACAGGTTCTTAGGGGAATTGAAATAAATCCTCACAACCGCTTAGTGCATAATCTTCAGATCAGATTCCCATTCTTCTTTAGAGGAAAATAATATATTGCTTCTTATACTCTCTGCCAGCCAAATACTATATATCAAAGTTATGAATGTAGTTGAAATATTGATCCTGAGCCAAAGTGAAACTAAAGGAAAGTTTAATACATTCCCCTATATTAGAAAAGGAAAAAAAAAAAAGGTAAGTCATTAAATACTAAAAACATAACTTCTGGTCAAAGGAAATCTAGATAAAAATGGAAATTATAACGGGACACAAGATAACACCCCTTACCACTTGTTTTTATTCCTGAAAGTGAATAATAAAATCTAAGAGCTTGATTATTCTACATAAACAGCAATAACAAGAACTAAAGCATGGAGAAAATATTGTCACAGGGATAAAAAAATTAATGTTGTATGCAAATGTGTTTAACAAAGAATTCCTTGAAAAATGAGATAGAAGATTCCCACTAAATTGCTATAGCATAAACTGGCAAACACAATAACTGTAAAGCAGGGCAGAATTGACTCTTGATGGCAAGCTCAGAAAGTGAGAAAGTATATGCAAGAATGATTTTTGACTGCAAAAATCTTGTTAGCTCATTCAGAGGGAAAGGTTTCCCTGTCAGAGGTATTGCAGTAGCCATCCAGCAAAAATTGGATCTTCCACTCAAGCCTTCTGCTGCGCTGCTTTGGGCTAGGATAATTTTCTTCACAGTAGCTGGTATGGGGCTATGCTCTGGATTTGGGAGGAAAACAGCTGTGAAAACACAGGCATGTTTTAGTTAGTGCTGAGCAGTGCTGACACAGAGTGAAGCCCCTTTCTGCCTCTGGCCCAAGAGGATGGGAGGGGACACAGCCAGGACAGCTGACCCCACTGACCCGAGGGATGGCCCACACCATGACATCATGCTCAGTAACAACAGTTGGAGAAAAAAGAAAGAAGGGGGAACTTTCAGAACTATGGTGATTGTGTTCCCAAGTCACCACTATGTGTGATGGAGCCTGCTGTCCTGGAGATGGCTGAACACTTACCTACCCATGGGAGCAGTGAATGAATTCCTTGTTTTGCTTTCCTTGTGTGCACAGCTTTTGCTTTCCCTATTAAACTGTCATTATCTCTACCCACGAGTTTTCTCACTTTTAGTCTCCCAGTTCTCTCCCCCACCCCATCAAGGGAGAGAAGTTCTAGACAAGACTTGACTAATTGGCTGATTTGGCATACTGGCTCAGAGATTTACATCAGGTTCTTGACAGTGTCATTCCCTGGATAAGGATAAGAGAGGCAAACGTGGTGATAAGTTATGCTCACACTCTCCATGCCCTTGATTTATTTCAAGTTTTACCTTATGCTTCCCCTGCATGGCCTGCAAGTTTGATAGCCCTGGGCTAGTGGTAGGGAGCAGAGGTACTGCAACCCTTAGCTTAGCTTTATGTTACACATGGGGTATTTTCTGAGGGCCAAATAAGCCTGTTCTTAGATTTCAGGATGGAATAAAAAAAATTCTTAGAGCTACTGAAAAGCAAGTCCAAAATACTCAGAAAAAAAGAGAAAAAGTGTCTTGCCAGAAGATTAAATACTACAGGATAAAAGTGCATGTTTTAAAATTGAGCATTAACAGCTTTTAAAAGCAAACAGCTATTACTCCATCCCCCAGCAAAATCACTGTCAACTTTTTTACCTCTGTGGGGTTAACTGGAAACAAAACAAGTTGTTGCAGTAACAGAGATAGTGCTTGGGAAAGGAGAGCATCTTTCATCACCACTGTACAAACTTTTTCACTTTAGAGGAAACTGCTGATCTGTTCTCATGCAAAGAATTATGCTGGAAATAAAGGACTTGCCTACAGCAGAAAAGAATTAAGAAATTGATTTCAAAGGGAATAAATAAGATTCAGTATGAGAGAGTGAACCTTCTGTGATCTCTTAGCACTTTGCTTACTAACAAGAAAGGAAGTTTCTAAAGATGCTGAAGGGTAAAATCAAAGTAGGATAATCCCCTAATTGAACTATAGCATAAGAGAGTGAAAAGAGAGGAAAGAGAGAAAGAGAGAGAGAAAGGGGAAAAGAGGGAAAGAGAGAAAGAAAGAGAGAGAAAAGAGAGAGGTGTAGAAAGAATCACAATCCTTCAGGAAATCCAGAAATAAAATACTACTCAAAAGCTGTGTATTTTAGGCTCTACAGCTCTACAGACAGGAACTGAGCAGAGCCACAGAAATTGCAAACTTCTTTGTATGAATAGAACTTTGGACTCTGGATTTACCCTGGCCAGCAAAAGAAGGAATTATGGAGCAAAGAGGGGCTGCTTTAGAAACTTGATAGTGGTATGGGCTTCTGTTAGGTCATTTCAGTCCAGCTAACGTGATTCATAGCTTCAAGTTAATTAAAAGATGCCAGGGGTGTTGGTGATGCCCAGATGTTTACTGAATAAGCCAAAACCTGTTGTCTCAGCTCATATGCATTACCTTGACTTCACTAGTCTTAACAACTGAAGTGAGGGAATCTCACAGAGACAGACTTGGCTTTCTGCAGTTGTGAAGACATAGCTGTCATCACTGTGACCCTCAGAAGTCCAGTTAAAGACTATTTACTCCTGTCTGCAGCTACTGCTTCCGATGGGCAGAAAAAGGGTAACAGATTAATCTATCCTTTCCTTAGCCATTACAATTCTACTGACCTTTGGCAGATTGAATATAAAAATAATTCATAACTAGTTTTTATTTATATAGTTTAGTTGAGGTTCTGGATAGCTCTGTGTGCTGTAATTTCTCTACTGCATTCATTCCCTACTGTCTAGCTTTTTCAAAAGTTTATATACATCAAGCTTCAAATCAGCCCTAAGACAATTATTGCAGGATTATCTCAGTTGAGAGAAGTTAAAGTACTCTCCTCTGTGGGTCTTAAGACCTCCAGTTCTCAGCAATTAATACATTTTAGAAAATCAAATGGTAATTTTTTTTTCTTCTCTCCTTAGATGGTCATAACATACAAATAAGAATAATAGCACTAGTTTTATTTTATTTTCATCCAAGTAAAATTCAAGATTTGGAATAATTAGGTCACTGATGATATGTAGTCATAATCCACACTTCTACGTATTTTGGAGTCTCATGTTATTATCAGAAATGTTCTAGCACAATTCTAGGCTTTTTAGACCAATGAATTTGGAGGTAGGAGAATGGGTTGTTGGCTCTTAGTAGAGGGAATGTGTATATAAGGGGTCAGTGTGCACATCCATGCTGTGCATTCTTTAAATATGGAGGTAAGAAATTCTGCTGCTCTTCGCTTGCAATTCATTATTATCCATCCTCCTCCTGCCTCTTTAATCTCTATTCCTTACATTCACTAATGAATCATGTTCATAACTCCTTCAGTGTCTCACCCAGTCATTTTCCCTAATGAACAGAGAGACAAATGACAGATGATCTGAATGCACATTAACCCTTTGACATAACTCTGGCCAGCACCACTCAGACCCTCATTTGGTGGCACAGGATGGGGAAGAGAAGCAGAAGAGTAAAACTGAGAAAACTCATGGGTTGAGATAAAGGCAGTTTAACAGGTAAAGCAAAAGCCATGCATACAAGCAAAACAAAGAAATATGTTCGCCTCTTCCCATGAGCAGGCAGGTGTTTAACCAGGAAAACAGAGCTCCATGCCACACAGTGGTGACAAATGCCATCATTCCAATCATCCGGCTCTTCCTTCTTGTTCCCCCAGCTGTGATTGCTGAGCATGGTGACACATGGTGTGGGATACACCTTGGTGGGGTCACCTGTCTCAGCTGTGTCCCCTCCCAACTCCTTGTGCACCCCCAGCCTCCTCACTAGTAGGATGGGGTGAGAAGAAGAGAAGGCCTTGATGCTGTGTAATCCCTGCTCAGTACTAGCTAAAACATTCCTGTGTTATCAGCCCTGTTTTCCTCACAAATCCAGAACACAGCTCCACACCAACTACTATGAATAAAATGTACTCGATCCTGACCAAAATCGGTACATCCTTCCACAGAGGTCTCTAATGCAACAGAGTTCAGTTGTAATAACAGTAGCACAAAGAAACAGAAAATTTTATACAAATTTTAACAAACATTTTAACAAATAGGGCTTCACCAATGCTGACAGAAGAGCTAAAAAAAAAAAAAAAAGAATAAAATAAATCCTAGAGATGTAATCTCTACTGTCAGAATTAGATGAGACTAGCAAAACAATGCTAAAAAAATTGCCTCACCAGTCTTTGCGTTGCTGCTGTAACTTATTCACTTCAAAGCACAGCTGAAAATGAGTCTCCTAAGATTCCTAATTGGAAAAATAACACTGGTGAGACTAAATATATTCAGCAACAATTTGTTATGGTCTGCCCTCTAATGGCTGCAAGCCTGAAATGGGCACTAGACAGTGAAATCGTGACTGAAAGCTGCTAAAGTCGTGGAACTATCGTGGAAGTGCTTTTTTGGGCTTTCCAGTTCAAGTGCAACAGCTGCAGCAGTCATGGACTCCAAAGAGAGAAAAAATGCTGAATTGAGACCAGATGATTGGCAACCTAAAGAAACAGGTTACTGATCTTAGCAGTTTAAAGCACTGTATCTATGTTAAGTAAAGTACTTGCATAAGCTCAGTTTTATAGTATCTTTGTTCCCTAGGCAGAATTTTCTGCCTTTTTGCAAACTGTGACTTCTTTGATCCAGTCCTAGATTTAAATAGTCTAGTTGAGTGAGTGAAAACCTTTTAAGGTCTCTGAGTGCATCTGACTGCAGTTTGAAGGACCTCTTGTCAGACATAAAGTTCTTAGTTGTGAGAGGAACTGAAACAGCCTCAGGCTGCCCCCAGACTGGAATGTGTGTGTGAAAAGCAATTGTATCATCACCTTTTGCCCCCCTTAACTCATGTCCCAAAGAAAGAAATGTTTAACCACAGAAAGAATCTAGCCTAATGCATAGTCCTTTTTGATGTATCTTATGAACCCAGAGGGAATGCTGGAAGGAAGGCTTATGATGTCCTCGTAAAAGAAAAGTTGATGAAAAATGCCTATTGTTATGAGCTAACTGCTTTAAATGATTCTTGCTTAGTTTAGGAAAAAAACTAGTAGAAAATGGTCATGAAGGTGAGTATCAGTAAACTGATACACTGCTAGTAAATGGCCTTATCAGAATAAAAATATTGAATGTCCATAGGAGCTCAGAAAAGGAAGACAAAAAAAAAAGAAGCTAAAAACCAAAATAAAGGCCAAACCACAAAACAAGCAAATGAAACCAAAACCAAAAAACAAAACAAAAAAAATAAACAAAATAAAACATAAACAAAACACAAAGCCAAGAGGAAATGCAGGGGCATAAGCAAGATTTTTATTTGTGAGCAGGAAAGGTAAGGAGAACCACTGTCGGCAACAAAGTAAATATTTTAATTAGTTTGTTCATTTTGAATTTTTACTTATTACTACTTTTTAAATTATTTTACAACAAATTGACCATGAAATATCAACAAGAGACGTGCCAAAAGTGAGGATGCACTAATTATTATTATATCATATAATACGTGCACATATACATGGCAGTTTACTCTGAAATTAGCTTTAATTAAAATGTACTATCAGTGACAGTTACTGTGATTGTGCAATCACAGGCTGTGCAAAAGGAAACTGTCACAAAAATGTAAATTCTGTTGTTGAACTGTAAAGAATTCAACCTTCTTGTTGGTCATGAAATTTTATGCTGCCATCCTATCCTTGTCTTAAGTTGCACCAGAACTAGAAGGGCAGCATCTTTGTGGACAGAAACGAAACATCAGTCATTTTGCACCATACACAGGATACTATAAAAAACTGAATTTAGAAGAAGTCAGCTTAAGGCAATTCATGAATTTTCCATCTTGCCTTTTTTCTTTCCTTTCTTTTTTCCTTTTTTTTTTTTTTTTTTTTTTTTTTTTTTTAATTTGTATAGAGTACTGGGGCAAATTATAAGTACTGGAGATTTTAAAGATCGGGAAAATTTTACAATAATTGAGTTGGAGGGGTAAAGGTAAATCCTCAAAAAATATTATAATTTCAGGCTATGCCTTTTACATTGTCTTGTTTAGGCTGAAATTTTGTATTTTGGGTTATGAAAATTACATTCTTTTGGATTTTTAATGCATAATTGTTTGTCTGAAAATGACAAACAGTGAAGACTCATCTCCACATGCACATTTGCAAAAAGGATTTAGACATTTGCTGCTACCTCTTTTATCTTCAGTCACTCATTTAACTGAAAATTGCTTAGAAATCTTGGTGTTCACGTAGGAGGGAGTTAGTCACGTAATATTGTAACACTCTTGAAGCTACAGGCTCTGTCATGCACTGGCAGTGGGAGGGCACACACTTTTACAGGAGTCGCTTCTTTACACAAAAAATTATGGTGCTGAATGCACTGAAATACTTGTGGTGTTAGGTCTGGATTGTATGTCCCTGACGAAATGTAAAAATGTGGTTTCTATTCATAATCCTACATGAAGCTGTTAAATTCGCTTTTTTCATACTATCACAAGCACACTGGAAAGTGACAACAAATAAGACATAAATACATGCAAAATTAAATGGTTATGAAGTAAACAAAGCATCTGAAAGACTTGCATCTGCATGCAAGGCGAGACAAGCTCTTTGCAAAACTGTCGTCACTCCCCATTCCTAATCCCAAACTGAAATGCTGAACCAGATTTTCGGATGCTGAAATTTGGTCCAACTCCACTAAAGCCATTGAATTTAAGACAAAAATGCTAACTCAAAGACAGTACAGAACTTCTTCCAGTTGTAATACAGACTTTATGATGGTTGTAATCAGATCTGAGAATATGGAGTTGGGACAGAGAGAAACCTTCCTCATACAGAACAGATGTCCTCACGTTGTCCAGTCAAGGATGCAAAATAATATAGAATATGGAAGAATTGGGATAATTTTTTTTTTTTTCAGATAAAGAAGAACAGTTCTTAAATAGTTTGGAAGGAAAACGTGTTTAAAAAAATGAAGTTAGATGTAAATAAGCAGGCAGTCAAATTTTTTTGTATTTGTATTAAAGGAGAGCAACTATAAATTCCAAATAAAAGAACACGTTTTTCAAATAATTAAAGCTGTGGTTTGCTTTTCTTGGTTCAATGAAAGTTCCTGCTCCTCACATGAGCACTGAACTGAAGAGACATGTCCTTACTTTTTTTGTTTGCCTTTGGCCCTCAGTGATCGATCTTAATAAGAGAGTTTGAGTGTATTGCTCCCTTTGCCCCTTTTCCTTCCTTCTCCGCACCTACTTTATGATCTGGTAGTGAGGGTATTCTTTTATAAAGTGGTAAACAGAAGTCTGATCCATCTCAGACTGAGGAGGAAATTGAGCTGAGGTCTAAAATAGCCCAGGCAAGTACAAAAGCTATTAAGCCAAAGACAGGCAGCAAAAACTTCTCCAGCAAACTTTTTTTTCCTTACATTAAAAAAGGATGAATTCAAACTTAGCAGGCTTTCTAGCATGGAGTAGGGATGATAAGAATGAGGAGATGTACCAAATGTGAAGTCTTGAACCAAGTATCTCTGTTTTAAAGGCAGGCTGAAGCTTGGCACATATTTCCCATTGATAGCTTTAAGAGACCTTTGCTCACATTCTGGGTTTTCCAGCTTGTTTTTGATTGCGCTTAATCCTTTCAATTGTCTATGAAGGGGTGGGTAAGTGTCTCAGATGTTCTGAGGTAACTTGCTGGAGCTGAATTTTTGGGTGTTCCTAAATTCAGGGTACCAGAAGCACAGACTGTGAAGATTTTCCTCTAGGTTGAAATAACTTCAGCATCTGGCATTTAGGTGTTTAAACCATATGAACTCACTCTCATTAACTAAAATCCCAGGTTTAAAATAGATTCTTAAAAAAAAAAAAATCCTATGAATAAATTTGCTTCATAACTTGTTGTCTTCTAAAGTACATTTTCCATGACGGAGTTCAAAGTTATTAGAGCAGCAAAATGAACAATATTTTCCATTGCATGAGATCTGGCTCACTGGTCCAATAAGTAGAAGGCCTGATGGAATCAAATTCTGCCACGTGCTGTTGCTTAGAGTATTTATCAATATAAGATTAAAAAAAAAAAATTCTAAAGAGCCTCAGATGTTCTTAAACTATTTGTTTTACAGTCAATGTCAAAATAATTAGTTTCTTTAAAGTCTTTAGTAACATCATTCATGTACAGAGAAAGCGAACATAGTTGAGAGACAGTCCTTTGGAAAAATATCAAGGAGCATTTCTTCCAGTGTAATGAATTGCCTAATATGTCAGCTACTCAAATTCCATTAAAGCTGATTCTATCTCCTGCAAAGGTTTATACAGAACTATGGCATGGCCAATGGTTACAAGAAAAGCAGCTGACAAAACTATTTAACTACAATGCATTGTGCAGCTACTGTAACTGCCATTAAATGTTCACAATATTTCTTTGTCAACATCACTGCTCTTTTTTTTTTTTTTTTTTTTTTTTTTTCCTTGTGATTTTTTTTCTGTCTGATGATCTTACTGAAGTAGAGAAGTCTGGCCAGTCTGGATTTTGTGACCATAAATATTCTGTAGTATGAATGGTTGTGCTTTTTTGTTTGCATCCCTGTATTGCTTCAAAAGCAGCAGTCGACACATTCTCGTGTATATATTATGTAGGGGCAAAGAATAAAAAGCTATCCTTTTTGTTCTTTAATCTCTTCTTCTTTCTAGTAGAATCATAGGCTCTTGAGAAAGCACTAGTAAGATGTCAATAGAGTTAGCTTTGGCTTGCTGTTAATAGTCATATAAAATTTAGACTTGGAAATATAATGACAAAAATGATTTAAAAAATTAAAATATTAGCAAACAAATCCCTCTCCTTCCTTTATTAATGAGAAGCAAAAAGTGGGCACTCTTGCTTTTCTTGCAAGTGTAGCCCACCTGCATTTTATCTAGTGACACTTAGGAGATCCTTGTAAGCCTATATAAAGTTGGACTTCTCTATTGGGGAGATTTTCCCTGGAAACTTGAAGAGAAGATGAAAGAACAGTGTGCAGAACATTAAAATTTCTAAGAGATGTGTATTATTCAACTCCTTGTGTTGACATAAGGGACTCTTTCCTGAAAATAGGTGTAGAGGCCAAAACCAGAGATGAACGGAATCTTGTGGACCTCTCAGTGAAGCACTTAGCCCCAAAGCTTAGTAGAGCGTTTGTCCTTCTGGAAATATTTGACAAATATTTCAAGGACAGATACTCGAATTGCACAATATCACTATTCATGTGAAAATGCTGCTACTTTTACCTCAAAGAATAGAGAGGACACAGTATGGGACATTTTTTCTTATAAAATGAGAAGGTAATTAAAAGGACAACTGTGAAAGTATCTGGTCAATGCGTGTGTTAGTATTTATTTTCTACATATCCTTTTTGGGTTTTTTAAGGTGTCCTGGTTATGGCCAGCACAGTGTTAACTTTTTCTGTAGCCAGGAGAGGCACAACCAGGACCCAGGGGTTATTCTATACCACCTCACACCATACACAGGCAGGGGGGAATGGGTCTCTTCCAGGCAGGAAGAGGGAAGTGAGCCGACAGGGTTAATGATGTGTCCTGGGTGGTGAGCACTCCCACATGAATCATTTGCCTCTCTTGTACACTTTGTTATTAATATCGTTGCTGTTATTTTTTATTTGTTTCTATTCCATTGCTATTTCCAGTAAATTGCTCTTCTCTCAACCTGTGGTCTTTGCCTTCAGCACCTCGAACTCTCCTCTCCAGCCCACCACAGAGGCGAGGGGGGGAGTCAAGGAGTAGTGCCTGGTTTGGAGTGTTTCAGTGGGAACATTAAACTGGAGAATAGCATTCCTAAACCATGACACAAGGTTGTTAATTCTTTTTCATTTAGAAGAATTTTTAAATAATTATAGACTCTTTGAGAGTTTGGAGACTTCTGCAGAAGAATGGGTGTTTAATTCAATGATTGTTGGCTGGAATTTGAACTACCTAGGCATTTGTTGAGAGGCAGTAGCTAAATTGCAGAGTTTTTCTGCCAGTCATAGTAATATCCAAGACTGTGGGCATCAGATTGATATTGGCACAGTCCATGTTTGGAAAAAAGACTTTTTTACTCCCTTAGGATTTTTATATGAGATTGTACATGAATTTTACAGGCAAGCACATTAATTTTTAAATGAAAACGTAATTTCTGTGGATTACTGATGCATCCAAGGCCTCTTCCTTTGCCACTGAAAAACAAAATTTCTACTCTGGTTTGATCACAAGCTTTTAGACCTTTAGTCTGGAATATCTGGAAGACTGAAGATCTTCCTTTACCTTAGACCTTTAGTCTGGAATATCTGGAAGACTGAAGATCTTCCTTTACCTTAGATAAAGCAGTATATAACTAGTATATAACATGGACATATTGCAATAAAAAATCCATAGATGTCTGAAGCAGAGCAAAAGGTAGAACATTCTCTGTTTCATTCCCAATGAGATAACAATTTTATTTTTCCAGAAATAAAGATATAAGAATGCAAGTGAAAAATACTTTAGGAAAAAAATAAATTCATTGTGTGGGGTTTTTTCTCCAAACACAAGATGTTTTATTTTCTCTCAGTTCTGTTTAATACGTGGTGAGGTTTGGCTCTCATTGTTGGTCATCATTTTTACCTTGATTTAAAACTGTCCCTTGGTAATTTTTATGCTTCATCAGATGCACTTCATTAATTAACTACCTGGAACTCTACATATCATTGCCACAAGGTAGTTCTTGAAGAACCTATGTGTGAGCTACTGAAGAAGATGAAGTAAACAACTTGGTGGCTTACCTGTTTCAACAGTGTCACAGGGAACAAGATTTTATCATTCAGTAGGTTCCTCTCTCACTTTGGAATATTCCCAAGGTCTATTATAAGGCTGCTCCACCTCACTTTTCCATCAATAAACTGCACTGAATATAGCAGACAACCAGTCTTAAAAGCGAGTCTCAGAGGATATCACTACTCACTACCAGAATCAGGAATACTATTTTAGGACTGTCAGTCACAATGACAAATCATATCCCCCCAGTCTCTCTTCTCTACTGCATTTTTATATCACTTCTTTTTCCATGTAATTCATAAATCCTTACTTTCTGGTAAGTCTTTTATGTGACACTTTATCAAGTGCCATTTTATGATTCTGATAATATAACATATATCTTTGACTCCCTTCTATTAGGTATTTCAGTGACAGGAGAAGATTATTTTATTTATGTATTTATTTTCAAAAAAATAAGATAAACAGGCTGGAAAACAATAGGAAAAGGGGAAGGAGAAGGGTAAGAAAGGGACAAATTTCAATAGTGGGAACACCAAGAGCATAAGCAACACATAGAAAGATACTTTTTGTACATTCAAAGTATATTCTTTGCTCCAAAGTTGTAGATGAATTCATAAGAAAAATAGTTCAAAAAAACCATTCTGCTAATTTTATGACATTCAGAAATAGGTTGAAAAAGCAGATATTCACATCAAAGACAGTTGGAAAACTGGGAATAAAGGTTCTCAGTTTTGTTAAAGGTTTGATAGAGTTGATACTGTACAAACAAGCTGGGATTTCTACAGCAGTCACAGTGGCCATTTCCAGATTTTCATCCAAATGCCAAATGACAAGGTGGCTTCAGACACATGGATTAAAATCTGAATGCAACCAGAATGTTGTGAAGAAGAAGTACTGTTGCCCCAGTTTGCAGGTCCTTTGTTGTCATTTGTCTTGGAGAGCATCAGCTGCACCAAACACCACTGCAAGATGCACTACTGCCACCTAAGCACACATGTATACACCCTGCTGTATTCAATCTGCCTTCTAGGGGGTTTGAACTCAAGCTTCTAGTTTGCTATCTCCTTTGTTCTAACAGTATTATTGTTGCTGCTGTTGTTGATATTGTTGTTATTTTCATTGTCATTGTGAGGTACCATTTAAGATGTACCTCTCAAACCTGTTCAGAGGCCTTCAGTGATCACCAAGAATGACTGTTCTCTCTCGGAAAATACAAATTT
This sequence comes from Pyrocephalus nanus, assembly GCA_038380795.1. Lineage (NCBI taxonomy): Eukaryota > Metazoa > Chordata > Aves > Passeriformes > Tyrannidae > Pyrocephalus > Pyrocephalus nanus. The sequence continues at coordinate 11,644,468 of CM076266.1, forward strand.
CTTGCAAAGTCAATACTGAAAGGAGGTGTTACTTTGAAAAGACAAATGTCTGAGGAAAGTGTGAAGGAGGAAAGACAGATAACTTTAAAAAAGAATCATTAAAAAGCCACCAAAGGCTATAGAGAGTATTTGGAATGGGGGAAAAACACAAACAAACAAATCCGATAACAGAGAGAACCTGAGAAAGGAGGCTTTCTTGCTAATACTGAACTAATTTAAGATATTTTTACTACTTTATTTGACATCTTTCCTCTGTGGGAGTGCTAAGGTAGCAATAAAAATGTTTTAGGATCATTCCATTTGATGATAACAAACAGGATTGTTTGAAAGAGGAAGGCAATTAAACAGACATGATTGTTTATATTAATGCAACTGTTCTTCTTGTCAAATAATCTTAGTTAAGTCAGCTAAATGATTTCACATCTGTGTATTGGCTCTTAAAAAAAATGAAGAGAGCCTATTTTCTAATATTAATGTGTCTAACAATCGATACCTTTGGTTGAAGCCAGGCAAATTGCCAGCACGTCGTGCATACATTTCTCTGACTTCTCCCAGGAATGTCTCCAGTTTGTAACATGCCTGCTTTTCAGATGGTGATCTCCAGAGGCTGCTGACCAGGCTGTTTCATGAGCACACAGACACCCTCAGGCTGACTGCAGGACCAGTTCACATGGCTTACAGAAGAGCACAGACCCAGTGTGGTTACAGAATGGGACACAGAGGCAGTCAGAAGTTTTCTGCTGGTGTGTAAAGCTGCACTAAGATAAGGGAAGGGAAAGCTGAGTGGTGAGCAAGAAGTGTAGGTGGAAGTGAAGTGACTGCAAGCTGGCACTGATGAGTAGTACATTTACTTTTCCTGTGCTGTTGCATACACACCATAACAGAAAAAAGGCACTCCACCATCTCTGGGGAAGGAAAGATTGTGCCGGGAGCAGGAGTCCACATCCTTGGCACCCTCTCTGCATCATGGCTCCTAGCATCCAGAGGTACCTGACACTGAAGTCCTTCCATGTCACTGACTGTCATGGTTTAATTCCAGCCAGCTACTAAGCAGCACACAGCTGCTGGCTCACGTGCTCCTCCATCAGGTGGGAAGAGAAACAAAGAAGGAAAAAAAATCCTCACGGGTTGAGATAACAACAGCTTAATAAAACTGAAATCAAATAGAATATAATAATACTAATTATACTAAGATATAATAATAATAATTATAACAACATTGAAAAAAAAATAAAACCACTTGCTGCTTCCTCTCCACCTGCAGAACGATGCCCAGCCTATCCTTGAGCAGTGATCACTGGCTCAGAGTCAACTCCCTCCAGTTTATATACTAAGCTTGGTGTTTTGTGGTGTGGAACATCCCTTTGGCCAGTCCAAGTCAGCTGTTCTGGCTGTGCTTCCTCCAGACTTTTTGTGCACCTCCTCACTAGCAGGTCATGAGAAACTGAAAAGTCCCTGATTGGAGTGAGCCCTACAACTAAACCATCAACTGAACCAACCATTATGAGAACCTAATTCTCATACTGAATCCAAACCACAGCACTGCACCACCCACTAGGAAGAAGATTACCTCTGTCCCAGCTGAAAGCAGAACACTGACCCAAGGCAGAGGTGGATCTTGGTCTGGAGTTCTCAACACAAACAGACTTTTAATATAATGGGTGACGACTCTCCAACCCCATGTTTGTGTAACTCTGTTGTTGGCTGTGTTGATATATATGATGAACACTGTCATTTGCAAACACAACAAGTTTTATTTATTACTTTTAGCAGAATTTTTCCACAGTTAAAAACTTACTTGATCAATACACTGTAAGGTAATGAGTTAATAACTAATTCATCTTTATATGACAGGTAATCAGGAATCACAAGGCTATTTCTAGAGTCAGGGTAAATATTGCTTTAAACAAACTACTAAATTGTTGGGTTCCAATACTTTTCTCTCAGAACATCTTTATATTATTTTTAAATGGAACTTTAATATATATTTCAAGCGCAAGATCAATGTAAAAGGATAGAAATGGTTCTTTAATACTGAGTTTGAATAATATTCCCAAATTAGCTAGTGGAGCACAGATACCAAGATAGATCAAGTAGATAAAGAGAGGAACAGAGCAAAAGTAACATGAAATATATAATAGGAGAAAGGAGAAGGAGTGGTTCTTCTATATTTATTTATTTATTGAGATCTGCCTGTCTTTTTTCATATACAGGAAACACTTTATAAGAAAATCTTTTCTTCTCCTAATACTAAATGGAATTAGATAACATGCCAGACAAGTACTGTATAAAATCCTCATTCCTTATAAAAGAAAAGAAAAAAAACTTTAAATGTACCAAAAAAAAACCCTTCAAGGAAACCAATTAGAATTTCTCTTTGCTAAATTTCAGTTATTTTTAGAAGAATCTACTGCAGTCATTTTTCTCTTAGATTACTATATCAACAATGACAAATTATTCCAATGAAATAAAAGTTGCAATATAGCAATATCAAGAGTGAGTCAGTGCAGAACCAGTGGGTCTATCTAGTTTGCAACCAACATCAAAAAAATGCCAAAGGCATATCAACTATAAACTCATTCTGAAAGACCTGGCAGGCTATGGTCTTGAACATGACAGAAGCCTCTAAGTGTTCCTAAGACATTTCTTTGGGACAAAACACTAAAAACACCCTTTGGTTAAGGTTAGTCTAGCAGAAGTCCCAGGAAAACAACAAAACAAAACAAAACAAAACAAAAAACCATAACTTCCCTGAAGATAAACCCACCTTATCCCAACTTTGAATATTACATTTTGGGGAGACTGATTTTCATTTTTCTTCTTGTTAAAAGGAAAAGAAGTGGAAAAAAAAAAAAAACGGTGGTAAAAGAGAATAAGTGATTTGAAAAATATGCAAAAGTAGTCAAGAGTATGTGCTTCCAGGTTTGTGCATGTTCCCTCAGTTAGGAATGATTTTACAGCCAGATGACAAAGACCCTGACAATAGGGCTTAATGACAAAGCACACGAAAACCTACCCATGGCAGTTTGACTGGCATTTCAGCATTATTATATGCAACTGAGAGCCTTCCAATCAGCCAGAACAGTGGGATCCACCGAGGAATCATGATCAAGTAGCTATTAGGCCAAATGGTATTGTCAGAATTCCCCAATTTATGCAGCTTCTTTCAGAGAACTAAGTCCTGAAGCTTCCAAATATCAAAAGGGTTCAATATCGAATAGAACATGTATTTAAGGAAAATTGGCCCCCAAATTACTATGCTATTGTCATTTGTTCTTTTCCAGTTCACTTAAAGGGTAAAGTGGAAGCTATTTTTAAAATTCAATATGAAAAAAATTACAACTGAAGTTTCTTTAGGAAAAAAGTTCATTTAACCAGCTGCATCTTTCTTTTGTACTCTGCTCAGATGTTAACTTGAATTATAGCTTCCATGTTTCTCATGCTTTTTTGTTGTCTGTCATTTACGTTTTGGAAAATTTAGCACAATTTTGGATTTGAACTGATTTGTACTCCTTTGGCCAAGCCTGGGGCCCTCCAAACTCTTCTGGAAAAGCACCACATCCACAATCACTTTGGCAAAGGTCTGCCTGGATTCCTTTCAAGTAACACAAAAGCTGTGCAGCATGTTATTTAATGCCTTATCCTTTTCTCATTGAAATCTGCTGCAGAGCTCCAACTGACTTTGCTGGGAGCAAAAAAGAACCCCAAATGCCAAACTGATTTGACTACTGCTTTAATATGAGAATTTTGCAGTATGTAGTGCAATCCATCTTTATACAAGCTCAGCATTGGGACGAGCATGCACTCTGATGGCCTGCTTGGCCCCCGTTCAGCTGGCCCACTCTTGCTGGCCAGTGCATCCAGGAGGATGTTGACACTCGGGTTCTCTGTCTGCAGCACTGCAAGTGCTTCAGACCACAGGGAGGAAAAGGCTCTGGGGGTCAAGAAATGCAACGATGTCTCGTGAGAGTAAATGAGCATCTCACACACAAGGCTTTCTCATTTGGGCATTCATGTAGAAGTTTGTCACGAACAGCTGCTCAAATATTAAGCAAAAATAACTGAGCAATTTTTGCAACCCAAATTGCAAATTGTATTGTACAGGTTGGTGCTTTATTTGGGAGATGAGACTTGTAAGCTGTTTGTGATACAATCTATATTTTGCCTCAAAAATTACTATCTTAGTATCTACAGCATTAGTAAGATGAAAGAATAACATTGAGGGAGAGTTCAAATTGCATTTCTCACATTTAAATAGTTTGCCTGGGAATTCACTTATTCCACCAGGAAATAGGCCCATTATAAGACAAAAGCAGTTCCCTCTTCACAGGGATCTATTTAGATCTGCACGAACATGAGTGCTAAAGAAGGTAGAAAGCCTGAGAGTCAAGCAAATAGGAGTGCCTTGAGATGGACCTTTTGTCCACCCATCTGCTAGCCTTCACCTTTAACATAAAGAATCTGAAAGAAGAGATGTGAGTAAGGAGGATGGAATCAGAGAGAAGGCACCCTCATTCTTGAGAGCCCCTCTGTTGTTATATGAGCCTCCTGAAACAGAGCTAAAGTGTGAAGAAATTGGCATCAGTTGCCAGTTGGCTAAAACAAAATAAGCAACAATATTGAAAAAAAGTTTTTCAATATGAGCTGACTATTTCTATAGAATATTTCACTCATTTATGGCATTCAGCATCTTTGAATTTCATCTCTCGAATGCTGTGACTGTATTATGGCCACATATATCATCATTATTTAATAATAAACACAGTGGCGATAACACTCTTATAGAGACAGTCGCTCTTGCTAATGAAACAGCTTTAATTTCCCTAAGAATACTAAAATTACACAATTCCCTTCCAGACAATTTTAACTACTCTTTCAAAGACTCCTTCCCTCCAAAAATACCTTGCCCTTTTTGAAAAGCAATAGTTATTGTAAATGATACAGCTTTACTGAGAGTTCTTAAGATCCCAAATGCTGTACAAATGCTAAATTAACTAGATATGTTGTATTTGTCAAGTACTATTCTTCCAAAAGGAATGATTTTGGGGGTGCTATAAGGCACATTTCTAAACCAGACTTTAAAATTAGCTAGTTTGCTTCTGCAAGAGAAGATCAGCAGAACATTCCCCTCTTTACACGCCAGGGAATGTTTCAATCACACTTTGCATTCTAGAGCTGTCAGGGCTTTCACTTTTGAAAATTAAAAAAAAAATTTAAAAATCGATTATTAATGAATGCAGATTCTTGCACTTCTTCTCAAAATAAAAGCTCAGAGAAGAATTCTGACTAAAACCCAATTCCCAGTGGAATCATCCCTTTTTTTATTGGCCATTACTTATATAGATGTGTGCAAAGCAGTTTAACACAAAGTCTTTCGAAAGCGTCTCAAAAGAGGCAGGTGTCACTTGCAGTGGTAAGTTAATGCATTGTAGGTCTGTGGCCATGAAGGTTATGCCATCAGTTACAGAAATGTTGTCTGCAGAGGATATTATATCAATTGTCTTGTTTTCTTTATTAGCCTCATGCAAATATGAAATCAGAGACTGCTGATCTAGAGCTACAAAGGCCCATCACTTACCCAAATGTGCAATAAAACCTACTTTAATTAATTTTATTGTCTGTCTCCTAGAGACAGAATGAAAGGGTTAGATAAATGTGGGCACCTCCAGTTAAAGAGGCATTTGCATGTATACACAGAGCAATACAGCCTGAGAAGTACTGCCTCAGTGAGCTTGAATCAGCCATAAATGGTGCTGGGCTTGCTCAGGATGCTGCAAGCCATACTGACTGCTGTCAGGGGAGAGGAGTGACAGCCACAGGAGATGCTCACTGGGAAAGGGATAAAGTAGACAGTGGATTTGGGATCCACTTACCATATTTTTAAAGTAATTTTTTTTAGTGAAGACATTATCTTCAAAATAATCTTCTTTCACAGGGATTCATTTTTCCACTCCTTCAGTGCAGACAGCAGTGGGTAGTAACATTTTTCGAAACTGTCTTTGTGTATTAACAAAAAGAATGAAATGGAAATATAAATTAGAAAGCTAATTTCAGTAGGCTGTGCTGTTGGTCATGAATTTTTTGTAAGAGGCACAATGCTACCAATATTCACACAGATTCACTCAAAGGAGACCCCCCCTAAATGGTGTGATTAATGAGGATGAAGCAGGGAAGTAGCCATTAGTTTTGTCAGTAAGCATTGATATAAACAGCAGGAAGCAAAGGCAATGCTTAGAATGGGAAAATACATAAAAGAGGACTCATGGAAAGAAAGAAAATAACTGAAAATTTTTATATGCTTATTAATGCGTTTTGCTGCTCAAAACTCTTAGTTGCAAATTTGTGTGGATGCTGATTGATATTTGTGTATACACAAAGTATCCCTTTTGTTAAAGTAAGTGGATGTTTCCCAAACTTAGTAGCAAAGGTTCCATCAAGTGTCATGTCAATGCAAGAAGTATATTATCAAAAATATCATTAACTTCATATTTCAAAGGAGATTACAGTCAGTTTTCCTTTATTCTTGTAGATGTAGTGTTGCAGTCCCCTCTTACAACTTCCCCCAAGTCTTGATCTCCAAGCAGAGGAGCATGATGTGTGACTAAGGTGGCAGTACTGGTTTGCCTAAAACTGAAGCTAAACTACTACCTGGTCTAACTCTTAGATGAGCTCAGATAAATATGACTTGATGTATGGAGGAAAAGGAGAAGCAAAGATTGACAGTAACAGTATTGTTTGGTTGGAATGTCACACTGTTCACTAATCACCAGTTTAAAAGAAAGTGTAAGTGGACAAAGAAATAAAAAGTGATATGGCCTATTGATTTTCATACTGACCCATAGTGGAAAAAAGAAGCAGTTAAATTCCCTAACTCAATAAGAATCAACTTTTCTTGTATGAAAAAGGTTTATTTATTGAAAAAATTTAATCAGTCATGAAGATAAAACAGCAGATCCTCAGATAGTTTTAAATGTTGACCTCAAGAGAACTTACAGATAAGTAAGTAGACTCTTCACCTTAATGAAGAAGTCCTGTTCTGTCTTCATCTTATTATTCAATATTTCTTTTTGCCTTTTGATGGTCCCTTCCAAAAATATTGGTTACCTGTAAATAAAAGTTATCACATAGCTGAAACAGTAGAGAACACAAAGATTAAAGTAGGGTGCACAAACAAGGGTTACAATAAGGTCATTGTGTGCTGTGCTATACATCAGTCTATGCTGTTATATTGCTCCAGCCTTACTCTTGTGACTTGTTCCAGTAATTTCACTGGAAATACATGTGAAGCAAGGAATGTAACTATCCATAAGAATTACAAAGAATGTCATGCAGTGATTAGAAACCATCTTTTCTATCTCCAATTAGCCAGATACAACATTTTAGCATATTCTGAACTGGACTGTATGTGGCAATGCACACAGTCTGTTTGAAATGTCTCAACAAGTCTCCAGTACAGAGCCTGAGAAATGATAGAAATCTCCCACAAAATTATTTATCTGTATTGCACAGATTGAAGCAAGCTTTGTCCTTTTTATTTGGGACAGTTTAATCAGATGTCTTTGAATATGCTGGGTAGAATAAAGTAAGCCTAATAAACATGCACTGGTTGAAAACTTCTTTGTAAGAGCTCAATATTTGTTTCCTTTTCTTAATGCCTTTGAAAGAAACCATTTGAAACTCTGTGCTGTCTGAACTTCTCCTGCACTGAAGTGCATACAGAGATGAGAAGAAAAGCCAAGCTGACTATTGTGATCATGCTTTTCTTTTTGGCTTGAGAGATAAGGCTCCACAGAAATCTGCCACGTGGTACTGAATTTAAGAAGATGAGCAAAGCAGAGGCATGAAGCTTCAGGCTTTCAATAACACTGCCATATTTATATGAAGATACAATAATAGTAAGGAAAAAGCCTCTGCCCCAGTAAAAATAGAGGGACTAATCCTGTACCACTGAATACAATAGGAGTTTTGTTATTTACCTCAGCAGAATCAGAATATAGCACAGAGAATTCTATACTCTACCAAGTTCAGTACAGTCAGATATGAAGGTTAAAGAGACACTCAGTGTCAATGCCTCCCATGCTAATATATTGAGATTTGTTTGTTCTTTATACCACTTTTTCCTTTCTATCTACAGTTTAAAAATATAAACTAAGCAAAAATAGTCAGACCTTTTTTTTTTATCAAGTGAACCAGATTCTGACTTTACTTACATTTAGCTATTCACAAGAATGACTTCATTAAAGTAAGCAGTGTTTCCTACCTTTAAAAAATGCATAACATTGCATATATTTACATTTACAAAATTGCATATACATATAAACAAATACTTTTCTTCTTTACACATATATATAGCTTAGTACACATGTAGATTACATACTGAGAAATTGTTTTACACGTTGTGTACCTTTTAGGTTTTTTAAACTGTGATTCAACAATAGGCAGTATTTTAGAAATAAGCACATTCTAGCTATAGAAAGATGTTAGTTTTTCAGATCTAGATTAATATTTTAAGAATTTCCTAATTCATAAAATATGGAAGCAGTCGATGAAATGGTAGCAATTTCTTTCCCACATTGTTTGACATATTTTGGTCAGGTCCAGAGGGGGAAAACATATTAAAACAGGTCTAAACTCTGGATGTTCGTACAGACTGAGGAATGAGATACTGGAAAGCAGTACCATGGAAAGAGACCTGGTCAATGGAAGTTGGATATGAGCCAGCAGTGCCCTGGCAGCCAGGAGGGCCAACTCTGTCCTGGAGGGCATCAGGCAAAGCATCAGCAGCTGGTTGAGTGAGGGGATTGTCCTGCTCTACTCTGCACTGGGGCAGCCTCACCTGGAATACTGTGGCAGTTTTGGGCACAACAATCTGAGAGAGATTTTAAGCTGTTAGAGAGTGTCCAGAGGAGGGCAACAAAGATGGTGAAGGACCTTGAGGGGAAGCCGTATGAGAAGCAACTGAGGGCACTTCTCTGTGGTGACCAAGGACAGGACCTGAGGGCATGGCCTGAAGTTGTGTCAGGGGAGTTTTAGGTTGGATACCAGAAAAAGTTTCTTCACCCAGAAGGTGGTTGGGTGCTGGAACAGGCTCCCCAAGGAAGTGATCACAGCACCAAGCCTGACAGAATTCAAGAAGCATTTGGATGATACTCTTGGGCACATGGTGTGACTTGGGGATGGTCGTATGCAGGGCCAGAAGTTGGACTTGATCTTGATGGATTCCTTCCAACTCAGCAGATTCTCTGATTCTGTGAATTTGTGTAAAATACAGTGCAGAATAATTTGAGCTTAAAGCACTCTTACTCCTGCATTTGTGCTTTCTTAAAAATTCAACAAAGGAAATTAACAAATAAACCACTATCACAAAATAAATAATTTAAAACTATTCTTTATAAGCATTCTACCAACTTACACTACCACTGAATAACTCATTTTTTTGTTTAAATGCAAATTCATACTGCATATCAATTAAAACACTGGGTTTAATGTTTCTTCACAAAATTATGAGACGAGCATATAGGAACAAAATAGTAAAAGAAAGAGGTAGTGCTATTTGTCTGGTTAGTAAACCAGTCTAGTTTTGTTCAGCTACTCCTTAAGGTTTCTGTCTCTAGATGTATTTCCTGAAATGTAGGAAATTACATATAAACACAAGAAAAAAATTTTTTATGAGAGTAATCATGTTCTGGAGTTGAATTCTCAGAAAGGTTCTGGAGTCTTCAACCTTGGACATACTCAAAACCTACCCAGAAAAAGTCCTGAGCAACCCACTGTGGTTGACCTTGCCTCGAGCTGGGGCACTGGATTAGACAATCTCCTGGGGACCCTCTAAATCTCAGCCATTCTGGGATGTCAAGTTTTTCCAAAATCACCCTGGTCTGATTCATAACACTGGATGAAAACAAATACTTTTTTTGCTCTTTGAACAGGACACATCTACTGTCAGTTGAGTATCAAGATATCAAAGTGAACTAGTCACCAAGGTTCACCTCCTAGAGAGGAACAGGCAAATCATTATATGCTAAGACGATAGCAAATACTGCTTGTGTGAATAAAGATAAATTCCAAAGATGACTAAAGTCTCATACAAAATAAAATGAGATCCAGCCATTCTAGATAGATTTTAGCTACAAGTCAAAAAGAAACTTCATAATCAAAAAGAAATGAACCAAGCCACAACTACCAAAACTCCAGTCTAAACAAAATTTTGAATATCCAAGGAAAATTAAAAATAATAATTGAAAATCTCCAGATGAGTATAAACAAATAAAAATTAGTCACAAACAAAAACTTTGTGTCTCTTATGTCTATATACCATATGGTCGCTATTATTAGAGTATTAATGTGTACAGAACATATTGTGTTGTATTGGAAGTATGAAGATGATTTGAATCATTTTATTTCATCATCTCAATATCAGGATAATATTAACAACCAACACTATATTGCATTTTCTTGCATACAGTCTTCAGTTCATAGCCTAACTTCTGTGAAATTAGTAGTCAAATTACACAGGTTTCTGAGGGTAGAAAAACACAGCTGGCTTAAAGGAAATATGTGTATGGAGTTTCAGAAAATGGGGGAGTAATATTTTTTTGAGAAAGAGGTGAAAAATTGGTGTGTGGAAACAGGCTTTCCTCTATTTCAGTACTAAGGTACACAGGAAGTGGGAAGCATCCAGAGAACATAAAGCTAAGCTTACTTCAGCACCCCTCTCCCAAATTCTTGGTGGCGGTATACACACAAAAAATGGGTTCTAAAATAAATTTCCCCTTGTATCATCTGTAGAAGTGCATAAGTTTTAGTTTTACTTAAACAAGATATTATGACATTATTAGAGTGGTTGTGCATAAACTACATGTAGTGTATATCAACTTAATGCAAACAAGAACTGAATGTATGATTTCAAAATGTGAACAAAATAAAATTGAATCACTACTTCTTGCTCAAATATTTCTTGTCTGATTAAATTTGTTTGCCATAACTAACCAAGACATTTTGTGTTTTCCATGAACCATGCAAACACCGTTTGATTTCTATGTGCCAGTTTCAATACCCATAAGACAAATAACATCTTACCCTATAAGTGGTCCCACTGCAATGGTGGGGGATTCTTGAGATGTCCTGTGCTGGGTCAGGAGTTGGACTCAATGATTCTGATGGGTCCCTTCCAACTTAGCATATTTTATGATTTTATGGTTTTATTAGTAGAGCACAATGTTATCAGAATATTTATGTTGCAATCTGTAGGTTTCATATACAGATAATTTTTTTTTAATCCTGGGGTGGAGGGAGGGGGGTGTGATGCAAATTCAAGTCTGAGTGAAGATTTTATTTCAGCCAAGAATAGGCAGAAGACTGCTTCTGTTCAGCTTTCCAGACCACATAAACTCAGAATTTATGCTCATTTTATGTTCTTTTTGGAACAACAAACAGTACCTGTTCTGCCACAAAATTATAAAAATATGGACAGACTGCTACATCCAGGTTCTTCTGATGAAATCCTAACATTTTCTTACTAATAATCCTAAATAAACAAACTGAACTCTTACATGTGAATACTCATGTAGCTATGTGTTCTTATCCTGGGATTTAAAATTGTATTTAATTTATTACTGAGCACCTGCCTGTCTGGAAGCTGCCAGCAGAACTCAGCCAGAGCAGGTAGCACTGCCCAAGGAGAAGAGCAGAAGATCTGAGTTTGTATCTGCATTGACCATCTCAAACATACTTCCTCAAGCTACCACCCTGTTTTGGCTCCACCCTTTCTGTACCAGAATTCATTTGCTGTCTGATTTGTCAGGGCTAAGGGAACCAATGGGCCTCCCTATCCCTGCCCAGTCCCCCAGGGCTTCCCCCACTACCTTGCTGTGGCCCAAGACCTGTTCCAGCTCCCCAGGCTGCAGCCCCTGTTGCAGGTCTTCATCTCCCACAGCCCTGCCCTACCTGGAAACGGGGCCTCCCAAGTTCAGCCCACCTGTGGGATGATGTCCCAGCCCAGGGTGGCCTGGCTCTGTCCCAGATGTGATTCCCCATGCCTGGGGCTGCCCCCAAGCCCATCTCCTGGCTGGGCTGGGCTGGGTCACGCCCTGCCAATGCACTTCTCCCCATGCATTGCTCATGAACTGCTCACTTCTTACTTCTTATTTGTGGCCTCTTGTGGCTATCTGGGGCAACATTGCTCCTTTGTGCCTGGATGACAAAGTGCAAACAGAACAAAGTTTTTCACTGAAGAAAGAGAAACAAAAAATATTAAATACATCCTTCTTGCACAACCACAATGCCTTTGGTGTACAAAGAGCCACTGCCCACACAGAGAAGCCCCTGGCCTCAAGGAGTCACAAGAATGAAAAGCCATTGTGAAAATAATGTGAAAATCAGTACAAAGGTGTGCAGCCCAGGTGACTGACCGCAAACAACCCTGGGAAGCCACCAGGGCATGTACCCCATGGAAGAGCACAGGAACAGCTGACAGTGGCCAGCGGCTCACATCCCAGAGAGCATCATGCTATAAAACCTGTTTGATCAAGACACACTTAGTACACTGCTTCAGGTTCTCAAGCTCTGTCTCTGCTGACAGAATTGTTTTCTGTATCCACAGAGGAAGAAAGTTTATTTTGACTCCCAAGATATGTAAGATGTTCGTTACATAAGGAATGTGTTTTTACCTCCTTCCACGTTGGCATTTTATATACAGAAGTTTTGTAACAAGACTCATTTTTAAAATGGGATATCCAGTGAATATTTACAAGGAAAACAGAACATTAGCTATACTTGTTTTCAAATGTTTTTAATGAAGCTACATAAACTACTCATGTTTTCAGCAAGGCAAATGTATCTGATGGTACACAGAATTTATAAACACTGAAAATTATCTGGAAATTCCAAACAGAAAGAAAAATCCACTTCTTTGCAGGTGAAGACAAAAAAAGGTAGGTTTTAGGCATGTTTATAGTACCCTCTGATGGAAATAAGAAGCATTACAGCTCCTCCACAAAATTTATTTTGCTAACTCTAAAGATAGCAAAGATACATTTTCCCAGCCTTTATAAGTTTTTATAAATAAAATAGATAAATAAAAAGATTTTTAAAAATATTAGGAGTTTTTTACACACACATACAAACTTTAATCAATAGAATTGAATCCTCTTATTTAGGTTTGGCTTCCTCAAGAAAACAAACAATACACAATATTAATTCTTTCCAGATAATCAGAGAGAAACTTTCCCAAAGATACACAGGTTTACTCTTTTCATTTTATACTACACACATATTTATTTCTGTTTCATAAGAATTAGAAAAAACATGGTATTTTTAACATTCTGTATATTAGATTACCTATCAATATTCATACCATTTGTTTTTTCAGATGAACCACTAACATGCCTCAGAAACACTAGTCAAAATTGCAGAATGTCAAGGGATTTTTAGTAAAATGTCAACTATAATCATCAGAGAACTAGCCTTAAAAATTAGTATTCCTTTTAAGATTTAAAATATCAGAGCAAACTTGCCATTGTTTCTTTCTCCTTCTCACTGACTCATAAAGCACTTCAGCTTTCATCACTAATTGGCAGGTCACTGAAAAAGTATTTTACATAGCAAGATTAGAAGGGTGAATATTTTTGAATTCTGAAACCCCAATTCCAAAACTCCTTTTCAGTGTCAAGCAAAGCTTTCTTTAAGGGAAACAGTCAGTGCATTACTTTTACTTGATTGTGGTGGATAGGCCCTATTTTATAAAGCATTCAAGCTCCTGCCTAATTTTTTTTCTCTTGGAAAACATCATAACACATAACTAAATATCACTTGACACTTATGAGCAACAGAAACTTACAACATAGTGTTAATTTTTGTTGAATTAGAAACTTAATATATTTATGATGAATAATAAATATCTAAAATAATTTAAATCTAGTTCAAGACTTGTTAGAGTGAAGGAAATAATTTCCTTTTTATTTGAGCTCATACCTGTTCCAAAAAGATCTATTAAAGTTATTACACTGAAAAATGTAAATCTGTTTACCCACAAGACACTGAGAGAAAGCAAAAGACATGTATTTTATTCACATTCACATATTCCAGCTTGATAGCAGGCAATCACTTGAGTTGAAAGAATGACTTTTATACCATCAGTTGCCAGCCTTTAGGGTGAGACTTCAAGTAAACTGAAGATAACAGTTTTAGTGTTGCAGCCGTAACTACATAGTGTGAGGATGTGCCTCCTATTCTTGCCTGAAAAATAATGAAGAAAATCTATGTCAGGATTTTCTAAAGGTATTTGTTGTATTAATGAGGTGATCTAATAGCTCACCATTCCTCAGCACAAAAATTTGTCTGCTTTCTCTGTAAGCAGATACAACAAAATGATTATTTTTAATTTTTCATGTGTTGTTTTTCTGCTGGCTTAGTGTGCAGACTCAGCTCCTCTAGGAACCTCTAAAGTACCAGGAATGGTGCAAGGGAAGAAGTGGAATCCTGTGCCTAAGAGTATATGAGAGGGCAGTAGCTCTAGCAGGCTCTAGCAAAGGAGTGAGCTGTTAGATCAGACAAAACACATTGTTAAATGCACCCTAACAGAGAATTATCCATCAGCATATATTCACCTCCACGTTTATACTGCAAAGATTACACTGCAATATCTATGAGAGGAAAGATCAATCACAATATACATCCCACCTGCTCACCTAATCCATTTGTAGGTCAGCAGAAAAAGAAAAGGCACTAAAGATTTACTTTATGTTATCAAGCACAGTTCTGTGAAAAATACCATGAGAGAAAATAAAGAACTAGGTGAGTGATCAAGTTCTTTTGGAAGTGGTCAGCAAAACTGCATTAACAGGAACTGCTATATTAGAATTAATGAAAATGGAGTATGCAGAAATCCGGAGAGCTCTGAAGTTCCTAGAAAAGGTAGAACTGTGACTTTATTCAGTCAAGCTCAAGTCATTTAATCTTGGTTAGGAGTTCATCACCATAGAATGTACATGTCTGGAAAATTAAATGAAGGAGATACATTGTCTGTGGAAGGACTTGTAAAAATCTTAGCAGAGCTAACCTACTGAAAGCTATAAGTATTTGGAAAGGCTCATCATTTTCAGTTATATGATAGGCAAGTAAGAAAAGGAGTTACTCTATTGAAAAGCCATCTAGAGAACAGACCTGTTGCTTCTCTTAAATATTTCAGTTATGAATGTATGTGGAAGCCACAATTATCAGTGAACCTTCATTGTTCTAGGTCCTGTAAAAACACATCACAGACATGAAGAATGCGAAGCATTAATAAACAAGATGTTATAAATTTGGAACAAAGGAATCATTTTCTCCATTTTACACACAAGGGAATAAAGTGGGCATTTGGAATGATTTTTTTCAAGGTTGCAAAAATATCTGTGACAAAGCTAGGATTTTTATACTAAAATCAAGGGAATCATTAAAATGACTTCTAAATTACAGTTTATTACAAACACGTTATACAGATAGTTCCTTCTATAACAGTACATTTTTTCCTGTTGCAGTTCTACCGTAAGAATAAAGGAAGTGTTCCTAATGAGCTCAATAGGATTAACATCTGTCTGCTGAAAAGTCCACCAGGAAAAACACATTCTTAGTTTCACAGATTGATAGAGAACGGTTTCATTGCCATGTATTGAAATTTCAATCTAAATAATGGATAAGGGCACAAGTATTTCTAAGATTGCTTGTTAAAAAAATGCTGTTTATAGGTATTTTACAGTGGATAACTGAGTTTTATTAAATTTAGTAACGGGTGTAATGTTTCTAAAATATGTGCCACAGTTCATAATATATCCCTTAAAATCATCATATAGTGTGCAGTGCATAAAAGTCAAAAGTAATATATACCATTATGGTGTATTCCCCCTGCTCTTGGTGTTGGTATGTTGCTGTAACTGAGATCCTCAAATTCCTACCATACATGACAACTAAAATTATCTTGGAGAAATAGTTGCATAACACTTCAACTTTTCCAGCTCAGAAGACAAAAGGTGACACTTTTTTATCTCCTAAGATCTGAGAAAATTCTCAGTCAAGACTTTTAGACTCACAAGTCACCTCCATCATATAATGAAACACAGAGTGCCATTTGCTACAGCAAGGACACGCAAAGGAAAAATTCTTTAAAAAGGACTTATTTTCAAAACATAGTTGTCTAAAATTTGGAATTGATGTTAACCTTCCTCACAAGTTCCTTCTTTTTTTTATCCACATTTGAAAATTTAGGCTACACTGTAGCACACAATTCCATATGTTATCAAACACATACATGCAAACCAAAGGAAATCTTGGAAAATAAGATAATGCACTACCAGAGGCAGTGAAAAGGGAAGAGGGAGAAAATTACTGCTTCTGGCTAACAGTAAAATCTCGTTGAAGTAACAGGTACAAAACTGGATCCTAAAAGGTTCTTAGAATGTTGGTGTTGTTGAAAATGAGTGGTAAAAAAATGAGAATCAGGCTTTCCCATGTTTATAATGTACTACACAGGAAGCAACCAATCCAAGTCATATTGTTTTTCCTCCAAAAGAGTGGTAATAAACTCTCCATTAGGATTGCAAGCCCCTCTAGGCTCTGTCAGTCCTGTTATTTAATCCTAAATGAAGTATGTCTTATCAATTCATTCTACTATGACCCTAGTCAAGGTTAGATGAGGGTCTAGCTATAAAAGAGCAGGAGGTAGCAAAAAACATTATTTTTCCTTGACAGGCTAAGAAAGCAGTGATGTGCACAGAGGTAAAAATTCTTCACTGAAAATACATTTCCCCAAATATGTCCCATTTATTCACTAAGAGAATATTTTCATTCTTCAAAAACATTTTAAAATGCTGGAACATCATAGTAGGCTTTTTCTTTCCTGTACTTTTTTGGGTTGAGATAAAAGCAAGGATTTTATTTTTTTTTTTAGTAAATCCTGTTTATGGGAAATCTATTTAAATTAATGCCACTCTTTTTTCAAATGTCTTTTAGAGTCAAAGAAGAAAGTGAGTCACATGGCAAAATTATCCTGCATGCTATTATCAGTGGAGATGAGTCAGCCCTCCTACTGTTTGTTGATGTATCTGTCTAGAGAAGAGGGGGGGAAAAAAGGAGAAAAAAAATCCCTACTCTGGAGAATTTATCAGATCACAATACTTTGTAAAAACCAAGAACTAGATAAAAATTACTTCTTGGGAAGTGTGTCAAAGTTTTGCAATCCCACTATATGCTTTCCCCTATTGCAATGAAGTCTGAGCAAACTTCCTGTATTCATGTTTTGCTTCATTCAGCCATCAAGTGCAAAGTGTGTATTTTTCGGTAAGACATTGTGGGTGCATACCCAAAAATACACTAAGCTGGCACAGCACCACAAAGTATAATAAGGCCTGTAAACTGTTAAATTGTTGCAGTTCTTAAGAATACTGTCACTTTTTGCTAGAGGGGCAGAGTACAACACAATATATTTCAAAGACCCCTGGTAAACTGCCACTTGAACGATGTGGGATTATGATCAAAGGTGTCAGATGGATTTCACCAGGGGTAGCTACTTTGTGGTAAACTACCTTGTACAACCTTGCTGACTTGTGCAACCAAACAGAAAACACAATAAAAGTTGTTTTGTTCAAATGAGGTCCAGCATTACTAGGATCAAGGTTGCTATTTGCTATTTTTAAAGTCTCTTAATTCAATATTAGGTTACACTGTCCTTATCAACAATGAGGTAGGCTTGATAGGTGGACTTGAGTTCTCTTCATACCTAGTAAAAGCTTCAATTTATTTGTTGGATTTTAGCCAACAATTTAATTTATTCCGTGTTCCTAGGTGACAAAGCTCTGCCAACAAGGAAAATGAAAAGAAATAAGAGATAGAGGCCATGCTAAGAAAAATATCTAAGATTAATATTTCGTGAAAGCACTTATTCTGTTTGAACAACTGCTTAGTTTAGAATCTTCATCTTAGCTGTCCTGACAATGTCTTACTATCATGAACAAGTGGAAAATGGTATCAGAATCAGAGCCCTGTGACCCAATCAGTCTTGTGTAAAGCAAAGCTTTCTACAACCTGATATTTGAACACCAAGTAGTTCATTAAATGAAATGTTTAAAAAAAAAATGTTTTGAAGGAAAAGAGATATTTTAAAGAGCTAGTGTTCATGGTGATTTTAAAGCACTAGTGTTCATGGTTCACTGGTTCCTTGCACTTCCAAAAAATTATCAGGGCCAAAAAACTTCTACTTTTATTGGACCTGTGATGGACAGAGGACTATGACGATTATTTTAGGGAGACTGGATTAAATTGTAACTGCTTGTCTTTTGTTTTCCTTCCTTCCTCAATCCTTATTTCTCAAGCTACCCAGATTTTGCCTCCAGACTCACTCTTTGATCACCTATTCTATGAAAAGGACTTAGAAGATCTATTTAATCCTGTTTCAGCAGTGAATCTCCACCTGTGCAGTTCTAATACTAGTCCCTTTGTGAATCAGTTTTATGGAATCCCAGTTGTTCAGTGGAGTCTTGTGCATTGGAATGGTATTTACGAAGGAAATATCTATGTTGTGGAATGAAGCAGCTGGAGAGATGTGGATTTTTATGACCACATGGCATTACACACCATCAGGTAGGCTCAGCCATTCCAAGTCAAGAACACCCACAAGCAGAATTCACAGTTTTACTTATCCAGGTACAACAGCCAGTTCATAAAATGGGAATGTCAGGGAGGACACACTGGAGAAGGAACTTTCCCTTCGTGTGACTCTGTTGTCAAGAAAACTTCATGTACCAACTAGCTGCTTCCTAGGGGAGCTTATTTAGGGAAAATAACTAACAACACACCACTGTACAGGGCAGGCCCAGAGTTCAGAAATCCTGTCAAGCCTGTATTTGTTGGCACATCATAACACAGCACTAAAAACTGAAAGAAGAATTGTTACTATAACAGTTAAATGAATATAAATACTTACCTGTATATTGATTTGTTGCAGGAGATTCCTCCATGTAATCAGAAATGGTCAGCTTAAGGGATACCCAGGACTGGAAGAGCCAGAGGAGATGGAGGGTGGGACAGAACCAGAACTGCACTGTTAAGACCTGGTAGTGGGTCTTGACTTCCTTCTGCTTATCTATCAGCAATTTTATCAGCCTCTCATTTACTCAAAGACTATAAGGCATTTATACTTTTTCATGACACTTAAGACATAATTCCTTTTCAAATAGCATGGATAGTTACAAGAAAATATTTTACTAACATAATTAAATGAACTTAATTTTCCTGAAAAGAACTGCTTTGAAGGAAAAATAAAACAGATAAATGCATCAAAAGGTCATAGTAATATTCTATCTAGGTGTTGCTTATATGATCAAAATTCAGATTTTTTTTTCTTGAAAGCACCAGTACCCATGACAGGCACATACAGAGCACTAAGTATTGTTATACACAATATTTCTTTAGCCAGAGGTTGACATGTTTTTTTTGAGCTAGCTACCTGATTCACTCACAGAAGTTTTGGGTATATATAGATATAGATATAGGTAGATAAAACTGGTATGACATCAGTCTAAATTCTTCCATGTAAATGGATATCTGAATGAATTAAAAATAAAGGTGTAACTAGAAACAATTTTTGATTCTATTACAACACACAAATATCTGATTAAGACAAGGGTATTGATTAACTAGAAACAGAAAACCAACACTGCTTCTTGGTCTTTTAAACATACAGCATTACACAAGGGATGAATTAAATCTGTGTACATATCCCTGTGTGTGTATATGTATATAATTAATATTTAATACCATGGAAGATGGACTCTAGTGGCTCTTGTTGCAATAGTTTAAGAAATCACTGCCTATGTCTGTTCCAAAGGTATCCTGAAGGACAATGCCTAATTGCAGAGTCGTCAGTAGAAAATATGAGTCTGAGCTGCTGGAGGTCTCACACAAACTCAGAAGCCTTTGTTCAATCCCAGCTTGACCAACGCTCTGTGATGCCAGAGTGGAAAGGTCCTGAGGCACACAGACATACCTCTTCCTCCAGCTCTTACAGAGACACAACCTGCAGCAGATGTGTGAGTACAGACAGCTGAATTGAAAGACAGAAACAAAATTCTTTAAAGCTCTTTTTCCATAGCCCCGAAAGCAAGTTTCAAAATACCTCTCTCTCCTAAAGGTTAAGCCTAGTTGTACGCATTCGAAGACAGAGAATATTTTGAGAGAAAATGCTATTAATTTTTAAGGAAAAAATCCCTCTTATTCCTTTCACGGACTGGATCCAGAGAACATGTCTACACTGCATCTGTGCTTTCTGCACAGTTGATTAGTTATTTATTCACAGCTCAGACTGTACTTTTGTGTACATACAGTAGAAATTTCCATTGGTTAACACACACAACTATGTGTAAATATAAGCCTAAAATGAGGGGCTGAATATGGACATCAAACCAGCATCAGTCTGGTTATAGTTTCAAAATTTCATCAAGTGTATGATCCAATTTACAAACACTAGACAAACACTAGAATTTCATAAAATCAAATATAAAGGCTGTAAGATGTCTAAATTTGAAGTAGAGAGGGAGGAGATGAAATGTGGACCATAAGAAAATGAGGAAAGTAAGAGTGATACACAACCAATGTTTAAGATTTTGAGTTGTTCATTAACAAAAGTATTTTAATTCTGTTGGCTTGTTTTGGCTTTCTAAGCTTTGGCAGTCTGCAGAACACCCAGTTTGCACTCCAGCAAGCAAATTTACACGCTGTTTTCAATTGCTTGTGTTGTTTTTTCCAGTGTTCAGTCATTGTTCAGAATAAAGTGTAAAGCACAGACAGATTTGTGATGTCGTGCCCACAAATCAAGGGGAACCCTCCTCTCCAAATACCTCCCTCTAGCTTTCATTCACTCATCACACTCAGGAATTGCACTAGTACAATGGAAATATATATTTATGATCTGCTTTATTTTACAGAAAGATGTATGGATAATGAGTAGTTTCAACTCTTTGACAAAACAAAGTTAACATTCTCTCTCTTTATTTGACATTATAAAAACTACAATAGGATGGTAGAATAATTTCTCTCGTTCCAGCTGGAGGCAAATGCAAAGATGTTATTTTTCTATATAAGTTTAGAGGTTTGCCTTTTTTGAGTTGTTGTGGGGGTTTTTTTGGTTTGTTGTTGTGGGGTTTTGGGTTTTTTTTGGGTTTTTTTTTGGGTTTTTTTGTTTGCTTGTTTGTTTGTGTTGTTTGGGTTTTGTTTTTGCTTTAAAAATAGCATAAATATTCTTGAAGAAAAAAAATCCTGCTATTTTCTGCTTACGGAGTTTCACATCACTTCTGGAAGGAGTAGATTGATTTGGGAGAAATATTTTAATGCTGTCAAAAAAAACCCTGAAAATCTAAATATTCCAACCTTAAGATGCAGAATGCAAAAAGTTATTCTTTTACACAGACCCTTAGGGAATTACAGGATTTGTAAATGTAAAATTAAATGTCTAAATGTCTATCTTTAAAGTCTCCCTGAAGGAGCGTTAAGAATAGTTCATCTCTTGGTACCTATCTAGACACAAATCCTTGAAAAATTATCATGCAACACTACAAATCAACAGAGAGAGAAGAAAGGGCAAATTACAGGTAGATAGAGATGGGAATGTAATAACTGATGTTACATGTTCACACCTGACATATTACTCTCTAATCTCAATTTCCACCTGTGTATTTGTTTTAAGAAATAAATTGCAGGGGCATAAAGATTCTAGCTAGTGATAAGGATAACTGAACATGATTATTGCTTGGTGGGTGGAAAAGCAAAATCAACATCTGCAGTCTTAGCTGGAAACAACCTGAACACAGCCAGAATTCTAGCATCCCATCAGGAGCAACAGAGGAGAATTGGCACATGGCCCTCAACAGTCTTACCATCAACATATGATTCTATTATAATGAACTTCAATCTCATTTAGAAAAAAAAAAAATTACATCTATCAAAATCAAACAGCCAGCTGAACATTTTCATGTAAGTGGACTTTGGGATAGATTTTGGATATTCAAATTTTACCAGTGAAATATCTACGTCTGTTATATAGGTTGAGTGGTGTCTCTTAAGTCTGTCTACTTCAGCAGTTATCCTGTTCCCTCCCTTACTGAAGATCAGAATTGGGAAACATATAAGCATGGGAGCAGCACTGAGCTTATGAAGCAGGAGACATAGTACAGATATTTCATATGGCATCATGCAGCATTGATGAGGCCAAACTACAAATTCTGCAGCAGAGAAATGGGGGTTGTTTCTGAGGATCACTCTCCAGACACTACTGAAATTCTCCAAAATTATGCCTTTTAACTTTCTGCTCATCTTCTTTGTGTTCCTTATCCAAATAAAACACTTCAGTGCTTGTTACTCAAGTAGTATCAGTTTCATATACTGCTTCAATAGTTGTATCTAATGCTTAAGTTGAGCGTGTGCCCAAGCGTTTTTCTGAATTGGATCATAAAACTTTCTCTAGGGCAGACGAGCTGATTTTCTGTGAGCTCAACCCCAGCTGCCCCTCTCTCCCTCATGCCAGTAGGGGTCCAAATTCAGGCAACACCAAGTCTATTATCTTTGTTAAGAATGCTTCCATCTCTGGAAGTGTTCAAAGCCAGGTTGGATGGAGCCCTAAGCAGCATAATCCAGTGGGTGGCCTTCCTGTCCACTGTGAGAAGGTTCGAACTAGATGATCTTTAAAATCCTTTCCAACCCAAAACATCCTAGGATTCTATGAATATAAGACAAAATGTATAAGTATGGACATCAACTATTTTAGATAAGAGCTTTAACAACGGAGATGACAATTTTCCTTAAGATAGACAAGATGATTAGACCATTTTTCATCAATTTACTTAGCTTATAGCGCATGCACTGCTTTTAAGAATGAAGAATTTCAGAGTGGCTACATATAAAGACACCTCTGATGGGCCACAATCTGACAGGCTTGACTAGTAGTGCACAAACTGGAATCAAATGCCAAGAACATGGAATGGAATCCATACCTGCATCAGACAGAGGTTTTAACCTGGTGCAGTATATTTGATCTATACAAATACACTATTTGCATCTGGAAAAAAAAAAAAAAAAAAACAAAAAAACACAAATCCAACTACATCTTTCTCTCATGAAAAATTCATCTTCATTAAAGCTTCAGAATGCCCTCCATATTTACTCTAGCTAAACACAGTTTTCAGCAGTGTAAGTAACAACAGCAAAGTCCCTATTGGACTTCAGGAAGACTCCAGAATATCTTTCATGGGGTCATAAGTCTGCTTGGGGAACATAGCTTTCGTGCTGCAGCATGTGTGTGAATAGAAAAATGGGATTTCCAACTATAGAATATTTTTTTTTTTGTTTAAGCTTTATCTGATCTCCTGCTTTCAGTGGGTTTTGGTTCCAGTTTTCTTTGATCCTGTAGAAGAAGCAGTTAATTAAAAGACCTCTGAACACAAATAGGTTCAAAGTATTCCATCAGAAGTCAATGACTAGAGCTTATGCCTGATCCTTAATCATCTGCATTTCCTGCTGAATGAACCAGGACACTGTGTGAATTCCAAAATAGCCAAAGACTAATTTTTTACAGATCAGGAAATGAATGTTTTCAATTATTGAGCAAAGACATAACAATTTACATATTTCTGATTTTTTATTTTGATATGCATGTCTCAAACAATTTTTCATCTAGATAAGTTATTCACAAATGAAAAATGAGTGCCACTCAGTCACACTCAGTTCTTTGTAAGAGAGTTTAGTCATGCACATTAACGTCTATGTATTCCTTGTCATTCACAGGCGTTTAAGACAAATCCACTCCTACTTAGAATTCAAGGCTGGAAAACCCCTGCCCATGAAGTCACTGCACTTTCCAATCAGTAACCATTATGAGAAGTTATGCTTTTCCTCCGCAGTTCACTTTTGGTGTACACACACACCTCAGTCACTCACTGCTCTGGTCAGAGATCTGGCAAGACATTTGCCATCCTTTTCAAATACCCACATAAAGAGTCTAACTTTTAATACCTACAATAAACTACATAAAGGTGTAGACTATTGTTAGGAGTCAATTTTGCTGAAAATTTATGTTTAGAAGAGTCACCTAAGATCCCTGTTTATTTCATAAATTACAAAAATTACTCTTTTTTGGATTGAGCTTCTAAAAGAAACCCGTATGCACTTGCTTCCAGGTGATTGACCCAGTGGGCAATGAAGGGAAGGAAGGACCTTGGGACAGAGAATAAAAAATGTCATTTTTCTGCAGTAAAACACCTAATACAGAAATGGTAAAACCCACTAGTCTCACCGCATTTCTACCCAAAACTGCATGCAGGACATTAACTGAGTAATCAGCACACCCCAACATTTAAAAGAAGTAGCAGGAAAAGGCCTCATTGTTATACTCTTCATAATGAAATCATGAAAAGGCATTAGTCTAAAAATGATTACAACTAAGCTTTGCTGAACCACGATAGGTGCAAGGTTCAGCGTGTGGAGAGATTAAAGCCGTGTGCAATCACTGCCTAGAGACTGCACGTCATTTCACATCAATTGGCATGATGAACCTTTTACATAATGTGAATCACAGCCTAATTGTGAGTTTGATTGCATCTACTGTTGTTCTGATCACACAACCTCAGCACATAGAGGCGAGGAGGGAACTAAGCTATTGTACGGAGTTAAAGGGAGAAAGAAAAGCTGTGTAGCATGAAATGAAAGTGACATCTCACAGGATATATATTACTAAAAGTTGCTGAGCAATTTAACAGCTACATGTAATATATATATTGACAATATCAAAAAAGGCAATTAGAGGAGCATCTCTTCCACCAATAGAAATATATCATTTCTGAAATCAGCAGGCTGCTGCCAGGAAACTCAGACTGGAAGCTTTTTTGCCAGAGAAGATGCATTTAAGACAATAAACTCTCCATTAACTGCAATGCGGGCAGAATGTAACTAGCCCAGGATTCTCAGAAGAGCTGGCAGAAAAACTGGTACTATATGCTTCAAAGATATTTCTAAAGATAAGGTTCAGTCATGGATTTGTTGTAAATCATATTGCAAAATGAAGCAAAAATCGATCCTCTATGGAAATTATATTGCTTCTATTACCATAGGAGCTGAGACATACAAAATCTGTAATGTATTTATTTCCCAGTACCATTACAACTATTGTCTTCACTTTATAAAAGTAAAATAGAATGTTGATTAATTAATGACCTTGTCCTAGACACTACAGAAAATCTACAAAACAGCCAGCGATGTTATCCAGATGATCAGGTAGCTATTCAGTAAGTTAGTTCCTGGGTAGGTTCTGGATTCTAGCCCTTGCTTACTTGTTAGGGAACCATCTGGATATGGAGTACAAGGTATTATGACATTCATTACAGAACTATCATATTTCTCAGTCTTGCAGGAAGAAGAGAAAATTATAGAATCATAGAGACATTTAGTTTGGAAACGACCTTTAAGGTCACTGATCTACCATCCAGGACTATCCAAAGTTTTGCTAGGGTCAAAAAGAAGTGTGATCATTACAAATGAAATGTTAGCCAGTTATTTTAGATTTTAGGTAGGAGGCTTCAAATCTAAAAGCAATTTAAAATAATTCTTGTATGACAGTCTACACAGAGGAGATGCAAATTCATTATGGTTATTATTGACTAGCTCAACTTCATGGGCCTTAAAGAAGGAAAAAAAAATAGTGACAAAATTATAGGGTTTGTCCAGTCAGTTGCTTTAGTATCCAGATTACTGTTATTGTATTTATTAAGGATTTGCCTAAATTCTTACCCAAAATCTGTAGAAACCAAATTTGAGGATGACTGGAGAGTCAGCAAGAATTTGAAGGGGAATGGTCAAAACCAAATCTGCGTAAATTGGTAAGAGGCATGTCCTGCAGAAATGTCACCATAAGCCTGTCTTTCTTTGAGAGAAAAAAACAAGATTGCAAAATGGCATCAAAGCCAATTTCACAGGGAAATGCTTCTGATGTTACTCTCAGTCTTAATGTCCAAGAAGGGATTCTCAGTCCCACAAGAACATTAGTGGCCCTAAATTTTTCTGTTACCCTTTCATCTTTTAAATATTTTATATGTTTGGGAACTTAGCCAAGGAACTTTTTTTTTTTTTTTTTTTTTTATCTTGTAGGGGTTTTCTACAAGGCAACACACTTTTTCTCTTAAATTTATTATAGTTAAACACCAGGAAATCATTTCAAGCTTGGATTATGTGTAGGTGGTTGATTAGGGCCTTATGTTGCTTCAGTTTGATTTTAGAAGAATATGTAAAGCATATGAAATATTCCTAAAACAAATGGATAGAAATAAATACAAGTCAAGAGCATACCAGTTGATATAAACCATAACTATGACTACCATAACTATGACATTTTACCTCTGCTGGACAACTGCTCCAAGGCTACTGGAAATAAACTACCCCTCAGTGCAGAAGTTTGCTATGACAGCAATTTTTTCTCTTACAAAATTGATAGCTTAGCTCTAGGATAGGATAGCTCTAAGATAAGCTCTAAATGTTTACTGGGCCAATAAAGGTATTTGCATTAAATTTGCATTTTTTAAGAAATGAAACTGATATAGCATCTTTCTTCTAGATGCCTCTGCTAGGCATATCTCTAGCCTATATTTGAAAGTTTTTGATGTACTGAGAGTCAGACAGCACCTACTTTGCCTTTAACATTTTCTGACCCCCAACAGGGTATAATTTAGTGTAATAAATTTTGTAAATTTGAGTATGGAATTATCATTGCTCCTTGGGGATTTGGAATCCATTTGTTAACAGGAAATTTGTTAACATCTCAGTTGAAACTACAGTGCACATTAATATTTACCTGGGAAGTATTTGGCAAGAAAACTGAACTATGTTTTACCATTTAGAAATCAAATATTTAGCACATGGAACACCCAAATCTGGTAGATAAGTAGCTTCTGGACTCTTTTTTTCTGAGAAAAGAAGTCAGAAATAAAGTTGATTAAAATGAGGTTCTCCTTCTCAGTTATCCTACTATGAGGACTACTTAAAACCCAGGAAAATTCATATAATTAAAAAAAAAAAAAAAAATCACAGTATTTGGTGAATGCAGAAAGCAGAATTTGGTCACATAGACAGAGGGAAGAAAAAGATTTGGAACCAGGTGGTAAGAATGACATAGGAATTTCCCTTAATTGATATCAAGCACCACTTTGAGGACTGCAGTCTAGAAATACAAAAGGAATGTGGTTAAGGTAAAAAACATTGCTGCTAATGTGGTTTCATCAGTTCAAAAGCATTTTTCTTCAATAAGCTAATTTTCCCTGTCTTGCAAGGATTTGGTATGATGATGAGAACTGAAAACACATGCCTTTATCAGGAACAGAACACAGAATAGGCTAATGGGTAGCATAAAAATAGAGGGCTGCAAAAACTTCTAGACTTTAAGAAAGCTAAGATTTCCCTGAGGCAGTCTCCACTCTCCTCATATTAGTGAAAAACTTTACTACAAAATCCTCAGTGAATTATATAGGTGTACCCTTACCATACAGAAAGATAATTTCTATAAAAGATATTACTAAATGCCATTTGACTTGAAGGAAGATTCACAGCTCCAGTTGTAAACAAAGGGCACCTATTAACTGGTATCCCAACACTAAAATACACTGAGATGCAAAGACAAGTCAGTGGCTCATGCCAGATGCCCAGGTAACAAATCATAGAACTGGACACATCTTGAGCCATTATTGCCAGCATAAAAGCCATGGAGCTCCTGAGAGGCAGCCAGTCAACCCAGACAGGCTCATTACTGTAAGGAGCATTAAATTAAACTGTGGTATAAAGAGTCACACAATATCTCCAGCTCTAACACATTGATTCGCTGATTACATAAGCAAAATACTGCAGAGAGCTGTGTGTGCATTTAAAGTACTACACATGCATAGGTCACTCACATGCAGCATTAAAGTCAGTAAATTAAACATGAATCATTGGGCACATTAAATGAATTGCAACCCATAATCATCTAAGTAGCAACAAGGCATTCATTTAACCTGACCTAGATGGATTATATAAAGAGTTATTAAATATAACAGGAATACAAATTGCAAGTTAGAATCCTTGGAACTTTTCTCTGGTTGAAGAAATTTTTATAAGAAGCCAGTAACTGAAACTATGCATTTGTCTGATACTTTGGGACCTCTTTCACTAGACACTGTTTTATTGGTGTAGTTTATATGCAAATAAGATAATGTGAGACTGTAAATAATGCAGCCACATGATGGCCCACTCTGAAATCTTGTGCTTTGTCTGGGATAACGGGGTGAAAGAATACAAAGCAGTATTGATGATGAGTGTAGAGAACAGTCAGTTGAGTCAGATATCTCCAGAATTGCAAAGCAGGCATATTTGGCTTAATAAAGTGTAGAGAAAAAGGTTTATTTGAACTTATTCTGGAATGCGCAACAGTGACTTAGATTTGTTTTATCTTCTTATTCAGAATGATTTCATGGTTCAGAGAGAAAAGCTTTAGTTCCTTCAGTCAAAAGATTTAGGGTGGAATTCATGTGACTGGAGGCAAAGGCCTGCTCTTTATCTGAGTCACCCAAGTCTCCATGTATAATCAGCAAAAATCTAGTCACTATAAAGTCTAAACCAGAATTCCTCTAACTCTAAAATAGACATTTTAAATACATCTGATGGATTGAATCCTAAAAACTTCTCTTTCTTCAAAATGAATATAAAGGGAGGTTCAGAAATAGCTGTTGGTTACATATGTCTAAGGAAGATGAGGTGATTCCTATTTCTAGAGTCTGCCCTTGGTTTTCCTGCTAACCTGCTGTACAGCTCTGGAAGTCTAAATGTTATTAAAAAAATAATCAAGAAGGCTATTTTATTTGTCATTACTCTATTGATGACATCTATTAGGCAATATCTGTACCTTTCAGGTATCTGTATTTACTCACAGTGACTCTCACTTTTCATCTTTTTGTACCTGCGCTCTGCCACTCATTCTGTCTGTTTTGCATATACATTTGCATTTAAAAATACAAAATTTGTACACATTTATGTATTTGTTTAGTCTTTAAACAATAATGTCCTACAGGATGTAACAGGACAGAACCTCAGCATCAAATGTGCCTCTTCGTATAGCACCATGCAGGTAGTTAATAATGAATTTTTTAAATGTTGGCATCATCTGAGTTTAGAATGAGCTAATGTGAATAGGCCATGGTATTTAAAACCAAAAACCACCAAATTATTCTTCACAGTATTATAAAAGAAAAATTCAATGCCTCACTGAATACCCCCAGCTGTTCTTGGGAGGTGACAGTGAATAAAAATTTCATGGGAAGGTTACCTGAGGATAACAGCAAAAGGAATAATGTAAAAACCCTGCCTAAACTTACACCTGGAAAAGTACATTGTGAAGTGGATTGCTAAGTTTATTTTAAAAAAATCCAAACCCATAGAGGAAAAAAAAGAGGTCATTTTAGGCTTACAGGATGGGGATGGGCATCTCCTAAAAAGGAACAGAGACAAGGCAGAGGTATTTAATGCATTCTTTGCCTCTGTCTTCAACACAGATGACAGATCAAGTGTGTCTCAATAACCTTGATCCTATGATTGAGCCATATTATTTTTTTCATAGAAGCTTAATTTAGTCACTAATTACTAGTTGGTCACTGTAATACTGTCCAGAAAATTTGAAAATTCAAGATGCAGAACCCTACTCAAGGTTGCGACTGATAGGCTCAGACACCAGCCCAGAGGCAGCCTGCCCTGTGCACACTCCTGCTGGCCTTACATGCTGCCTAGGGTTAGAATTCTGCAGGAATTTTGCATAACTGTCTGCTAACATGGCAACCTATGGTCCCTCCAATGAAGTCTGGGAGCATGGTGTGATCTTATCATCAGTAATAGAACAGATACAAACCTACTGAAGGTGAAATTTGGATGATTTCAAGTTAATATAAATTATGTCCCCCCAAAAAACCAAAATAAAAACAACAACAACAACAAAACCAGAAAAAAATACAATCACACCTGCTTTTAAGATCATATCTTAAAGAGATTAAAAAATGTTTATTTTTAATTCATTTGCAAGAAAGTAAAGAAAATATGATCATCAAATTTAGGAGGCTTACCTGAAATTAGTTTTTGCAAATACAAAAGGCAAAAGGACTGACAGAGGATCACTGAAGGAGAATGTCTGTAAATTGCTTAATTTCTGTGACACCTTACGAAAATATTTTACATATATAAGTCCAATATAGGCCAAATTAATCTACAAAGAAAAACCCTGAATAAAAGAGAAAAGAGTTTGGTTACGAAGGAAAAACAAGAGAAATATTTAGTCAATTTTCCAAACTGGCTGCAGTTTTGCATCACTAAACCAATTTATATTATTAATGATTTAGAATTCAAATATAAACATATTTGTAGACTCCTAGACTCACGGAGTCACTCTAACCCACCTGCCAGGGGCAGGGACACCTTTCACGAAATCAGGTTGCTCAAACCCTTTTGAACATGGCCTTGAACACTTCCAGGGAAGGGGCAGCCACAGCTTCTCTGAGCAACTTGGTCCAGTTTCTCACCATGGTCACTGTAAAGAATTTCTTCCTAATATCTTAAGTAAATCTACCCTCTTTCAATTTAAAGCCATTCCCTTTAGTCATGTCACTACAGACCCAGGTAAAAGGTTTCTCTCCATCTTTCTTATAAGCCCCTTAAAGTATAGAAAGGTCTTCCTGAAGCCTTCACTTAATTATTAATAGAGAAGAGTATAAAGAAAAGTCATTCAGAAAGGTTCCCAAAACCTCATGGTGGCAGAATATATGCTGTGGCAGTAATTGTGCACATTTAAGGCAAGCATAACTTTGACTATCTGAATGCATTGTAAATTATTATTTAACAGAAGGCAGCCACAGTAATGAGCTATGTGACACTGCATGACCTCGTTCAAATTCAGTGTCCATGCAAGCAAATTAAGCAATATTACACAATAAAAAATTAAATAAATTTTATTATAATGTCATAATCATATGTCATTATTTCATCAAGTGTCTGGGATTTTACCAGGTGAATTCATTCTGTATCTCTAGCACTAATGCACAAGGAATAAATACTTTTTGCATCACAAAGTTGCATAGCACAGCTTGTCAAACAGCTTGGTTACCAAATAACATCCCATTTAAGTCAGTGTTAAAACTTTTATTACCCAGAATAAATTACTGTAGGTCTCCAAAATAGCCCACATTGTAGTCACCCTTATTCTGAACTAAAATCTATATTGCTGTGAAATTAGATTGGATTTATCCAAGCTGGATGGTTTAAAGCTATCTTGAGTGTCTTTTTATTACAATACAGTCATTATGGGTGGTGCAGCTCACAGATTTAGACATCTAAATTTAGATGTTTACATGCAAGCTAAGGTCCCATTACAATCAATACAGATCTAATCAGACAAATTTACTGAAACCTAGAGATCTATTCAGTCAACCCTAAAATAGACAGTTACTTTTGGATAGTTATTTTAGGCTATCCACAGAATTTTCCTCAGCATCGTATGAGCATAGCTCTGCCTTGCAATGCAGTCTCAGGATCTTTAGATGGGTGATCCCTAATGTAACTCCAGCACTATTATTCTGTTATATAGGCTTTGAAATTTCAGTCTTCATGCATTGAAATGCTACTTTCTTAATTAATTCCCTTGATTTGGTTACCATACAGAAAGAAAGAATCAAGTACATACCAATCATTCATTTCAATCTCAACTTGAAACCTCAAACTTGAAGCTCTGTTTATGCACAGGGTATCAGTGGGGATAGACAACACTCTTTCCTTGCCAAAAGTATGTATCCACTAGGGAAGACAGTCTCCTAAAATATTTGGTGCATAAACCAAAGCCTGACATATCAGATAATCCCTTACTCTCCCAGCTGTAGAACACACTGAAAATTCCCTCTTAGTCTTTCACAACAGACCAGGCTGCCTAGGATTTACCTTCAGGCTGTAGTGCTGGTTACAGCAAACAACAATTCAGCAGCTTGTGCTTACTTGAACAAATTCTTATTTTACAAAAGGAAAACAGAAGACTGGTAAAGTGGAATTAGAAGCTAAATTGATAGGAAAGGATATGAAGCTATAATCTGACATAAAGATTTCAGGACTTGCTCAAAACATGCAAATTGATGATATCAGCTTGTCCCTTCACACAAGATATAATCTTGTTCCTTTTTTTTTGGCCCAGGAAAATGATGTAGAGATAATAGAAGCCATGGTCAGAGCAGTAATGTTATTAATTTGTCCTGCTGTATGTGGGACTTATATAGATCACAAAGATTAAGTTAGGTCTACCACAACAGACCACCGGGGCTTATATGCTGCCTTCTGTATTAAACATATCTAGAAGTTGCTATAACAATGTTTTACCATCCTCTGGATCCACTAGACCTTCCAATAAATAGTGACTTCTCTTGTGAGAGACTTCTATCTCTTTCTGCCTTCTCCAGCTCTCAGCACATGCACAGCAGACCATAGGCCAATTCTCTGCACCAATCAGTGCTTGCTGGAAGGCTCTGCAGACCTCCAGAGAGCTGCAGCATCATCTACTGCACCACACAAAGTCTTAGTTGGCAAAGTTATATCAATGCATATGCCAGAGAGATAAAAAAGTCACCTAGTAACTTTGAAATCGTTTCTATAATGTGGCTTATGGGAGGTAGGTGAATCTTTTGATCTTTTTAAATAACTGACAGCATCAAATGCAAGTTTCTATGAAGCCAGTGGCGTGGAGCTTTGTAGATACCAGTGGGTGAATTAGTTTCTAAATTTTATCTGCCAGGAAAGACTGGAATGACTATTTGGTAGGCTGGAAGATTAAATCATAAAAATTTGAGTCTGCAGAAAAGACCCTATTAGCCCATAGTAAGTTTCAAAATTTATCCCAAATAGAGTATAACATTTTGGACAATTTTAATATCATGCCAACCACTTTTATGTGAAATTTGAGAAGGCCTAATTAATAATTATTTTTAAAATGCTGAATTGTCTTTAGGTAACCTATTATAACATATAACATATTATCATAATAACATATATTGTGATAAAAAATTAATATTCTCTAATATTACATATATTTGTTACAGTTTAAAATAATGTGTGCATTTTTCTTATCTAAATATACCTACAAATAGTTCCAGGGGCCTGGCTCCTCCATATTCTTAACAGTCTGTCTTGGGCTCTTTATGTACACTGGTAAGATCTTTCCTGAGTCTTCTTTACTGAATGGAATTCTACTTAACTTTAACTACTAAAAGTTATACTTCTAGTCAAAACAAGTCATATCAATTCCAAGTGCTTAGTTTTGCTTTTCCCTGATGAGGTATTTCCTCAGCAGGCAAAAGTTAAAAATCTGAAATGAGAAACTAAACAGGACATAGTGACTGAGTGCTTTATACAGGCTTGCAGTATTTAGGAATGGTAAATGCATGTCAATATTGATTTTGGAAGAAAATAATTTCAGTCCTATAAATGCAGTGACTCTATAATCAGATCAGTTTAAGAGAAAACCAATTTTGATAGCAGCTGTGAAGTCTACTGCAACCAACAAACCAAAATCTATTTTCACTGAATAAGCATGGGGACAAAAAAAATCTCACTTTACTAGAATTTCTACATATTACAAGAAAATCAGTTAAAGAAGTGACAAGTTACCAAGTACTTATAAGTCAGCAGGTGATTATCAGTTGAAGAGTTTTACCTAGTTAAATCAAATGCACATTTCTTTGATTGCATTTAAAGCAGCATATTGTGCATATGATTGCCTGCCAACGATTCTGATGGCAGAAGGATCAAGTCCTAATTTTCTTCAGGGGGCTGCCAACAGGATGGCAATCGAGCCTTGTATCTTAGCATTGACTAAAAGATTACCCTGCCACCAGAGAAGGATATTTCACTCGCTATGTACAAATCATTTACAATGCATTTGAAGCCACATTTATATATACCTTATATACTATATATTTTATCTCCCCGATTCATTCCTCCAGTTTCTCCTTGTTAGAAATCATGACAGCATTTTTCCTCCATCAGGGAGAGCAGGTGAAAAGCTCCAGCCATTCTATGCACCTGCACTAATGCTAAATCAGCTCTCATGAATTGTGCATGAGATTCAATACGTTATAGTCATTAACTCTGGCACAAAGTAAAAAAGCTTCTTCAGACAAGACTTTCCTTTACCATGTCAAGCCAGGAATAAAAACTACAGAAAGTAGTGAATCAGACACCAAAGATTTTTTTCCTTTTACTTGTACTAGAGGATGAACATGCTAAATTAGGAAACATCAATTGCAGGAGAAAGGAAGAAGAGATGAAACCGTGACATATAAGCATTACCTGTGATTAGTTTAATATGTAATTTGCTCGGTTGTCCATGATCTGTAACAGTAACTGAAGTTTTAGAGTACATTTATATCCATTACAGGAAGAATAAGCATCATAACCTACGTTCATTCCCTTAGTCCACTAATTGTGTTTTCTCCCTGAAAAATTTTAATGTTGCCATTAAATGAAAGAGTCCATGAGGACAGGGCTGTTCTTCAGCATCATAAAGTGCTATTTGCTCAGTGATGTGCTTCCCTCTAGTGTCCACAGACACTACACAGAACCTGCAAAATGCCTGGGAATGAGCTGAGTTAGGTTAATTTTCAGTGGTGATTACACACTCATTTTACTTAATATCTCAGACTGAGGCTGCAGGTGAAGAGAACATAGGATCAGTTTCATAGCTTAAATTTGTCACACACCAAGTAGCAATGTAACTTTTTCCCCTTCTCATACCTCAGTTTTTATATGAAAATTTAACTGCTATTCATCTCTTCTCATTGTTTTTAATCTTTTGCTTCTTTTTTTCTTTTTCCATTCTATTTTATTTTAGTGATGCCAGACAGATAGGTGACATCTCCTCCCTTTATGCTACATTTGTGGAGATCATTTAAGATGCAGTTATAGATGAAACTAACATATTAGGTAACTTTACACAGCACAGTTAAGTAGTCAGATTATTAAACAGCCATGCCAACCAAAGCAGTGGACTGATTATCGATTCTCCCAATTGCATATCTCCCCAGGAAAATGTGCATAGTTTCATTTCAAGAAAAAAAAAAAAAAAAGAAAGAAAAAAAGCCTTGTTTTGGTTATTGGATCAGCCTGGAATTTTCAGTCAGTTACACAACAAAATTACTTGCTCCATACTGGCACTTCGTTTTATCTGAATTTTATTTCAGAGTTCCATGTCCCACTATTTTCCATGCTTATTTACATCTTTTATTGAGTATCATGCAACTCAAAGTGATATCTGTGTGCATCATTTCAGCTATCATCCTACAAGAAACCCAGCCAACAGAGCCAGTCTGGAAGCACAGTTTACAGCAGCTCACAGGCTACTACATTCCTGACAGAGCAATGTAATTGATTCATTTTTTTATAATTGTTTTCTCAAATTGACTCATAATTAAATGCATTGTCTCAGCTCAACAAGATAAAAAAATATTCTGAATCAGATCAATAAAGTCAAAGCAAATTATTACATTAACATTTTCCCTTCAGAAAATAAAGATAGTCTGGAAATTAGTAATTTCTTCTCTGGCAGAACATTTCAAATGCGTAAAATTATGATTTCCAGTTGCAAAATTTGCATTGGCAAAATGTACTTGTGCACTTGAATACAACAATCCTCTCAGTAGCCATATATACTGTGACCTCTTTTCTGATAATGATTATTTAGCCTCTCAGGAGTTTTCAGCCAGCATATGGAGATTCTTTAGATCATGGTGTTCCTTCATAGTTATAGTCTACAGATGCCAAGTTTGTGATCAAAGTGTGTGTGTTAGGAAGAGAGAGAGAATGTCTTTGAAATGTTGACTTGCCTTTAGGTAATACATTTCTGTCGCATTCGCCTTTCCTGTTTCTTTGTGTACTAGTCTGGGAATTTTATGAAGTCAGTATTTTCCTGTACTTGCTGAAATAGTGAAGTTTCAGAGCTTCATAAAACACAAATGCCAAATTGCACTGAAAAGCAGTAAAAATGGATATAAGAGGCAAAAAATTTCAAGTCCCAGATCAAGTACCTAAGTTTTATCTGCTCCAGGGTAGGATGCTGTGAGAGAGGTAGGGAATAAGGGAAAAGCGAGTTTACAACTTTAGGAAAGATTTTGTTTTTTAATGAATCACCTGAGTCTTAGAAATATCACTGCAGGCTTAAGAGGATTCACAACAGAATTTTTGCAAAACCAGTTCCAGTTATCTTTATAAACAATATATTTCTCTCTACAGCACAGTGCAAAGTGTGCCAGAGGAAGAGTAACAGAAAAACTACTGCTCTTTTCTTATGGATGTGCTTGTTTGTTTGTTTTTCTGGGGAGAAGGGTTGTGTTTGGTTGGGATTTTTTTAAGCATCACTTGTTTCTTCCTCACTTCAGAAAATAAGGCTCATGTGACTTTACCATGTGGCAGTCCATCTGTCCATGTGGCAGTCCTCTGATAATCATTTCAAGCCAATTTCAAATTATAAGGGACAAGAAGCCTAAAAGATATGAAGAACTTGCAAGACTTGAAAAAAAAAAAATCAGTGACTTGAGAGAAAAATTGAATATCCTTGTAGAAAGAAAGACTACTGTGCGCAAGACATATAAGATTACAAGCTCAAAATATGTCTTTAAACAATCCACATGTGCAACCAGGGATAAACACAGCATATATTCCCAGACAGTGGCTAGACAGCAGTTATGTGAGCAACTGGAGATATGGCAGAAACTGGAGGTACTACAGAACACTGGCAAGAAAGTGGTAAGTGTCATGGAAGATCTGAGTAATTATGAGAAATAAAATGCAATAAATCTGCAAAAGATCATGTTTACTTAAATCTGCTGCTCATGGAACAACTCATAAGCAGTTTGCTACTTTTGGAGGAAGGCTCAAGGGAGGATCCAGCTTCTGGTGTCATTCATACTGCTTTCCTAGCTGCACAAGGTTTTTCCTCCAGATTTTTGTGGAAAAAAATTAGGAATATATGAAATCAAGTTTCATGAAGTCTGTATCACAAGACTACATTCAACAGACATTACTTTTATTTTCCTTTGTGTGGAGCTATAAAACTGCCTTCCCCTAGCAGAGCCCATGTAATCAAGGACAGAAGAAAGCCCAAGAAGTACAGCTCCTCTTAAAATAAAAAGAACGTGAGAGAGGTCTGTGTGTGTGCTAAGAGGTTCAGGTCTTAACATGGGACATAGAGTCTGGGTTCAGTTTCCACATGACTTTGAACATGTCAAAAGTCTCTAGATACCTATATGTTTTAGAATGGCAGCTATTTTTACCTCTGCAATATCTTTGAGGAGCCTTGATTAAGATACCCATCCCTAAAATCAGAATAATAGCATTTTTCTCTATCAGAGGAATTATGTACAAAAAAAAAAAAAAAAGTATGTTGATGATGATGAAGCAATCAGATACTGCTGTAATCAGTACCTTCACTTGTATTTGGGACAGCTGATGCAGCCACTCCAGAGGCTAGGAAAAAAGAACTGTGAAAAATACTGTCTCTAAAAAATTACTTTTAAAACTTCTCTTGGTTTCCCCAGACAGGAGGTGATCTGAGTCTTGGTCTAAAACTATACATGCAAAGAGAGCCATCACAGCCCAGTGTTCTGTTGATAACTGACTTTCTTTGTCCCCTTTTTGTTTCAGGAGCTCTAGTAGCCTAACTCCAGCTCTGCTGAGCTGTCCTGCCACATCCACAAATCATCAGCTTTCTTCTGTGCCCCTCTGGTGTCTGCACAGCCAGAAGATGGTTCTGAGCTGTGCAAACAGCAAATGCCTGGCAAGCACCTGTGGGCTGGGTGGTCACCTGGCAGGATAAGGAGGACAGTTACTTTTTTACCTCCTATACAACCCTTCTCTCACCAGATATTATTGCTCCTCACTTTTCATATTTCTGAATTTCTAACCTTCATATTAAAGTCAAAAGATAGTAAGGGAGGGTCCTTGCAGCTCAGCAGCCCCAAAAATATATCACTGCCATTGCTAGTAACAGGCTACAGGCCTCAACTGGATTCTCAAGGTCCCAGGACTGAGGCTCAGCAGGCTTTGCCAAAACTTGGCCTGCCTGGTCTTTTCTTTCAGCTTGTTAAGATATAAAAACAATTTTTCTGTGTGAAAGGGTTGCTATGCCTAATTAGTTGTCCTTTTGCTCATGTTTTGATGGTAAACCATAGCTTTTGCTATAGACAGATTTGCAAACAATTCTCTGTGTAGAGGAAAATATTTCACTTTTCAGCATGTGCTGTAGTTGTAGAGCAGCACAGGGATGGTATGATAACACTGGGAACACAAGATGGAATATAGAGGAGTACAGGCATGAGGGTGATAAGGAAGAGGCCACAGGATAGCACTGGGGACCTCAGGGATTTAGATGATTCATCATTCATAGGTTAAAGAAATGAACATATGGAGCTTGACAAAACCAGTTCCAGGGGTCACAAAGACATCAAAGGAAAAACAACTGATATTTTTAAAACAGCTTACATATAAAATTTGGATGCAGTATGATGCTGCAGACATTAACAACGAACAGGGTATCAGTCTGTGTCAGAAACCACGAAAACAGCTTCAAGTGAACACAGAGTGAAGAAAAGACAATCAACAGATTTCCCTGGCAAAGCAGAAGAAATCATACCATCAAAAACATTCTTCTCAACAAAAAACATTGAGGCATGGAACCTTTCTGCAACATCCTGCTCCCTGCCTTCTCTGTGAGAAAAACTGGACCCACTGATCCAGGGCCCATAAGGGCAGTGGATAGGTGTGCATAATAACTTTAAGTAATTATTATTACTGAGACCTATTTGTAGTAATACCATTTATATCTTTTTTTTCTGCATTTATTAGATATAGCAATTCCTTTGATCATCGCATTGAGATTTCAATAATACCAACAATAAATTCTTGGCTTTACTTATAAGGCATTTCCTTTTCGCATTACAAGATTTTGTATTTAGCAGAATGACAGACAAACAAGTACAATGGTTACATAAACTCTCTTTTTTTGGATGCCAGGCTTAGAACTGAGATCCAATTGCAACAACAGGGTAGAATCCACTCTCTTCTATCTTCCTTTTTTCTTTTTTTATTTTTTTTGGTCTTGATACAACTCTGCTACAAAAGTCTTTTGTCAAAAATTACAAGAGCTAAGCCTTTCTTTCACAGCATCAGCGTGGATACTTTCATATCAACTATCTAAATAGCAGCACTAATTCAGCAACAGACTAAGAGACTGGTGGGTTATTCTAATTTATTTAAAACTGAATTAAGGGAGATTTACTTCAAAGCATAAGAGAAACTTTTATACAAAAAAAGATAGCTGAGATTGGAGCAGATTAGATGTGGATGTTGTAGAAAAGCTTTGGCATTTGAGCTTTTTAATTACCAGTTAGCCAGGCTACTATGAATGAATAGCTCAAATGGAGTCAAGTGGTGGGATGGAACAGATGGCTTCTTCAATCCTCTTCCTCCTGCATTTCCTAAGATAATTCTATACTTAATGCATTAACATTAACTTCCTAGTTCATGGATTTTCCCTTGCTGTTATGTCTCAGACTAAGACTCGAATTGTTTTTCATTTTGTGGCACAGAATGCAAAGGAACATGGAAAACCATAGTGCTGCATTCAGAAATCATCTCACTGAGTGAAAAGCAGCAGCTAATGCTTCTGTGAATGCCTAAATCAACCAACTACTCCTGGATGTATAATTTCTTCATTTCGTTTCATAGGATCTGATGGACTGTAGAATTTTTACGGCTTCTTTGAGACTCTGAGCATCCCTATAATGATAATAAAGAGAAAGAACTTAGGGAGTTTCTTCTGCAGTGCATGTATGGCTAACATGCACAGGCCAAAGTTATCTGGATTGTAAGGACAGTTGCTTCAGAAAAGTGTTTATTTAATGACTATTCAATATAAGAGACACAGTCAAGGAATGGAAAAGGCTATAAATTGAAGACAAAAAGACACAAACTGTAGCCAGAAACAGATAACTGAGGCAATAGCAAGGATCAGAACTCTCACTGCTTGATGGCCCATTCAGACCCACCTGTTCAGCTCATGAAAGAGTCAGACAGCACTTTGTAACTCATATGAAAGCAAACACCATGACTGGGGTCTCACAGCAAAGACCAAATGTCTTACAGAATATTTGAGGATGTTTGTGGAGCTGCATGAGACTCATTAACGGCATTTTTGAGGGGATTGTATGAATCCGAAGAGCTTACTGTGCAATACTTAGGGAAAAGGACAAAGGTAGTGGCAGGGATCAAGGTGGATTGGGAGGAGCAGCCATGGAATAGTGAAGAGAGGGAAGGACTACAAGATAGAAAGTCATAGGTTAGCAGGAGGTGGATCAGGACTATTGTGGAGCCAAGCCTGTACCTGGTATCTCCATTAAACTCTGTTTTCTACATATGTTTGGTAGCAGCATGCTCCTGTGCTCTCTATTCTGTGTGTGTGTGCATGTGCATGTTTGTTCTGCTGCTGAACTTCAGGCCGGACCACCTACCAAATATAAGGTCACATCCAGACAGGCCCAAGCACTGAGCAGTTGACAGCATGAATGGAAGAACTCTAGCGATGGATCCAGTATATTTAGGTTTTAAATGTACTGGTGAAACTGCAAAAAACAGACAAAATGTCTCAGCATCCTCTAGGCCTCACATTAGTCTCTTTCTGCACTGAACGTAAACACCAGCATAGTCAAAACACAGTATATAAAGCGGCTTGTAGAGTTACTAAAATTACACATAAATGAATAGAAAAAATGTTATATACTTCAGGTTTATGGCAATATCTTTAGTGTCTCCACAGGCTCTATTTTGATCTGATTAAAAGGATTTGAATA
Source organism: Pyrocephalus nanus (assembly GCA_038380795.1). Lineage (NCBI taxonomy): Eukaryota > Metazoa > Chordata > Aves > Passeriformes > Tyrannidae > Pyrocephalus > Pyrocephalus nanus. The sequence goes on from CM076266.1 coordinate 11,685,420, forward strand.
GTAAAAGAAAATACTTTAAATATATTGAGTAAAGCTATGGCAGTAGGTTGTTACCTAGACAACTTGAATCTTCTGCAGTGCTAAATCCAGACATGGGGAGAGGTGATACCAATATAAATTCTTAGGGCCTTCTTTCAAAATTGACAGTCAAAACGTAAGTTCTAGATTTCAAACATGAAAACAGGCAAATTAAGACTGGTCTGACCAGTATGTACATAAAGAAATGGTTTTTGCATTTTATTCCTAGACTAACATTTAATATTTGAGGTTTTTTTATGCTATAAATTGTATTTCACCAGTACAACACCCTCGTTTGCCATCATTTACGATTTTTCCAAAGACAAGGAAAAGCCCTAAACACTTTTTTTTTTTTTTTTTTTTTTTTTTACAATTTACATGCTATTTTGAACGTCTAGTACTTGATACCTTATTTTTCATGTGGATTGAAAAAGCCAAAAAATTCTGTGAGAACAAAATACTCATCCAGAAACAAAAGATACTGACAAACATGAAATATGCATTATAAGGTATGAGGGGTCCCTCTGCTGGGATTTTATGTTATTCCAGTCCTGAGGTACAATGTACAAAAAAGCTCACACTGCATGGCTCAAACTATTTTTGAAGCACATGGCAAAGAAATTAACACTTCTACTAGTCTAATTAAAGTAATTCTTAAATTTCTGTAATATCCACAGATAGGCAAGACAATAAACTGTGTCACAGACATTTCTGAGGAAAATGTATCAGCCATATTCATATACATCTAAGCTATTGTAGAGGCATCTAAATTTCAGCTGCAGTTGAAAGTTATAGAATTTTCAAGGAATTCATGCTAGTTGAGCCCTGAAGATGTGCCAGTCAGAGATTTAGCATTTGGTTCTTCAGAATGTTATAAAAGCCTATAGAGAAAAACAGACTCGGTTGCAAAGTCTCCTTTCAAACTACTCAAAATCTTAATTCCAGGTGGAACTCCAACATTACAATAATGAACCAAACAGTTCTGACAATACAATGGAAGAAACTTAGGGAAGTATGAAAGGGTTCAAATAGCAATTGCAATTGGAACACAGATGGGTAAGAACACTCAATTTTGAGACTAACAGAAATACAAAATGAGCAAAGTAAGATAACATGGGTGTAGCCGGCTGCTCTGCCTACATGGAGGTACAACAGTTCCAAAAATACCCTATTTGCAAAAGTTGTTGGTGATTGGACAATGAGAGGTCACACAGCTGTTGATGTGGAAGAATGCCAATACCAGCCTAGTTCATTAATCCCAAAGTTAGACATTCTGGGAAGAACAATGTTTCCTGACAGACTATGGAAACGATGAGGGTGTGGCAGACAAAGTTCCTGATAAAGGAACCAACTAGAGATAGCACTGATAACAGCTAGCCCAGCGACATATGACTGATAGCCCTTTATCCTTTATGCCCAGTACAACTTTCAGACAGCAGGTCCTTCTAACACACCCTTTCTTGGAGTGTGTGTGGAGATTCCTCCATCGAGTGAGGGTGCCTCTCAAGGCTACTCCCTGAGGCTGAGCAAAGGAGAGTTGCCCACAGTCACTGGTATGGGTGAGCGACATCAATCTCTTCTTCGTAATTATTTTGGTAGATTTAACATCATTACTTCAATATTGCTTTAATAATTAGTACATTATACTAGTATTTGTAGACATATATATATACACTGTAGCAAATAATTCCAATTAAGATATTCTAGTCTAATCATTACCAGTATTAATTAAAATCAATAGCTTATTTTATTTTTATGAATATACTAGGTTTTCCATCCTTAATCCGGCAGGATAAAGCTGTGCAAAGGCTCAGTTACACCTAGATAATACTTTAGACATAAACCATTGATTGAGCCTGGGGCTAAGGCTGGCTTCAGGTGCACCTGGACTTCTCAGAAAGCAAGGGAGTCCTTTCTGCACCCCTTGACTCAACAGGAGGGCTTCTCTAATAAACTTCGTCCGAAGCTCCTGTTCTGCCCATGACAATGGATAAAGGCAATCTGCACCAAAATTATTTTCTAAGTAAATTTATAAAAGATTCTCCTGGCATAGTGCTACTCAAAGGATTGAAAATAGAAACAGAGAGATATCCTGCCCATAATGCTTTCAAATGGAGTAATTCTACTGGGAATCGTGTCATAATGGGAGGCAAAGGAAACATAATGGAAAGAATAAATAAAAGTGGTCAAGTACATAAGGTTATTTATAAAAAAATAATTCAAGGAATTAGCCAAACTAAGGACTTTAGAGGTCTGAGGGTGGTGGTATCTTGTTTCTGGTAATGGTCAGGAATACATCAGAAATAGGTCCAGAAATGCTGAGAGGTGCTCAGCAGCTACAGCATAGGCTGTGTGATGTCTAAGAGACACACAGGTGCAGCACAGAGTTAACTGACTCCCTTGCAGTGAGAGTTTGCTGCTGGCACTGATGGGTACCTGAAAGCACACACTGAACAGAAAAACGAAAAAGTATGCATCCAAAACAAAGAATCAAGAGGAATTCTTTAAAATGTTCTGTGTATATCTGAGTTCTTCCAGAGAGCAACAGTTCCTGAAGTGCTTCTTCACAAAACCTTACTGGTGATCTAGGGCAGGTCACGCATTCCCAGTGACCTTTCACTGCAATAGAAACATAAGATTTCACCTTCATGTTTCAACATACTTCCCTGAGGTGTTCCCTTTGTACATCTTGAATTCCATTTTCCTCATTTTATTGTGTTGTTTCAAGGATAACCTGTTCTCCTTTAGAAACAATTTGTGGTTTTCTACATACTGTAACAAGCATGATGAAATATCTTGCAAGGTCTCATTTCCTGTTGTATGTTGAATGTTTTATTCATTTCAGATTGCAAATTTTTTTGTAAGAGAGAGAAAGGGGAAAGAAGAGATGAACAGAAAATTTGCTGGATGCAAATGAAAATCCCTCACTTAAGATCTGGACTTAACACTGTAACTCAGTATCACTTTGATGCCTTTTTTTGATGTGTCATGGTTCATGTGGGGAATGGGGTGATGAAGACCTTAAGAAAATGTGATTTAAGCACATTCTGTTGTTTAAAAAAAGAAAACAAAACATTTTGCCTGGTTTCTATTCTGCAAAAAAATGTCTTCTATTCCCTTTCTCCTTTTCAGTCTAGGGCAGCTAGAGAAAAGATTTGCATTTAATTTGGATTCTTTGAAGCTAAAAAATAGCTTGGAGAAGTCTTTAAGTAAGTACACATTACACCTATGCTGTGCAGTTTATTTCCAGGAGAATTTCACAAAAATATGAAATAGAACATAAGGCAGAAACAGTCTTGGCTGTTTGCTGGCCAGTTCTTATCTGGACTACTACCAGTGTATCTGCTGAGTTACTTCTTTTCCCACATATATATGAGTTTGGCAGTATTCAGAAAGACTGTTTCATATTATGATCTGCTTCAATTTATTAGTCAGAATATATTTTTTATTCGACCCACTCAGAAATATTTATTTTTAAAAAAAACAAAACAACAACAAAACAAACAAAAAGCAACCCGAACCAAACAAAAAAACAACTACTAAACAACCTGGAAAAACCCAACCCAACCCAAACCAAACCAGTCCCTAAAGAACAGAGAAAGCTAAGTTTTAAGTATCACTTTAGGAAAAAATATATTTGATCTTTCTTATAGGTTAGTGGTTACATACAGAATTTACAGCTATGTATTTTTGGTATGTCTTCATAGAGGGAGAAAGAAAATTTTCAGATCTTGCCCTTCTAGGGTTAAAAATACCAAATAAGAGCAGGAGACAGTCTCTGCCAGAATAAATCATCCCCACATTTGCAGCCTGCTAGTGTTACTGCACCAACATGGCAAATAAAAGCAGTTTTGAGGCATGCTGGGTCCTCAGCTGGCCTTGAATACCATTTTGGCATCTGTACATTCATTTTCTTCAAATGGGAACAAGAATACAGAAACAAGAGGGGAAATGGTGTTGCCTCATCCCAACACAGATTCATTTCTTGTCCCAACATGGTTTGGGCACGCACTGAGAGGTAATAACAAATAATTACTCTGAGGTGTCTGAACACAGTCTAAGAGAATCAGGAGCACAAGTTCCATGGAAAATGTATGCACTTGAAGTATAGAGTAGACCTTGTAAATACTAATGTTTTTGATTGTAAATTCAGTCTTGTAATCCTAGTTAATCTGAGGACCTTTACTGAAACACACGGTGCATTATTATATTTTTAATTAAATATAAGAACATCCTGGTCTGGTGAGATTCAAAACCTAATTCACTAGATCCAAATGAAAAAGAAAATTATTTCCTAACTGAAACCATTGTTCACTGGCATGGAATGCATATTCCACTGTTAACATCTTCAGAGAAGGGAAAGCAGCTGTTATACAAAAGGGTATAACACTCAGAGTAAATATTGGGAGCTGCAAGATGAAACAAGTATGAAGATGAATCATCAGGAATGTTTGGCTGAGCCTTTGTAGTCGTATTCCCATTTATCTAGGGCACTCAAATGGCAAAAAGCACAATGACCATGTGATAGTTTCAGACTCTGGCAAATTGCATTCAAAGTTAAAACGTTTGAACTTATATTCTGTAGCTCTTTCTGATTACACTGTTAGGCTTGTAGATTCCCAGACCTTCAACTAAAATCTCTTTCTCCATGCTTTTGTAACTCATTCAACTAATTTTAATATCTTAGCAAGGGTTTTGACATGGTGTTCCAAGATAGCCTTTAATCAAACCAGTGAAATACAATTTCAGTACATGGGCTAAGAGGGGAAAATTGACTGGGCAGGGAAGGGGTTGCAATCAACAGCAAAGAGGGCAACTGATAATGAATTCCTGACTGTATTCCTCAGGAGTCATTGGATCACAGAATTATAGAGTTTTTTAGGTTGGAAAAGACACTGAACCAGTCACTGCCCCAGTGTGGAATCCACTCCCTCAGCCCAGTTCTGGTGGCTGTGGGGCAGCCACCTGTGCTGGGGCTGGTACTTTCCATCATGTCTTTTTTAATGTCCTGAACAATGGAAGTGAATGTAGTCCCAGCAGGTTTGTACAGAATATCAAATTGGAGGGAAGGGTCAGTACAGGAGGGTGGAATAATTTCGGAGGAATTTCAATGGGCTAGGGATATGGACTGATATCATATTCAACAAAGGCAGATGGAAAGTCCCGTACTTGGGATGGAATAACCCTACTCAACTGCACATGCTGAGTGCTGTCAGCTGGAAAGCAGCTTTGCAAAATGAACCTGTGATCCTGGGGGGCATGAAATGAATCAACGTTGCATCCTTCCACTGGAAAACATACTGGCCTCTATTAGCAAGGGCTGGCAAGCAGGTCCAGTGAAATGATTATTCCCTTCCATTCAGCAATTGTGAGAACTGACATGGAGTACTGTGTCCAGCTTGAGCTTTCCAGCACAAAAAATATTGTCATACCAGAGCAAGTTCAGCAAAAGGGACACCGAAATGATTAGGGGGCTGGAGCACAAGATGAGTAGAGGCTGATAAAACTAGGTTTGTAAGCCTGAAAGGATGACATCTAAAGGGAGATCTACAACTGCTTGAGGAGAGGATATAGAGAAGGCAGAGCCAGACTTCTCTTGGTGGTGCAGAGTGATAAGACAACTCGCAGTGGAAACACTGCAATAAAGAAAACTCTGCCTAGTATGAAAAAACATTCACAATGAGAGTAATCAAAAACATTAAAAAGGGTGTCCAGAGAGACTGTATCTCTTCATACTGGAGATATTCAAATCTCAGCTGGACATGTATCTGTGAAACCTGCCCGAAGTCTGACCCCATTCTGAGCAGGAAGTTGGACCAGATAACCTCCAGAGGTCTTTTCTCATCTGTTTTATTCTTTTAAGACAGATTACTCTATGGACAAAGTTATTCCATTTGTTCTAGATTGAAGTGACTTACCCAAAGTCCCCTTCTCTTCACTGCCTAACATTATAGAAAATATATTATATAAATGCTATCTTGTAGATGGCAAATATTACACAAAATAAATTCAACCTTTATTACTCTTCATGCAGGAAATTTCTCATTAAAACAAACAAACAAGCAAAAACCCCAAAACAAAATACCATACAAAACAACTTACACTTCACCCTACACAACTACTTCGTTAGTTATTTAACATCCAGAATAATCATGACTTTAAAACAGAAATTCTGGAGAAGTATGAAGAAAATTAATTAGAAATAATTCTATAAAAATACGCTTTTTTGTATACAAAATTCATTTTTTTTTTAGAAATCCATAGGCCATTATAATCACAAGCTACACTCCTTAGTCTATAAACCAGAAACTATGTTACAGAACCACTCAACAATGATTTCTTTAAACACTTAATGGATCTGTTAGGAGATAGCTTTGGCTAAAAACCTCAAACACTTTCCAGCTGAGATTGATCAAAGAAAATTACGTTGATCAATTTGAGAATAATAGATTTAACTGTTAAGATGTTATTTTTTTTGAGAAACTAATTAAGATATTTTAAGCAGACTGATATAATTTATATATTAGTGAGCTTGAATCCTAGCCCAGAGCTACAATTTTAGCTGTTAGACATCTAAGCCTGAGCAACTCACTGTACATTCCTTTGTACTGATAAACAGCTAGGGCTTTCAAGAGAACTACCCTGAGAATGTCTAAGTGCCAATAAATCACATTCTGGAGTGTCTATTTACCTTCAGTGGTTGCTAAAAAAACCCTCAAATGACTAACTCAGAGTAAGGGTATATTAGTGTTTTGGGTCAGGAGCATGTTTCTAAGGCAAATCTCAGATTGTGAGTGGGGATAATGCTTTCATCTGCAACAGGAAAATGTATGCCAGGATCACGACTGAATACTTCTGCTGAGACTAATCAGGAATAATCCCTCCAAAACTTGTATAATGTAGATCTCCACTCCTCAGAATCAATTGTTTGGATTCTACAGATTCATTCCTATTGCTTGCATCATTTTCTAACAACATAGTCCTTGACTTAACTTTACACTGGTATGTTTAGCAGAGATTAATCAAATTTTAAAAATTCAGTCACTTGCAACTCATTCATGTTTAAGACTAGTCATTTATGCCACTAGAGGGTACAGATTATCTTTATTTTCAGAATGGGATGTCATTGAAACTCTCAATGGATTTTGTAAACTAGAATTTGTCTTTATTTATTTATTGACTTAAAAGAAGAAACTGTAACATAAAAAGTTTGATTTGTAAATATTATAGGCTTCACAGTGGCCTTCTACTGACATTTGAAAGGTCACCATGAATGTCATATTAACGTGGGTTTTAAGAGACAGTTGGGGAAGGAGCACTTTTTCTTCTTTTCCCATCTCCTGCTTTACATGGAATTTGAAAAGTAACCTTCCTGTGATAGATAATGCATAAGACTATGATTTTCTCAAGTTCCCCATGTTCTTCAGTGAGATTCTGTCTTTTAGGCATGATAACAATTCTAATGAACTATTTGAGTGGTGATTAAGCTTCACTTCAGGGAGAACCAGGGAGAACCAGGTCTACCAGACCTGAAACAGTTTCAAAAGTCACAGACTCTTACTACGTAATTCAGATGAAAGTGAATGATAAATAAAATCACTGACTCCAAATAATTTTATCTACTGGAAATCTCACTGAGGGATGACTGGGAACAGATGGGGGCATAACTCACTGGTGATGGACTTCATAATTTATTTCCATATGACTTTATTGTATGTTTGTATTTATTTCTTGTATTTTTGTTGTTGTTGACTTCATTTTTTCAATGTTCATTCAGCTTGTGATGCTACCTTCACTGTATTTTAAATTTTTACAATAAAACAAAATAACTCCACTTAATAAAGATGCACTAAGTTTTGCCAGATGACATTATCACTTTAACTCAGCATGACATAACTTAAAAAGGTACTTTTTGCTACTTTTAGTATCCAGTGGAAAATATATGCTGCAATAGTGCTAGACATTGTAGGAGTTCTTCTGTCAAAATACACAGGCAAGTGAGATGGCTGTGCAAAGTCCTGTGTCCTATAGTAAAGTAAAACTTAAGTGACTTACATTTTCCACTCAGTTATATACCAGGAGTATGAAGAATAGCCATCAATTCCAACTTGCAAGATTCCTCCAAGATCCACTAGTGACGAACACATCAGTCCCACATGAAAGGTAGCATCTTGGAAAGCAGCCCTGAAATCAAGTTTAAGATGATGAGTAGAAGTTATGAGTGCCTTCTAAGGCCACTCCTTGCCACTACTGGAAGTGTATTCTCTGGAGTCTTGAATCCCTAGAATAGACAAAATTAGGCAGCTGGCCTAAGGGTTACAAGGCTTTTTTCCAGGCTACAAAGCCTACTGAACTTAGCACATAGCAAGGAAATAAGACATTAGGAGGCATATTGGACACTAGAAGGATTTTTTTTCACAGAAAGGGTGATTAGATATTGGAATGGGCTGCTCAGGGAGGTGGTGGAGTCACTGTCCCTAGAGCTCTTTAAGGAAAGACTGGATGTGGCACTTTGTGCCATGGTCTAGTCAATAAGGTGGTGTTCAGTCAAAGGCTGGACTCGATAATCTCAGAGGCCTTTTCCAACCTAATTGATTGTGCAGTTCTGTGAAATGGCCAGGGGTTCACTAGAAGGAAAGGAAAGTAAATGTGTCAGATTTTCTCTCCATGGAGAGTCATAAAGTGTGGACTAGCTGTCAAATTTCCCAAGTCTCTTTATTAAGTCATGGCCAGAGATGTTCCACTTATTGCCAGGAAACCCAATAATGAAATCTTATGAATTTAAAAAAAAAAAAAAAAAATGGCAACCTGACACTGTCAGGCATGCGGTGTACAAACAATTGTCCATTTCATTAAATGGAAGTGTAAACCAAAACAAAACCTGAGCTGGGCATTAAAAATCTTCTGCAAATTATTCCAAAGTGAGGTGTCTAATTTGTAGGAAGGGTGGAGAGTATTTTCCAGCAGCTGGTTAAAGTGAAACCATTAAGTGCTACTCTGAACACAGAAAGTGAAAGCTGGGAATTGAACATCATGATTTTTCACAGTGAAAAATGAAGTCTATTAGGCAACTGGAACAATCTAAAGCATAAGAAATTAGAAAATTCAGTATAAAAAATGTTTCAGCTATGTATGTGTAGGAAGATTGTATATTCCATGTCACACTACTGACACTGCTTTCAAACTCATGGTAAAGTAGACTAAATATTTATCACACAGCCATAAGTTTTTCTACTCTGGAGTGTTTAAAAAAATCAGTAACTTTTCAAGTTTGTTTGTTGGTTTTCTTTTATAAACAAGTTATGACCTAACAATTTTTAAGGTCTCACTTTCCTCTGTAATTAAAAAAACTTGAGTCACTATAAAAGCTTGGTTTAAAAAATTTCAACAACTGCCGTTCTCAGACCTTCTGGAAAATTATTTATTTTTTTTTCTGTATAGTAAATCAACAATGCAAATAATATTTTTATGTATGGATATACATCCATATATGTACACATCAGAATTAGAATACCTTGCAATTATATATTCACCATTTAAAATGTCCTCCTGAATTCTGATAGCATCAAGAATTAAAATAAACATATCATATTTTATCTTTGATTATGAGATGGGTAAATCTGCTACTTTATGTTGTGAAATATTCTGTGAAATATTCAGAAATATTTCTGAAATATTTGGGAAAAATTTTATCTGTAGCTAAATATGAAAATCATAAAGCTTTAAAAATATCTAATAATTAAATGTTATTTTAAATATCTCTTCTAGAAAACATGAACTCCTTTGTGTTCAAAAATTTAAACTAATTGAAAGCATGTTTGTTATACATTTCTAATTAGAAATAAAAGTTTCATACTTTCGTGTTTCTAGGTTGTGTGAAAAGTTAGATATAGCATTCTAAGACCAGACCTTATAAAATGCCTTTGCAATGATGATGAGTTTTCCTACAAGTAACCTGTTTAAAAAAAAAAAAAAGAAGATTCAAACTTGCATTTGTTACTGCAAGTCAGGACAGAGCTCCTTATTACTGAAAATCTAAACGATTGAGTGACTTATAAATAAATACCTTCTAAATGTCCATTTCTGGGAACTGAAATAAAATGGCTTCATTCTCTTCACATGTGTTTTCTCCTCTTCCCACTCATCTTGCACTGAAGTTAAGCTTTACTAAAGTAAGCGGCTTAATATATGTAGCAATTTAAAAACTATCTTCTAAAATTTTGCCAAATAAAAATTATTAAAAACATTATTGTTTATGAAATTTCTCATTAATTTAATTCAGGCCTTTTACACAATCAGTGGATTGAGGTAGTCCGAAACTCTGTTTTAACAATTCCGAAACTACCTTGGTCCACTTATCACAGTGTGAAAACGCTGTTTTATTATACTAATGTACCTACCTTGTGTGCATCACTCCTTCATTTAAGCATACCTGCACAAGTGTTATAAGCCTAGAATATTTTTTACAAATAAGGTTTGCACCCCCTGGATTATGAGGCTGCACTATATTAAGCAGAGGAGAGTTCTGATCTTAGGTCTTTTATAAGAGGTTGCAGGTTTATTTGCTGGGCTTTACTTAAATATGGGTGACTTGCAATGAATTTTTAAAGAGATGAGTAGCCTTATGTTTTCCCTAAAAGCTAAATGAAGGTGCTTAGTCTCTGGAGACTTCCAATTACATTGTATAGCAGCAAAAATGAGGCACTGTTTTTTTACTACACATTCAGCTACTTCGTCAAATCTACAGATAAGAATGGAAAACTAAAGCAAAAGTCATTGAGAAACCATCTCAGATGTGTCCATACTCATCTGTTATATTTTTATAGACTTAAAAATCCTCATTTCTGGAGATGTACTTGAGAACCAAGGACATTAAATTTTCACTGGAAAAAAACTTCTCATTTTAGATTGTATTACTCATTCTTCCTGGTTGTCCCCCTCTCTTTTTAAATCCTAAAGCTTTTACATGCCATAATTAGTAAGAAACTACCAGCTCTTGAAAGGCTGAAAGTCCCCTGGACATTTCTAATTTCATTCTCTTTAAATGTCAGAAGTCATGTAATGAAATTTTCTTGCAGGTGGTTGGTGAAATCTTGTGAATAATGGAGTTTTTCCAAGTTATAGGTCAAAGCATATTGACCATCTATTACAGTGCACATTACATATATATTTGGAAGAGGAAAAAAAAGTAGCTATAACAGTAGGCAGTAATGGCTGCTCTATAAAAATGATTATTTTGGAACAATTCCAAAAATCATTGAATTAATATTAGATTCACGCATTATTCACTTATGTTCAAAATTTCAGTTCTGGAAGCCTTAGAGATGACTGAATTTAACAGAACTTCAGCTTTTTGAATTAATTTATTCCAGCCATGGGATGTTGTTCCCCTGTATGCTACTGAGCCCAACCAGCATCTCTTTCATGTTTAAGCATGGAGTGGATCCAGCGTCTGACAACCTGAATGGAGCCAGTCTGGTATTTTGTGAAGACAAAATGTATCAGTTCTCTAAGGAGAAGTCAATGAAGTTTGCTTTTAAAGCATATCTGGAGAAGAACAGTAGTGCCTCTTGCCCACTGTGTAACAAATGAAACACTTAATTCTTGGACTGGAAGGCTGTGGCAGCTCTCACATCGCCTGTACTGCCTCAGTAACCAGTTGAGGCAGGCACAAGATTTAACCAGCCACAGCAGATAACACAAGCTGGATGGCTCTTACGTTCATCCCTTGTTGCTACAGGGTACCTTAATCTCCAGGTCATACCTTATTCTAAACTGAGGGACATCACCCATGTTTCTGGCTGTTCCTCTGTAAATATACATTTCTTTGGAATAGAGACATCAATTTAACATAATGGTCAGCAGTTCTACTTGGATGAGGGTGAAGTTCTGTTATAGACTCTCCAACAGTTTATTCCAGGTTAAGTTCCCTAAGCATCCCTACTGTCTAACCAACACAGGTGCTGGGTTGATGTACTATGGGGTAATATTTGGGAACACCAAGCCTTTCCAGCATTTGGAAAGGGAGTCCATAAGCAATGCTGACAGCCCTTGATGAAGGACACTACCTCAGGTCTTCTAATCCACCAACTCACATCTTCCAATCCAACTCCTATCCCACAGGGATATGTGATGACCTAACCCAGCACACCACCTGCCAACCCCATTGTCCTGTGCCCTACATACAATATGCCTCTGCAGGGCCTGCATTGCATGGGCATAGAACATCTCATTTATAGTAATGAAGCTACAATGAATGAGATATGTCAATTAACATGAACATGTCAGCCAGCCAGCACCCAAAACAAACAAGTAAATCTTCATTCTCCTCTCCATGTGGACATGGTAGTCTCGGGAGATGTCTGTGACCAGCACCAGCAAGCACCAACACAATACCAGGGTACTGATGATGAGGGAGAGAAGATGAAAAAGACAAACAATGCTTGCCTGTGTAGGCCTTTTATGCTTTTATCCTACACTGTAAAGCAAAATAATTGCTCTTTCCCAAAACGTTTGCCCTTGTATTCAATCACTCAATCATAGAGAAGTTGAGATTGGAAGGGAATCTCCAGAGATCATCTGGTCAGTAAACAGAAGACACTATCCATCTCAAAGAGGAAGCAAAAAATTTCCTTTTCATCTCAGTTTCTCAGTGGACCTAGCATTTTCATCTGTTTTATGGCATCTGACTTTTCCAGGTACCCTTTCTGGAACCTTTATGCCCAGCTCAGGAGCCTAGACTCCCCATTAAGAAATATGTAAAAATAATTAATATGATGAGGCTTAAGAAGTTTGCAGAGATTTGAAAATTGGTGGAGTTTTGTTATAATTACATTTCCTTCTTATTTTACTTCTGTTTCCATTACTTTATTTGCCTTTCTACTCTTTCATTAATACTTTCCCAAAGCAGGAATTTCATCTGCCAATCAAAAAACCTAAGGTTTTCTGATGAGAATTTAGTGGTTTTCCACCATTTTTATACTCCTGTACGTCAGTACAGGTTTTTTGTGCATCTTGTCATAACTGTCAGTCATTTATGCTTTCAGCACAGAAATACTTTCTTTTTAATTGCATTTACCTTTAATAAGTGAGAAATCTTGTGAAATTGGATGGGAATTAAACAGTTAATTGATCAGGACCTTAATTTTAAATTCTGAATGATGAATCATCACAATTCACTGAACAGCTGAATTGTATAGCTAATTAACAGATTTTCCAGAAACATTTCTGTATTGTTTTTGACAGAATTGAGTTAATTAATAAAAATTAAATGCTAGCAAGACTTACATTCATGCATATAGAAAGAGGGTAAGTTTAAAGTAAGTTTTAACAAAAGATGCAAGGTTAATACAGGGTTATAAGATGCATAGCCATGATTTTTTAAATAATTGATTTTTTATATATTTTGAATATTAAAATCATGATTTTCAGAGATGAGTGAGTGCTGAGTAATCAGAATCTGATCACATCTGAGTGATCAGAACTGCTGAGTGATCAGCACTTCCAGGAAGCCAGGCCTTTTGCTAGCGCCTTCGTCTGGATGCCAAAATAATGACAATGCTTCATATTACAATACTGGTAAAAGAGATTATGAAACCACAAAGTTCTTCCAAACATGAACTCTGGGATATTTGGCACATAGAGATTGGTCATTGCACTGTACATTGAAAATTTTACACTGAAAGAAATGAATGAGAATTCCAAACCAGATGTATAAATTTCAGGAATAGAAAGCAGTGATTATTAAATGCTATGGAAGGAAATGATACCAAAAGTGGCAAGGATTAACCATTCTTATATGAGGTTCAGGTCCCATCAGAATGTTTAACCAGAATTTTTGTAAAAGCATAATTTTTTTAATTAGGGAGAGACACGGTTGTGAGAACATCTGAAAAAGAGGCAGCTTTTTTTTACTGTCATTTTCTGGCTTTTGAGTCACAATTCAATCTGGCTGAGTTAAAACTTCCTGAAGAATGTTTATTCTGGCTCACATATTATGAAAAAAAATATTCAGAAACTTCTAAAATCATCACATCCACCTTCCAGCACTGGCACACATTGGATTACATTATACTTCTCATCAATTTATAAAGGTTATGTGTTAATGCAAAATATAATCTATCACTATTCCAATTAGAAAATTGTTTCAGAATCTAAGAGGTTGGGAACTTTCAGAATGACAATTAAATATTGATATGTTTAAAATGGTCCCTCTATAGCAGAGTATCTCTCAAAACAGCTGTGCTAAGAACCCTGTAAGGCCTGGCCCTGGTGAAATCAGGAAGCCATCAATCCTCTGCAGGGAGGTTCCTTCAGCTTCCTACAAATATGAAGGCATAAGATCTTTGGAGTGATGCCTTCAGGCCATGTTGTCCATAACTCACTCTCCACAACGTATCCCTACCACCTTAAGGTGCTACATACTCAGAGGTTCAGAACTCAAACAATACCTTTCAGAACAAAAAACCAAAAAACCATTGGTATGCAATCCAAATTTAATCACATTTTCATTTTCTTCTAAAATGTTGCAGGCTAAAATGAGAGCAAATAAAAAGGAACTAAGACCCCATAACCAGAAATTGATATTAAGTCACCATTGGTCTTCTACATTCACCTTCTGTACTTTCATATATCTAATGTTCTCATAGTCACAAATACTACAAACTATTACAAAACTTCATTGATGTGAAGAAGTGAGACAATTAAATAGTGAGGGTTTTTTTAAGCAACCTGAATTTCTTACCCATGAAGCATCAGGTATCCAGAGCAGTCTTAAAATACTAGTATTCTTTCCCCTTTCTGGTAAATATTTTAGTTTAAAGGTTTTTCATTCTAAGCTACAAGGAATTTGAAGGACAACTGCCTTGTGGAAACCAAAAAGAAAAATGTCTGTTTTTCATGGTTTACATCATCCTGCAGTCTTGTCCACTGAGAATGGCATGAATGGTTAAATTATGACAGGAAAGAATGAAAGCAAATTTTTTTTAAGAGCTATGATGCTATCATTTCATTTACAGGACTTTACCTTGACATTCTAAGTAGTGAGGTCAGATGTTTAATTTCCAATATTTTTTGATTCCTTTTCCTGAAAAGCAGGAAATTACTTTCTCTGAGATGTCACTTTCACTTTCTGCAGAGATGTTTCTCACAGCCAGGTGTGCCTTTTCAAAAAACGCTAAAAAAAAAGGGTGGGGTGGAGCAGAAACACCTCTCCCACACACAGACTCAAACAGAATGGGATCTTCTAGCACAAGGAATTTTTATAGTTCCATAGAAATACTGACAGTATTCAACTACCTCATTTTAAGAAAATGGGCTGCTGTTCCTCAATCAAACCAGAAGAAAGAGGCCAAAACACAATAAAGACTATGGTTCTTACGATCAGTAAGTATTCTGTGAAATAAATTTCATTACTTAATTCTTTTACAAGTCTTTTTGTTTGTTTGCAAATACTTTAATTAGAAACATGGCAGAACAAT
Organism: Pyrocephalus nanus; assembly: GCA_038380795.1. NCBI lineage: Eukaryota > Metazoa > Chordata > Aves > Passeriformes > Tyrannidae > Pyrocephalus > Pyrocephalus nanus. The sequence continues at coordinate 11,700,917 of CM076266.1, forward strand.
AGTTTTACCACATCACTGCTGAAGTTCTTATAATAGGAAAACCACAATGGAGGAAGAAAACATTAAAACAAAAAAGCTAAAGCATTTCAGATGCCAGTCCTGGTCAGTTGTGGAGTTCCAGTGCACAAAAGGAAATTATATTATCCTGAAATGTGAAGAGTAATGTTTGAAAGCTAAGCAGGGTGGAAAAATAAAGTGGCAAATTTTCAAACACAAATATTTGTCAGTCATCTTTCAGACCAAGCAAAGTCTAACAACACACAAGTAGTATTTATGCTGTTAAGATAGTCTAAATTTAAAGGGAAATAATTAAAAAAAAAATCTGATATTGAAAGATTTGTTGATTCAAATAAGATTATCTAAACAGCTAGAAAAAATGTGACATTTACTCTTTTCATTTTTTGTATTTTTCTTCAAGAGAATACATTTGAATTCCCAACTCACACAAATTATTACAAAGACTAACATAGGTGAACTGGAAGCTCTCAATATGGTTATTTTATCAGTCTTCTGAGAAAGAACCTCCACTAGCAAACCTAACATAAAGAAATCTTTTGAAAGCTCATGTGTTTTAGTTGCAGCCACACTGTACTCCTTCCCTGAATACACTCTCCAAAGTGGTCCAACCAAATTTTATCATAGCTACAATAAAATTATTGAAAGAATACTTATTATTTAGTTACAAGATACTACACAGCAATCATTTTATATCATCTATTTTGTACTCTTGATCTCTCAGGGAGCCACGATGAGGAGAGCAAGAAATTAGAAGACAAAAGATAAGGAAGATAGGCAACATCCATGCAACTCTCCTCCTCCCCCAAAATGCTCTTCTGAATCTTTCCTATTGAAATTCCAGTGATGATGTAGCATATAACAAATATTTTACAATTTTTACTGATGTTGAATCAAGTAAATTTTCACTCAACACATCTGAATATAAATGAATCCCTAAGATTTAGATCTACATCCGAAGCATCAAATTAGGTAGTCAGGTCGCTCACACAGAAAGGTGTGATGACACTGAAACAGGCAATCAAGTCTGAAAGTGTTCCAACTTCTAGCAAGGATGTCCAGTTCTTCCTATTCCCAGTGCCTTCTATTCAGTCCTGACACAGCATTATCCTAAGACAGTAGTACCCTCAATTTTACCCTGCCCTACTGGTTTCGTGTATCTTACAGTAAATATTTAAGTCCTGTATGAAAAATCTACTGCTGAAAAGATGGTCATGAGACATCTCCAAGACAAGATAAAATGAGAACCTGTTTTACCACGCCCGTGTAGCTACTTATTCTCAAATAAGTAGCAAAAATTGCCCTTAATTACAGATGTTAGGTTTCTTATTACAATTCCTGAAGACTTATGTATGGCACATAGAGAATTATCATCCATTAGCATTTATACAGTAAAATTATTCAGAATGGGCAGGTATTCTGTAAAGGGGCAAACTGACAAAATTTTACAAATGAAAGATGCAAATATGATCTTAATGAGCTTTTCAGAAGCTGAATGTTGAGTAACCAAGGACTTTTAAAACTACAAGCCAATCCATACAAAAAATTCTTTAAAAACCTGGTGAAAACCCCTTTCTGTCTTCAAGTGACACAGTGCTTACCATTTGGCCAAATCATCACAGAGAAACTTTTGACAGTAAGATGAAGGAGCTCAGACAGGTATGAAATAACAGGAACAATACAGTTGGATACTAGACCTACTTTCAGTGATTTAAAATCCTCAGGGAGATAACTATTACTACTACTACTCTACTACTACTAAATTTTCTGATTTTGAAGGGATTAGATTACTTGGAAGATAATTCTCTTTAGCACCTCCAACCTACAGTCAAATAAAAACTTATGCAGATTACTTCATTGCACTTGGTACAACCTGTGGAATTAACATATGTGTCTATATACATGTGTGTGCTGTACATATGTGTGTGTGCATATGAGTTTTTGTTTTTACATTTGAAAGTAAATATAATAATTATAGAACTATAAAGTTAGAAGTTCACATAGAATAAGTACCATTAAACTTTACTGTTAAATATTACTTTTACAAATACAGATCACATGGAGTAAGTTACATGAAATTCTACATTCATATGGTAAATATAGAAGACAATGCTGTTCATACTGAAGAACAGTGTGCTTTGTACTTTATCACCTGCACGTGAATAGTTATAAAATGTTAACAATAAAGTTATAGTAAAATCGAGTAAAATTAAAAAAATAACATTTTGTTCTACAGACTTCAGCCATTTAGTTTTTATCTTTTTAAATAAAAACTTCAAAATGTGGCCTGTATGCCACCCACATATAGCCTCTCTATTGCCTGGAAATCAAAACACCTGAAAGGATGGAATACTGAAAGAATTTAGTTTCATTCTGCATCATCTACTGAGAGGAGGTGGTCAGAGATTTGTAGAAGTGGCAGAAGAGTATTTAAAAGGGACTCAGCAGACAGAATGGTACCCCAGGAGCCCTACAGAAGTGCACAACCAGGAGCTGAGCACTATCCACAAGGTAGGCTTCTTTGGGTTTATTACTGATTTTTCTAGATGAGAATAATTTACTCATTTCATTTTTTCCTTTTCTGCTTTACTACTGTAATACAAAATGAGAAAACAAAATCTGACTAAAATACAACCCTGCATTTAGATGCAATTGCTTTAAATCATGTTACAAGTTATAGGTAAGAAGGCTACAGGTTACTGCACAGGAAACCCCTGGGGAAAAAAAAAAATCTATCTTTAATTCATTATTAGTAGGCAATAGTTTACATTTAGTCAAACTTCCTACAGCAAATAATGCCAGTTTTCTAGATACTGTATATGTTTATCCATAAAGAAACATAAGAGAAAATAAGTATTTCAGAAAAAATTATTTTAAAAAAGAAAAACACACATGCAACCATTTACATATTATATGAATAGTATAAAAAAGGTTTTCTTATACAATTTTTTTGTCTTTATACATTGAGTAAATGTATTTAACTTTTAAATGTCCCACCATAAAATCTGAACTCTTTAGGCCTATCACAGTACATTAGTAAATACAGAGCTTCAGTGAACAAGTAGAAGCAAATGATTGAGTACTCTTGTGTGACTTAACATAACTGTAAAACCATCCTGATTCTATTAAGCCTTCTGTCTTCTTCTTCTGGTTTCAGAACTAGACAATGTATTGCCCTGGGAGATGCTTCTTCCTCTTAACTGTCTGCCTTATTGCTACATCCCTTGGTAACCAGCAACGCAACAGCCACCAACAGTGCTTTGAAAGTGTGCAGTGGAGTGAGCTTTTACAGGAGATTGAGGAACTGGTAAGTCAAAGTGTAAAACACTGTCACAATCTATAGATGTTGTTTTCCACCTTTCTTCAGTTTAGGTGTAAGGAATTCTCAGACACGTAATAACTGCATGATTAATTTTTTTTTTTTTAAATAATTAGAAAGTTATGAGTCAGATGCCCATTCTCTACAGAGCCCAAAATCTTAAATTTAGGCTCTTTAATTCACACTTATCCTGTTGAAAATATGACATTTGTGTGTCTTGCCAAGAAATGCTCCACAACCTTCACACAGCACTCACATGTTTTAGAGCACAGAGTCATCCCAGATTCCCGCTAATTGGTACCACCTGAAACCATAACAATGAAATCTCCTTTACCATAACAAAATCCCTCTGAAAGGAAGGGACATCCACAGTTACAAAGCTTTTTGTACAAATACTCTCTGAAGGTGTTTTTTAAATCTGCTATATGGAAAACACGTCTCCTTTCCCAATTTGGCTTCTTTTGGGGCCTGCCCTTTTCTCAGAACTGTACATACTGAGATTCCTAGAAAATTCGAGAAAAGGTGAAACAGGTAACAAGCAGCTATTTTTTTCCATTTTAGATAGACTTGGGAACATGCAAGCAAATGAATCTTCTTCACACAAATTCATGATATAGTGTCCTCTGTCGATGTAGTCAAATACTTCATTGTTTGTTAAGAAGCCAACAGAAAAGTGACTCTTGTATGAATTGTTTCCATAGTACACTTCATTTTGCACATGCTTAAAGTTTCTGCACTGATGTTCTCTTTAAGAACAAGAGAGGCTTTTCTTTGGAGTGCGAGGTAGTGAGCAGCGAAGATTTGTGTTTCCCTGAGCAGATGCTGAAAACTGTAAGTAGAAAAATATATGAAATTGACAATATCTCATTGTAGCAGCTCTACCTCACACAGCCTTTGCACTTTGTCATGAGACTTCTACACTAGAATTATGCCATTCTATATTACAGGTTTAAATGATAAATCTGATTGTTGACTTTTCAGTATAAGTTCTTTTCCCCGACAGGCTACTTATAGAAATCACCATTTTTTATCTTTTCCAATTATTTAAGTCCCTTTTACAAGAAAAAGGGCTATATGTTTTGTGCTAGTCCTGCTGTTTAAAGAGGAAAATTGGTTGAAATCAGTCTGGTAGCCTGGAAACTACAAGAACAGCATGACAATCTCAGTTTCTGTCAGAAGCAGACCCCATAAAGGCAGGGCAGGGGTAATTTTATCTACTGCTCAGCACATAGATGCACTTCATGTGCACAGTTCACTTTCAGTCCGGGTCTGCAATGCCACAAAATAAGAAGGTACTGACTGAGAGTGTGGTACTGCACCCCAGCAACTCATTTAGCTCGCTTCCAGCTCATCTCTTCAGTGGAGCTTCTAAAACACACCATGGGGACAAAAGGGACAGAAGGCAATATTAGCCTCTCTTGTACTTCATCTTCTCTGAGGTAGAGGGAGCTCCCCTTCACCAGATATGGACTGTGCTTGGGAGGAAAGACTTGCACAGTCTCTTGTCCTTGGTCTGAATTCAAAAGATCTTTTTATTCGCTTTTTATTGACTGTTACTTACACACTGTACATATCTAAGCATATAAATGCAGCCCAAAAATGAAAGGTACATTTACATTACAAAATAAGGATCCACCTTATGAAAGCAACATGGAAAGTTTGGAACTGAAGCAATTTATGAATTGCAACTGGAAACTGAACAGACACTTCCTAATTTTCAAAGAAATATAATCCTTGCAATGCATATTACTAGCTATAATGTTTTGTACTAAAAGAATTGGAAAAGCACAAAAAAGTGGTGACTATTGTTTGAGAACTTATGATAACCAGACTCAGGTAGTTGAAAAATTAAACGACATTTAAGCACAAACTTCAGAAACCAGAATTCTCTATGCTTATTTTTGGTCATCACAGGTTAAATATGACACAGCAGCCATTGTTCATATAGTGCATGAAATTGCTGAGTTTTTCAAGAGAGCAGACACTCCTTTTCAAGATAAGAACACATTTCTAAGAGGAATGTATGAGGCTCACGCTCAGCTCAGGACTTGTGTAAGTATATTTTTTTATTTACACTGGATGATATTCAAGTCAGATATTCATGGTGAATAAAACTGATAATATGTATGCTGAAAATGCAGTAGAAAACCTGAAAGACTAAATTTCCAAACAGTGATACCTAAACATTCTGCAAGTAATTACAGGCATCTTTCAGCACTTTTACTGACCTCTATGATACAGGCAGTTTTAAATTCCCTCATTTTATTTATGAGCTTATTTTGAGAAGTGATGCCTAAAAAGCCAGTATTGAACTTGCTTCTCCCTGAAGACTGCATTAGTTCTACACAGAAATACTTCTTCTCACTAAGTATGAATTCCATGTACTTTTCTTCAAGTACTTAGGACTCCTGTCAAGACAAGCTAGCATAAAGAATTACATGCAAACTGTAGGCAAATCTCTTCAGGAAAATATTAGATCTGCATTCAGCCTATTTCAGCCGAGTAAACTACTTCAACATATGAACAAATAGTTAATTTAGTTGGGGTCAGCTTAAGAACTATTTTCAGAGGACAAAGCCTCAGATTTAGTGTAGCTTCCCTTGCAACTAATGCCTGTGCCAGGCACCAGATTTGCTAACAAACCTGCAGGAGAACAAACTTGGACATGTAAATGTACACCCTGCTGTACCTTCAAAGACAGCATACATAAACAAGACCAGTATTTGTCACAGAACAAAAAAATCCATAAACCCTTACCTTGCCTTGAACATTTATATTCATTCTCTGATCTCTCTGTAGACACAGCAAGTGTGTGTCACATTATCATTAACACATTTGGCAGGATTGCATATGGCAGCAGAATTACAATGCTCTCACTCGAGGATTGTATCTATCAGATAAAGTGTTTGAAATTCTATTTACTGTTCAAACTCACAGTTTCTTTTCTTTTCCATTGAAATAACAGCTGAAGCCCAGACTGAACATTATCCATGAATCTATACTGAAAGAGTGCTTCAAAAAAATGGATAAATTTGTGGCCAAGGTAAGTAGGCTGTTTCTTTACTTCCCGCTCAGTTTAAGGAATTTTAAAGATAAAGAGCAGCTTCTTACAGAAGCAGTCCCACTGCTGATGAGAGCTGTATGAACCAGTGAGATTGTGCCACATTACCTCACACTGCAGATCTTCACTCACACAAAATCTTTAGGTCCACATCCATTTCAGGGTCAATGTATCATTAAAAAAAAAAAAAAAATAATTCTAATTCATCACCATAACCCATGGCAGTCTGTGCCTTTTTAGAAAAAGTGTACCTCACACAGTTCAGGACTAGCCATGCATCTGCTAATGGAAAAGCAATGATCATCACATATAACAAAGAACATCTGTATTTTAGCTAGACTTCCTAAAATTAATATTTTTTTCTTAAATTTAAATAAATTATTACATGCTTGTTCTCAATTCACATTTTGATTGCCATAATATTAGATGTAATTTTTTATGAAACAGTCAATAAACACCTCTTAATAACCTTTTCTTCAGTCGAATGACCACTGCGTTTGGCAAGAGATCCATGCACTGTCCAGAGAGATACTCCAAAGAATTGAAAACTACTCCTTCAAGAGAAGAACAACACATTAGAAAAGTCAGTTTCCACCCCACAGAATCATAGGATCACAGAATCATAGAATTAACTGGGTTGGAAGAGACCTTCGAGGATCAACTATCATGTCAAGATCTAAAAATTAAAGGAAGATGCAAACATACAGTTTGTATTTAGGACTATAAATAGGTTAACTTATTTTTGTCAATATATTTTTCTAAACTACTATAAAAACTTAAATCTTAATAAAAAGTAAGCAAAAGAGTATGCGAATGTTTGTGTTTATTTGTTTTACAAAAAAAAAAAAGGGAACATTTTTCATAAAACAGATGTCATAGATGTGGCACTCCAAATCTTGTTTTCAAGCTAAGACTATGTTCATCAAGCTATGGGAATACAAACCTCTGACAGCCTTTTCCAATGCCCATCTCATACCACACATTTTCACTCTTGCACTTTTACCGCTGCAGCTACAAGGCTCCCTGGCCGCTCATGTGTGAAAAGTTATGCCTGTTTTCACAATGCCATGCTGCCAGGCTTCCACAGCCATTCAGGAATTCCAAGTTTCAGTTTCGTCATCCAGATGTAAATATTATATATGTATATGTGTTTTTGGGTTTTTTTAAACCAACAAAACAAACAAACAAAAATCTCTACATTCTATGGTACAGACAAGACCCCAAACAGCGAAACACCTTGAAATGCTTGCATGGTGTCTAACAGGCACTGGCAGCACTGCATACTGGCACATTTTTCCAAACAGCTTACTGATTATTTGAAAGCCTGTAAAAAAAGATAACATCTATGAAAGTGACAGTTTTGAAGGAGAGAGAGGCGACGTACAGTGAATGAACAGGGTTTCATGACATCTTTTAGTAGTGAAATAAGCCTTACTTGCAAGGTTCCTGATTTCTAGGCACTGCTTTTCAACCTGTCTCTCAGAGAAACACAGATGTTAAAACAAATCAGGAGATTTTGAAAAAGATTTTAACAATCATACTTAATTTAGATTGCTTAAGGATATAAGAGTAAAAATATTTGTAATACCATACATGTGACATTTCCTTAACATTCTTGAACACTGGACATCAGTTTTGTTTGGGGTTTTTCTAAATCTAGTTTGAGTCTTTACAGCCAGCCTAGCACCTTACTGTATGTAGTATGACATTCCCAAACCCATAAGATTCCCTCAGCTCTCCTTTCAAAAAATGACTTCGGGAAAACAAAACAACACAAACAAAACCTTTATGTTTACAAAGAAAAATAAGAATAACCAGCTAAGCAATATTAAAACCTTTTAGTTCTATCACTTTCTCACCAAGTTTAACAACAAACGCAGCCATGTTGTTTCATAGCACATTCATTACACTGCCTTATTCATGCATCATCTGAATTGGAAACTGTTCACTCAGCTGAGACCTTATCAGTGTGCAGAGAGTGCAGACAGTCTTCCAGCTGAAAAAAATAATCCCTTGAAGTTGCACAGTAATCAGTATAAGAATCAAAGTTCTTCAATGAATAAATTCAACTAAGCCAAATAATAAATTAAAATAATGAACAGAATTCCCATGTCTTTGAACTGAGGAAGTGCTTTTGCATCCACTGCACTGCATTCTAAGGCAGATATTGGTATATATTAGTGTGGTTTGGATATGGATCTGACCTTTCTATCATAAACAGTACAGTGCCAGTGAAAGCATATTATCTACACTGATAGCATTAAATACCTAAAAAGAAAATAATAATTTAAAAAGGCTTCCCATTACCTTTCCAACGTGTTCCCTCAAATATAGTTCCGTTTAAAATATATACATATTTATTCCTTAACATGTAGACATCTGTAAACTGAGTTCGGGTAGTACTCTGTCTGAGTATTTATTATAACAATGGTCATAACCTATTTCAATCAGATTGTAAAGTACACCAATTTTTTAAAGTATTCAGTGCAGAAAATATAAGCAGACAAAAACAACTTTGCAAAAAAAAAGGAGTGAAGAGATGCACTGGGCTTTCAAGTTTCAGCTAGTGACTCATTTGATGAATGCATCATTTTTACAGTATCTATCCCAACCTCCTGCCATAGAGGAAGATTGATTATTATGAGGAAATTTTTTGGTGTCTAGCAGTGATACTGCACATTCCAAATACCAGCCAAGGACAGAAGCCTTAACTGTTGCTGGAAAAGTTGGCAACCTTCTTATATGCTAAATGAATAAAACAATCTGTGCTATTCTCACAGGAATATATTTTTCTGTGTATTCACAGATATGTGGGCAAAGCAATATTAAAGAAAGATATATGAAACTAAGACGTCTCTTATCTTCTGTCTGGGGGATAACAATCACAAACCATGGCCAAAATCCACTCTGTATGCCAGACAGCGACAAAAAATTTGGACTAGCAGGTAAAAGGCCTCTATTAGGGACCACTCCAGGCCTCCATAAGGGACCACTCCAAGGACATCTCTCTCCAGAACAGTAAAGTACAAAAATACCTGATCTAGTTTAAAACACTTGGCTATAACATGATAAAAACTGAGGCTAGAGTTCATAGTTTCAGTTCTTGACTTAGGCTGTGAAGAGCAGAATAACAGCAATTTTGATTTTATACAACAAAAATGCAATATGAGTAAAAAAATACCAGTGCATAACTCACAATCATGAGCAGTCTATTCAGTTTTTTTTTCCTGGAAAATGGTATTAGAATTGCTAAAAGTTTTTATGCTTTGGGTAAAAAGGAGAGAAGTTATTCAGCATCTTCTAAAACACTAGTTATGTACTGAAAAAAAAAAAGGGGAAGGCTGGAGGAGAAAGATTTGTATAAGGAAGAGAAACAAAAAGATGAAAAAATATTAATGTTAAACAGCCTACACTTTTTCTCGGAAAGTTGCAGACACATGATAAAATGTACATTGTCTTATTTATTAAATTTTTGGGAAGTATTTCAACAGGAAAGTTGAAATACACTATGAAACAGAACCTTTTGGAATAGATTTATTTCTCTCTGCCATTTGAAGTCACTATTATGCACAAGTTTACAAATACAACCATTTAAGTCCAGTACATATGACTTCATCTGCCAAAAGGAATTTGTAATATCAAAATTTAAGAATGGTCCCTTGTACCAGTTGAGTATTGATACACAAAATTTCACCTTAAAACCATCTGTGTAAAACCTCATTCCCGAGTAGTAGCCTTGATAATTACAAGATGTGTGTATATCCTCAGATGTAGCAAATACAATATTTTAATTAAAGACTATATTTCAAGGGACAATACTGTCAATACTACATTACATTAAATACCATTTTCACTGAGACCAGATTTATTAATGAGTCTCTAATTCCAACCTGTGGAAGAGATAAGAGTGGTCACTCTTTCCAACATACATGTAGATCTGTGATGACTTTGAAGGTTTGCATGCCTGCATTCTTATTTCCGCAGGCTTTTCCCACCATTACACAATGTAATTTGATTTTAAAATCTTCCCCAGTCTGTATCAGATAACCAATACCACATTAAAAATCTGGTGGTACCCTCCTTACAGCCTGAACTAATTAATTTAATGAAGCACATAACATAACTCAGCTTGTGGCTCAGATTCAGTGTGTAAATTTTAGTGTATCCAATATAGCAAGCACTTGTAGCTGTCCTTGACCCACCTTTTACTCAGGATAAGAGAACCACGTGCCAAGCACATGTGAAAATTGAGATATTTATGTTATCAGCATATGACGAACCAAATATACACTAGTCATTTAAAGTCCAAAATTTCAAAACATTCCATTTGCACAAAGGTGTCTCAACAGGGACATGCAAGAGCTGCATGAAACACTCATGAATGGGAGAATTCTGCTTACTGGTGATTTTATCCAGCTACGGCAACTGAGCTGTTCAGGCAACACAGGAAAAGAATAGTGCATCAGCTCAACATGAACTCATGGCTGAAAACAAGAAGAAATCACAGAATCATAGAATCATAGAATTGACTGAGTTGGAAGAGACCTCCGAGATCATCAAGTCCAACCCTTGATCCAACCCACTGTGATTACTAGATCATGGCACTCAGTGCCACATCCAGCCTCATCTTAAAAACCTCCAGGGACAGTGAATCCACCACCTCTCTGGGCAGGCCATTCCAACGCCTGATTACTCTCTCTGTAAAGAACTTCTTTCTAATATCCAACCTAAACCTTCCCTGACAGAGCTTAAGCCCGTGCCCTCTTGTCCTACTGCTGATTGCCTGGGAGAAGAGACCGACCCCCACCTGGCTACAACCTCCTCTCAGGGAGTTGTAGAGAGTGAAGTCACCCCTGAGCCTCCTCTTTTCCAGACTAAACAACCCCAGATCCCTCAGCCTCTCCTCACAGGACTTGTGCTCAAGTCCCTTCACCAGCCTGGTTGCTCTTCTCTAGACCTGCTCCAGCACCTCAATGTCCTTCCTGAACTGAGGGGCCCAGAGCTGGACACAGCACTCAAGGTGTGGCCTCACCAGCGTTGAGTAGAGGGGAAGAATCACTTCCCTCATCTTGCTGGCCACACTGTTCCTGATCCAGGCCAGGATGCCATTGGCCTTCTTGCCCACCTGGGCACACTGCTGGCTCATGTTCAGCTTCCTGTCAATCCAAACTCCCAAGTCCTTTTCTGCCTGGCAGCTCTCCAGCCACTCTGTGCCCAGCCTGTAGCGCTGCAGGAGTTGTTGTGGCCAAAGTGCAGGACCCGGCACTTGGCCTTGTTGAACTTCATCCTGCTGGAATCAGCCCAATTCTCCAGCCTATCCGGGTCCCTCTGCAGAGCCCTCCTGCCTTCCAGCAGGTCAACAATCCCTCCCAACTTGGTGTCTTCTGCAAATTTGCTAATGATGGACTCAATCCCCTCATCTAAATCATTGATAAAGATGTTAAACAGGACTGGGCCCAGCACTGATCCCTGGAGGACACCACCAGTGACCAGCCACTAGCTGGATGCAGCCCCGTTCACCGGCACTCTCTGGGCCCGGCCCTCCAGCCAGTTCTTAACCCAGCACAGAGTGCCCCTGTCCAAGCCGTGGGCTGTCGGCTTTTCCAGGAGTGCCATAAATCAGCTTCTAGACTTTAATGAGAACACATGGCTTTCAGTTTAATCCAAGCTAACCACAACATCAGAAGAAAGCAGCCCCACGTTGACATTTTATGTGATCTTCACTCTGAGACATACAAGAGAAAAAAACCTTGCTATAGCAAGGCTGTCACAGTCTGGGGAAGCTATTTGTAGCTAATAAGAAAAAAATACCTGCTCTGAATTATACTCCAGAGAATCCTCCTTCTTCCCTCATCATAATAGAAAGCTTTCCATTTAGCTTAAGCTTGTATGAGTCAGAGTCCAAATTGAGTATAAAAACTCTAACACTATGGTGTTTTGATGAAGGGATAATTTTGTATTGTTTTATTGGACTTTGTCAACAACACCCTCTTCATGTGACAACCTTATTGCTGTAATCATTCTAAGTTTAAGTGTCTAGTTTGCTTTAGATAATTCTAAAATACTTATAGAAAATATGTTAAGGATTTTATAAAAACCATGTTGCTCCTTCCAATTTACTTTTACTACTTCATCCACTGTGATACTACATTACTAAATTTCTGCTTCTTGAACCACCACTCAAGTCTAGTACAAGTTAATAGCCCCATTGTCTGTAGCTACTTTAGGATATCAAAATGTTTCTTTTCAGTGGAAATTCTTCTCAGACAACACTCCTTTTGACAAACGGAACAGCAGTTCTGCAATAAAGAGGTTTTACTTTATGATAAAAGCTCTTTCCTGTTGCATTTTTATATCCTCTCCATCATTCTTCCTGCTTCACATACATTTTCCCTGCATATGCTACAACTGAACATTAGAAAAACCTAGAAAAGTCTAGCTGAGATACCAAATCCTTTCCCTAGTAAGGCTTTCCTTGCAGCATGAAGGCCTGAAGATACTTCTGTCATCAGTGATCTGAGTTTATGACACTCACCAGTTTACCTGCAACCCCAGCTTTCTCCTCTAGAGGGGCAGGTCTAACATAGAAGATCATGTTTGACTTTTGTCCAGCACAGACAGACTCAAACTTGGAACTGCCATGGACACTCAGCTCCCAGTCCCTCTACTGCAAATATTACACCAACAAGACTTCAAGAACTGTCTGGACACAAAATCCTGTGCAATGTGCTCTAGGATGACCCTGCTGGAGCAGAGAGGCTGGACCAGATGACCCCACAGGTGGTCCCTTGCAATCTTACCCATTCCATGATTCTGTGACTTCCCTTTCTTGTCACAGAGCTCTTAATGTTGTTGCACAGAACAAATTATTACCTCAGATACTGTTCCTGATATCGAACCACTGCCTATCTTTTTGTTTCATGGATCACTTCTGCCTCTTAAGAAACAACGTAGATAATCCAGGTAAAATTGCCAGTGAATATTATACATTATAGATAAATAATGAAAATACTAATGACTTACATCCTAATATAAGTAATAGACTGCTCTAAGTTTCTAGTAAGTTAAAATTCAAATATGGCCCTGTGAATGTGAAGAGGGGGAAAAGTTTAATTGTGTTCAATGTATTTATTTTTTGAAGGGGCAGACCTAGCTCCAAAACATGAATTATTAATAAAACCAAAACACTATACCACTTGAATTTCAACTAAACTGTCACATGGTACTTTCTTAAAACTGAATTCTTTATTTATTCTCAAAGAAATTTTCTTATTAAACTCTCCTGTCCTGAAAGAGAAAACCAAATGCAACCTTTAAGTACAATATATTTGTGGCAAAATCATTTAACATTATTTTGAAAACTACTTGAAGACTGCCTTATAATATCTGATATCTCATGAAAATGAATTTAAACTTGAAGGCCTAACCCACAGCAGAGCGGAAACTGTGCTGCAAACATGACCATGTGATCTCCTTAAAGGCTGGGAAGGTTGTAAAACTGAATTAGCTCCATGATAAAGGAACAGAGTGCAAATCTCCTCCCATGTGCCTTCTTAATGGGACCCTTATGCTGGATGCATGCTTGGCAGCCTCTCCCTCCAACACCCATACTAATGTTTCCTGTTAAGGACAGTTATTACGATTTGTCCACGTTTGCCAGCTGACTGATGGCTGCCTGAGGATGCCAAGGAAGGGACTGCTGCTCCAGACTTGGCTACATAGTGCCAGACCTACTCTACAACTTATATTTGAGTACTGCCCTAACTCTATAGCAAAATCCTATCCCTTGGTGACATCACCTACAGCAGCATGGACTGTGGCCTCTTGCTGGTGTGCACAGATTTCAAGGGCATTCTGGCCCTGAAAACTGCAAAGGAAATGCCTGCAATATCAGTTATTTTGGCCCCTTCATGCATCTAACAATTCTTTTACCTAAACAACTAGGTACCCCCTTGGGTATGACTCTCTGCAAGCTATTAAGTGTTTCCTGCCTGCTCATTCATCACAATCCTGCACTGACTCATGCTGCTCACCCTGACAGCCACACAGTAAAGATTTCCTCTCAGGATTCCAAGTTCCTAAAACTACACTGGTTCTTTCTTAAAACAAAATTATTTTCAGAGCAGCTGCAACCAGATTGGCAGTGTAACCACGTGTGTAACCTCTGCCTGTTTTCAGCCTGTTACAGTGTTCCCTTCCATAGAAGATGCTATACTATACTCCAGTGTACAGTCCCATCCTACACTGGGACACAGGGGAGGAGGTCAGTCACACAGACCTTCTGATTCTCCAAGGGAAAAAAGTTGAATAGAACTTTACTGTAACACTTGTGAAAGCGATGTGAGATCTGTGCCAACCTTCCTTGGCACTTGAACACAAAGAATTTTTGAAACAAGAGGAAAACAATAATTTATTGGCCCAAATAAAAGAAAAACTGTTCCAAAATGTATGCCTTCAATCATCTGCTTATTTGCACTGCACTTATACATAAATACTTGCCTTCTAATCCATTCAGCTAAGAAGCTATTACACACATTCATCTCCAGTAATTTACAAAATTGAGTAACAGTTATAGAATCATAGCATAATAAATGTTGAAAGGGATCTCACAAGATCAAAATTCAATCTCCCGCTCAAAGAAGGGTAAACACTGAATCCCAAGCTTTGTCCAGTCAGGTCTTGCAGATTGCCAAAGTAGAAGTTGTAAGAAAAGCAAATATTCTTCATATTAGTTCACATTCTTTTGTGACTGCTGATAAATTGTTTTTATTGGTGGCAATATGAAGGTGAAGAAGGAATTAAAATGTTCTTCCAGGCAGACACTGTCTCTGCTATATCTGTTCCTGTCTTACTTATCCTTATGTGATTGTTTTCATTCTGTGTTCTGCTTAATTAACTTTCAGTTATCCACCTTAGTCTGGTCCTACATACTGGAAAGGATGAGGGTTTCCCAAGGTTGTAACTTGCTTGATTTATATGGTACGTGTGTGACCCTCAAGAACTTGTGGATCCCAAGTTAAGGACAGTAGTATTGCAGCAGAATTGTTTCAGGAATGGGATAGGAATTCCTCTCCCTTTCGATTACCTAGCAAAATGGAAGCACTTTGCCACAGGTGTCTGGTTGGGCTCGGTGAGCACCACCTTGTGCCACTAAAATGGAAGGAAGCTTTACAGGAGCAGGCAGACCTTCAACCTGGAATTCAGTTGATCCCCTTCTTGCCCAACAAAAATTATTTCCCAGACTCCCAATGACCCCTCTTATTCCTGTCTACTCCTTCAGAACACATTCCAGTATGTCAAAAAACTGAGCTGTTACTGTAAGCTAACTTGTCCTTTTGGTTTGGAGAGTAAAATTTCATTTGATCAAGTTCTGAACTCACAAAAGCAATAATGTATAGTAAATACCCTGGCAGATAACCTCTTGTATCAGGTTAATTAAGGAGTTAATTTTTCATCTATGTAGAATATTCATTTTTCTTTGCAGTAAGAAGGATTTTGTTTTTAATGTCTCCAGTGAGTTGCTGTTATTGTACCTGCTCTTTCAGCAGTTGTTTAGTAGTTTGGGGTTTTTTTAAGTGCAACTATTTAATACACAGCACTGAGATTCTACAGGCAAGTTACTGTGTGGGGCAGCAAATAAAAGCATACAGTGTCAAGGAAACACTGACTTCCTGGAAGGGAAATGATAAGCCTCAGATAATTGACTGTAAATATTAAACATTAAACATGCTCCAACTATGCTTGATCCCAACAATCACCTTTCAGTTTACTCACAATATGCCGATTATTTTCACATAATGATCCTAATGGTATTACTCAAAAAAATTCTTGGTCACTCGCAAAAAAAAAAATCAAAGAAATCAATTTCTCTTCATTAAAATTCTAAGAAGTTCCAAGGAATTATAATGCAAGTAAAGAAAAAAAAAAAAGTAGGAAGCCAGATATTTAATATGTTCTTAGCACTAGCTCAAACTCTTAAATTCTATACTCTATAGAAGTTTACAACATCATTAATTCCACAAATAAAAACAAAACTGACTTGTTTTATTTTTTTTCCTCAGCTCTATTCCATAGTTTAAATATGTTTCTTAAATTCTCAGCTGTGCCTGTTATAGTATTTCTAAACTGTAGGTTCTGGCATGTGCAATATGGGTTTTTTTTGCTTGACTTTTTTTTTGTCTTGCTTTGAGGGTTTTTTGTGCTACAGAATGTGAGATTAGACTTTTTCTGGTGTCACTCTGCATTGGACGCATATAGATGCATTTTCCAAAAAAATCAATATTAAATACATCTTTGCTAACTAATTACATTTCACAGACAAGGAGAAATGAGATGTTAGTCATTCCCCTTCCAGGAAGAAAAGAGACCACATTGCATAAGGCATGCAGACTGGCTTCTTGCAAATGAAAACTACTCCGACAGTCATTAAAGGTTATTTTTTTAATTCCATAAATAGAAACATTACATATTTTCATCATCAGAGTTATGATACCAAATCAGTGTCATAAAAATATTTAGAAGCAAAAATATGAAAATTGTATTAGTTAACTACTATGCTAAAACTAACAAGAAGAGTGAAAAAACTCCAGGCACTCTTATCTTCAGTGTTAGGAAGAAAGAGGTAAGAAGGAAGTTGAAAGTAGTGAAAGCAAGGAGGAGAAAAGAAAAATAGATGATAGGAAAACACATGAAAGGAAGAAAAGTAAGGCTGGAGTGGGAAGGAGAGAAGTAAGAGAGCAAGAAGATGCTAGTAAATGAGGTATTGACTGACCAGAGAGCAGTATAAGTAAAAATAAATACAACCTCTTAAAGAAAAAAAAGTTGCTCTTATACATTATTCATGACACTGTAGCAGAGTAAAACAGCACACACATTCACAAAAAAGGTAAAGACTGCTTCTTGAAGTGCAAATTATTTGGACCAAATACCTAACTTTATTGCTTTCTCTAACTACTTGCAATCTCTCAGAGCCTGATGGCTGCTAACACACAAGTTTAACAACTACCCCACAATCTGCTCTACTACGGCTTTTCTAGTCTCCTCAGTCCTTCAAACAACTTTGTAGCACTGTACAACCCAGACAGTTTGTGGAATAGATGAAGATGTCCTGTACACTCTGGAACACATTCCATTAAGAGCAGTTATGCTCTCCCTTCACCTCACAATCCCCCCAAATCAATGTCTCCATTAGATTCAGGCAACTTTGAATCCACCACACTGAATAACAGGAGCCTCTGAAGGACAGGGGTCACAGCAGGTACAATAAAAAGTGCAGTCATGTATCACTCTGTCCATCTGAGCAGTCTATCACTAATGGCTGCCTGAGGTCTCCACAACCACCTATGTTATTTTAAGAGCTTCCATTTCCAGGCAAGCCACAAAACTGCCAAGAAAGCATGCATAAACTCTATTGCAAAGAGTGAAATCTACCCTCAAAGGGAAAAGAACCCCATGAGAAATATATATCAAATTCATTGCTTAGCAGTACAAATAAAAGCAACATAAATTCAATAACTTATGCAAAACCATTTGGTAAGTAGGAAGCTGAGTATTTACACTGCAACAGAGAGCCAGTTCACCTATTTAACTCTTGTGTATTACAAAACATATGAAGATTGCAAATCATAAATCATAGTTTCAATCAGTTTAAGACAAACTAAAATTCTACAGTACGATGAGAACTGTTGCATATTTGGGGAAATTGCTGCATATTTAGGGGAACTGATGTACAAATATTTGGGAGACTGCATTTTTTAATTCATCATATCAGTAACCATGTAACTACATTTATATTACCTTAACTATAATGCCATGTTAATTCTGCATTATAAAGTTCTAGTCTTTTTGGAAGGGAATGACCATTGTGATGTTCGTAGAAAATCAGAGCTTACATTTAGAAATGAAGTTGCACTTACCAAACCAATTGAATTAGATCAGATCATTACTAATGTTACCATTTCTTAAAATGTAGTTAAGAGTACATAAATGTAAGTGGAAAAAACAATTTCTGTAATTTTTTGATTGTTTCTCTTTTTTACATAAAAATGATCTTCAAGGTCATAAAACAGGGGAAGTGAGCCCTAAGTCACACCAATCATATACATTCTTTACGTCTCCTAATTCTTTCAGAACTTTCTCCCTTTCAGTTACTTCCATCAGTTCTGCTGAAGGAAGAAAACAGACAAAGCTTCAGGCCAAATTGTCCATTTGGCCCCAATCCACATAAGCACTTAGTTGATGTGTCCTGTATTCATGCCTTTTTGGAAACAAATGGCTAAACACTATTCCAACCAAACTCTATTGAGGAATATGATATAACAAATCTTCAGAGAACTTAATATCATCCACTCTTCAACAGAAGTGACCTCCATGTAAAATTCCAGAGTGTACACCTTTTATATACATAGCCTAACAAGTACAGCACCTGACTAGAAAGACATGACTCACGTCATGTGAGGTAAATTTTGCCCATGTGCAGTGAAACCTTCCTCCACAATGTGTCCCATCAGTCATGAGGACATTTTTCTGGACCATGACACTCCAACACTCCTGCTGAAGCTGTTGCAAGGATTCCCTAAATCGGAAGTACTGTACAAAGGATAACACCATCTATAATCGATTAATTAGGGCACTCATTTATAAGTTCTGCATTCTAGACAATGTTCTAAGATTATCGTTCATATTTTTACACTGAACACTAAACAAACATAAGTCACATCCCATAAATAGTAAGAATTTTCCTTGATATCTTAAAATCATTTACACTACTTAATAGAAAGCTGCAGAAGTGCCACTTTCTGAGAATGCCATCAGTAGCCTACACCCTTTCAATGCAGATTATGAACACATATACACGTCCCTACCCATTTCCCAATGAGACATACACCTTTTTGGCAGAATTGATTGTCTTCACAGTGCCCAGAATGGGGGCATATTTAGGATTTGTGCTGGGTTGATAATACAGAGATGTTTTTGTTATTGCTGGGCAGGGCTTACACAGAGCCAAGGTACTTTCTGTTTTTTGTACAGCCACACTGGGGAGGAAGTTGGGGGTGCATGGGAGGTTGGGAAGAGACACAGCCAGGACAGGTGATCCCAACCAACCAAATGGATATTCTGGACTGTATGACATCATGCTCCATACATAAAGCTGGAGGGGAAGAAGGAGGAAGGGAAAGTTTGGAGTGACAGTGTTTTGTCTTTCCAAGTCACTGGTCCACATGATGGGGCCCTGCTCTCCTGGGGATGCTTGAGCACCTGCCTGCCTGTGGGAAGCAGTGAATGAATTCCTTGTTTTGCTTTGCTTGCGTGCGCAGTTTTTGCTTTCCCTATTAAACTGTCTTTATCTCAACCCACGAGTTTCCCAGCTTTTATGCTTCCAGTTCTCTCTCCGATCCTGCTGGTGGGGGAGTGAGCGAGAGGCTGTGTGGGCCTTGGCTGCTGGCTGCCGACAGTCGGCAAGCTCACGAATTATCCCGGGGCACCAAACGATGGCTCACTGTGGAAGCTTTCTAGGTGAGAAAGGCTTATGTATTCTTCTCCCCCAAACTAGGAGAAGTAGCTTACTCAATTGTACAATTAATCATTTAATTAGCACGTTTACTTTTATTGAATCATTAGTCATGGGTTTTTCCTGTTTCTGAGGGGTTTTTTTAAACCTCTGCGCAATTATGATGACACGTATGACTAGCATGGCTCAATTTTTCCAAAGAGAGCGCATCTGACACAACATATCTCTTATAGTAACACAAATCTTCTTTGATCTGAAATAATTTTGGGTGGTGTTTAGCTCAGCCATGACATTTTCTACCCAATAAAACATGAAGAACACACTTTTAAATTAAAAAGTGGATTCCATGTCACATCAAACAACAGTAAGATGCATATTTAGGGGTTTAGAACTTTGTTGGGTTTTTTCCAAGAATAAAAGTTTGAAAGTTAGAGAACCTAGAAATACACAGCATGATAGTAGTATTTGTTTGATGGTAGCATTGAGCAGTGAATTTAGCAGCTGGCAGCAGGAAGAAGAAAAAACAGCGCCACATAATGAACCTGTTGAGCACAAATTTAAAATTTTAGTTCATGTCATTTAAGAAATCATACATGAATTTACCATAGAAGAAATAACTATCAAGCCTAAAGACCACATGACACATTTTCCATATAATTACTTATAGAACATTTTCCATAAAACCCTGGAGGCTTCAAAACTACTGTGAGCTGAACAATAGCTTTTGGTTTTGAAGCTATGTTACAACATTCCCATTCAAAATGTTTTGGCTAGGTATTAATTTGCGACTGATTTATCATATTTTAAATTTAGATTCTAAGATAAAACAACAACGGAGGAAATAACTTCTAGAAAAATACTGCTAAATCACTGCATTTTAAACTTTTAATCAGGAACAGCTATAGTTAAGTAAACATAGCAATTACGTTTGTGCTTTTCAATTACAGAAGGCCATCCAAGTAGCATTAAAAATTCTGGTAATTTTTTTTTCAGTCAGAATTTACTCGATGCTTTAGCTTTCTATCTAAACTCTCAACTGCAGAGTCGGGTACAGCAAAATCAAAGCAACAGACATCTGACATTCAAGAAAAGGTAGTACCTCATGTTCAATATATGATTTTCATGTTCAATATATGATTTTCCTTCATGATGAACATGGTGATGTTTTATCAACCCTCACTGAAAAAAAGATAAACATCCTCTGTAGCTGACATGTATGGCCAGGGAATATTGTAGTATGGGAAGTTTGGAAGCATTATGGAAGAAAGCAATCAGCTCTCTTAAAGAAATCACTGTCATCATCTGCCCAGAAATGATAGGTCAGTAACTTATTCGTTCCTTCTTTTCATGCTGATCTGTGCATTCTATAGCTAGCTCGTTAAATTCTAAAATGCCAGAATTTTTGTAAATCCTTCCATCTCATTTTTTGTTCTCTGCCTGGTTTTTAATAATATTAAAAGGTTGAATATTTGTCTTTATGATTCATAAGTGTCATGAAAAAAACAACAGCTGGGCAGAAGAGATAGCTCCTCTAAGTGCCTCAGACAGACCTGGAAGTGTGGGCTCATGTATCACCAGATGCCAGAGAATCCACACATGCAAGAAAGGTCTAGCTGTAGAAAACAGCTAGTTTCAGTTGGCTGGAAATTCATTCATTCAGCTCTATTATTCCCGCAATAATCTCATTTTCTTTGGCCATAACTTGTTCTTCCCAGTTTAACCTAATTTCAATGGAAAATGCTGTGCCAAATGTAGTGGTGGTATTACAGTCTTGTAGTTCAAAGGCAGCACATGTAATGATGCTGGCACAGTACACGGAGGTTGGTAGCAATCCAAAGTATTTTAGAGGGTCAATCAGGATTTTTTAGTTAGTGATAAGATTCAAAGATAGGCAGATAGGCTTGATCTATATGGCACAGGAAACAAGCAGGCAATGGGAAAAGGACACACCAGAGCACCTGCAATGGTCAGTATCAGAGAATACTCAAAACACACCAGTCCTCTCCCTACCCCATGTAAACAGATTCTATTTAGTGTTACAGTAATAGGACAATTATAGCACTTAATGTAGCATGCAAATTACCTGCTGAGGTTTTATTCAGATACACAGTTTCTTTTCATCAGTTTGCATATCTCAAAAGAGTCTATTCTCTTAGTGTCAGTATGATTTATACATGTGTACCTAGCTCCATTGCAACTCTATCCCACAAGGCAAAGTAAGACTCTTTTCCCCAACAATCTTCAACACTTAAGCAAGGCAGTCACTCCTTTTATGATTATAGGCAATTGTATTGCTGGTAGATATTTAAGCATATTAAGACAGCCTCAGGAACAAACAGTTCTGTATCCTTTCCTCTCCTCCCACCTCTTCTTTAATGACCTGACACAGCCAAAACACAGTTCTTCCCCAAGATCTCTGCTGAAGAACAAGTGAAATCAGAGGCAGATTCCTAGTTATACAAAGGTGAAAAAAAGACATCACTTATAAGTTTATGATGTACCATTAAGCAATTGGAGAAAAAAAATACTTTTAGAAAATAAGCATCAGGGTTGTATTCGTAAGCAAGAGGGACAAGTCTACTTTCAGAAAAAGAGTGAACGCTTTGGCTACAGCAAATACCAGACTTTAAAAAATAGCGAAGTACCTGCACCAAACCAAACAGAAGAAATAAAAATCTTCCTCAAAGTGTTGCTGAGATGACAATGGTCACTGGTCAATGACCTTAAAGTAGTCATAATAGTTTCTATTAGCAAAAGATGTTCCTACTGATTTTGCAGGTTTGGATCAAGCCCCAGATCACCCAAAGACCTTAATTAAGCTTTTGCAGACCTATTCTCCAAGAAACTAACATGATTCCAACTCAAACAAGAACTCTTCGAATACAGTGTGACTCTATGGATGTTTACATACTTCTATAATAAAAGTTCACTTTCATTATAACCTATGACTCAGAGCTCTCTTTGGATTCAGGAAAGGTTATGGTAAATTCCCTGTAAAATCACTATTGTTCATGATATGCAAACTATTTGGCAGTAGGCCTTCTCTGTTGTCAAATCACACTCATTTTAGCCTCTGTAGATTTGCAAACGTGAGCTGCCCATGTTAGGTACAGATGTCTATTTGTAGGTATGTCTTCTTTAAACACTTATTGAGTAATTTTGACTCAAAGTACTCGAATGACTGTACTACCACGTGTGTGTCTGTGCGAAAGCTGACAGGATGAGCACGTGTATTTTTACAGTGTGAGTTGTCTATGATGTGATGAAGATGTTGAATAAAACCAATAATTATTACAGCAATTCAAACATAAAACTCAAGTCAGCATTTTGATGCAGTTCCAGACTCTCTCCCTAAACTGCTTTATAATTTTGGGCAAGTAACTTAGCCTGATTTTGCAAATACTTATGCAAAGAGGCACAAAGAGCTGTATACAGGATAAGACAGTTTTATTTGCTTAAATTACCAAAACTGGGGGCTTAAACTGTTTCTCTGACTACACACACTGCTATGATAAACAGATTTATTCTGTTGTACTCTAGTGAGGCGATGAAATACAGCGAGTTTAAGAGACCACTGTTCTAGGAGTATTAAGCACTCCCCAAGAAATGCAACCAGTGCCCAATGGAAGAAAAGAAGGCAGAAAGACTGGGATTCCTACTTACAGTAATTTCTCCCAAATGCTTAGCCTGTTGCTCTCTTAGCCTCAATCTCTGTCTTTAAACTGTAAATACTCACTGAAATAAATTCCTTTTCCTACAGGCTTCCTGAACTTCTACGGCAGAATTGAGGTGCCTCAGCAGGGAGGCACACCTGAGGAAGGATGAGAAATAAAAACAGAATGAGCAGAGCTCTGGGCCTATGGATTTCCCTGCTTGCCCAGGGCCAGGCCCTGTGACACGGACCCTGCCAGACTCCGGCAGGAGCGGCTCTCCGCCTATTGTGCATTCCCAGCGGGAGCCGCGCTCCGTGCTCCCCGCCGGAGCCTTCCGAGCAGGCGTGCGGAGGAGGCAGAGCCGCCTCAGAGGCATCGGGCGGCGAGGAGCCGACACGCTGGAAGCGGATTTCCCCCTGGAACCTGCGCTGATGGCAGCCCCAGAACGGCCGCGGCCGCCGGGGCGCTCCCGCCCCAGGGGCTGCCCGGGGTTCCCCCGGCGCGGAGGGGACACACTGCGCTCCTCAGCCGCTACCGCGGGGAGGATGAGCCAACTGCGGCCGACACAGCTCCCTCCCCCGCGCTGCCGCCCTGCTGAGGCGCCAGCCATGTTCCCGCATCGCCCCCACCTCAGACGCGAGGGGGAAGGGAAGGGGGAAGGAAGGGGGAAGGAAGGAGGGAGGGAGGGCGGGAGGGCAGCGCAGACACCCCCGCCCCGCTGAGGCGCCGCCGCCGCCCCCTCCCACCTGCCCGCGCCCTCCGAGCACCACCGCCCCGCCCCGCCGCGCTCGCCGCCGCAGCTCGGCCTCTCATTGGCGGCTGGGCCCGTCAATCACCGCCGCTCGCGCAGGGCCGGCGGAGGGCGGGGCCGCGCGGCACTGTCAGGGAGCGGCGCCGGGGCACAGGGGGGGTGGTGGCGGCGGCGTGAGGAGTTGCGGGGCTGCTGCTCCGCTCCAAGCTCTGCTCGGCTTTTTTTTTTTTTTTTTTTTTTTTTTTTTTTTTTTTCTCCTCTCCAGGGCTTTTTCACACAGCCCCTCGCTCACGTCAGTTTTTGTGCGGAGATACACCTTATCGGTAGCCGGACATCTCCCACGGGCTGCCCGGTCTTTTTGCCCGCAGAGCCCGATTGCTCGGTCCAGCGGAGCGCGGACAGACCCCCGCGGCCAGGGGCTCCCTCAGCCACCGCGCTCCGCCTCGCCCGCCCCTGCAGCGCCATGGATCACCAGCCCAAGTTCTTTGAGAACCTCTCGGGCGCCGGGAAGGCCATCGGGGTGCTGACCAGCGGCGGCGATGCCCAAGGTAGCGGCTCACGCCGTTCTCTCCGGGAGCAGGGGGAGGATGAGGGAGGGGAAGGTGAACGCGGGGGAGCTGCGGCCATGGCGGGGAGTGGGGCAGTGGAAGGAGAGGGTGAGGAGCCCCTCGGGGGCGGTGTGAGGGGGGCAGGAAAGAAGGGCCTCCCCGGCTGGCAGGACGCCCATGCGGGAGGCCGGGGGTGCCGTCTCAGCGTGGGCTGCCCTGGGGCTGGCGGCGGGAAGCCACAGTGCAGCACATGGAGTGAAGAGAGGGCTCCGGGAGTGCGCCACGCGGGATTGCCGTGCTTCTCGCTTTCCTCTTACCCTGCTGGCCTTCGAGCCGGCTCTGCTACTAAGAGCATTTAAAAGATAAGTAATTTTTCTGTGCGGCCTGGGTGTCTGAGCTGCGAACATCCCCTCACCCCTTCCTCCTCCCTCGCTGTCTCGTCACGTTTCCTCTGAGCCAGCCTAGGCAGGGGAGAGGGTAGAAGCACTGCAGTAACTTTTACTACCGAGATGTCTCGTCCCCTCGGGAGGTGGTGGGGTGAGGAGGGATGGCTGATGCGAGCGGGGGAGGAGGAGGTCGTGCAGCCCTGCACGGCGGGTGGGAGGGAGGCTGCGCTGCTGGGGCTCTGCCAGCCCTCGCCTCATCTGCTTTTCGCTTCCTTCTGGCACCAGGAACACGTTTATGTGCCTACCCGTGGTTTAGAACGCTCAGATGGCAGTTTACTCTCCCCTTCTTAGGAGTAAATAAGGAGTCTCACCTCCTTAAATCTCTTCAGCGTAGAGGGAGTCTTAGCTACTACAGGACAGGGGGAACAAAAGACCTACAGGCATTGAGAGGGAAGGGGAAGAAAAGAGGCTTCATCGCAACATACCTAGTCAAAAATTTAGGTTTTTCTACACTTTCGTACCCCCTTTTCTACCAGAAAACCTCCTTAATAGTTTGAAGTTTCAGTTAATTAAGGTTTCAAATGGAAAAGGCGCCACGCAATTCCAGAGGACTCTTGCTCTGCATGTGCCAGGAGAATTGTTCAGTGATGATTGTTTTTAGCTCCTTCCCTTAAATTACGGTTGTTTTACTTTTTTTTTTTTTTTTTCCTCGGGAGTGTCTCGAAAGTACTTTCTCTTAGAGAAGATGCGGCACTCATCCTCGTTTGTGAAGAGAATGGGGGGTGGGGGTCTCCTTTCTGCTTGGGCTCGGTGGTTCAGTGACCAGTCTCTCGCCAGCTTTTCCACGAGGAGGTGTTGGGACCAGCCCGCAGCCCCGGCCAGGGAGCCGTGCCCGGCTGCCCCGGCGGCAGCAGCAGCCTCTCCTTTTCCCCTCGCTCCCCGGTGCGTCCATGTGGTGGTAGCTCGCATGGACCAGTGTGTCCGCGCTCCCTCCCACCGCCGGTGTGTACGTGATCCGCTGCGAGTCGCTGCAGATTCCGCCTCTTTGCGTCATCTGGGCTGGGAGAAGCATCCTCCCTCCCCCTGCCCGCAGGAATAACGGGGAGCCCCCGGGTTTACCTGGGATTATCCGAAACTCTAATCGGGATGAAAGGGATTTGGTGCCATTGGAGAGGAGAATGTTGCAGTTCTGGAGGAAAAAGAAATTGATGCGTTTAAAAGGCTTCTGTTTTGCTCCTGGCTGGGGTTACACTTGTTCAAGTTTTATCCACGGTTTGCTCCCAGTGACATCAGTTCCACTGCTAAATGATTCTAGGAGGGACTGGGAATCGTCGCATCTCTGTCTTAATGATCTGGTCACCAAATCGCCATTTTAATTTAAAAGTGTGGCAGGTCACTGCCTCAAGCAGCAAGAGGCTGAGCCCTTCAACTTGCTTCCGCGTGGCTGGAGATTATATAATGCAGCAGCAGATGCATCTCCTTTTATAAAGTATTAATCTGCACTTGCCACTATGTGAATGAAGGCATTTAAAGGACTTGCACAATCCACATCTAGACTTTATTATAGCAGATTGCCACTGAAGCATATTTACAGGGAGTGTTCCAAAGTAATAGCCTGTGAAAGTTGCTGTCTGAGGAGTGGGGTTGTCACAAAGACTAAACAAAGTACACTGGATGCCTTCCAAGCTGTTTTGTTGGCAGCATTGTTGTCCTAACTTAGAAGAACAAGAAAATAAAACCCCCAGCATTTTAGAGCTTGATGATTTCCACTGAATCACACAGCACAGTTGAGGTACATAACCCTTACTATCTCGGTAACAGCATAGATGTGTACAATACGCAACCTCAAGTAAGTTTGCAGGCTAGATTAGGAGTTAAACAAGGGACAGAATGAGTCATGCCCTGTCAAGGTCATTTGCCCTGTGTAGGACAGAGTGCAAGTGTGTGAAAGAAATGAAGTCCTGAAGTATAACGCAGAAGGAAATATGCTGCTGTTCCTGCTGTTTGAAAATAATGTGTTCAAGCAATCTGTAGGTGAAGCAAAGTTACTAACTCTGAAGTAGGCAAAAAAGTTCTAATACTAAAAATAAGTTCCAGTCTCCTGTTTTGTTTTGGGTTTGTTAACCACTAGAAATCAGAGTATCTATAATCCAAACAAAACTCACAAACAATTGAGTGGAAAAAACACCCATTATTGTTGCAGTAAACACATAATCTTCATATCAATAGGTGCCATGATTTAGGTTGGGCTGTAAATCTTAGTTCAGATTAAAATATGCATGAAATTATTTTGAAATAGAAGTTACTGCCTTTGCTGTTACTGTACTTCTTAATAATTTAGAAGTAGAAATATGTAAATTACACAAGACATTCTATTTGTAGGGCATGTTAAGTTTTCAATCACTTCCCCCAATTTGTGCGATTTCCGTGAAAATTTTATTTTTCCTATTTCTACCTGTAGAATATTAGACTACAGAATATATATGTGTCACACTGGAACTATTATGGTTTAATCATCATTCTTTTGTTTGATGGAGTTAAAGAATTTATCAGTGATTTGTTTCACAGGGTATTTTTGGTATTTTGCACACAATGTATGTAAGTACTGAACTTGATAGTCCACATCACTTTAGCTTGCCAGCGGTTAAATTATGAACTAAAATACTTTCTACCATAACCCAAGTGCCTCGAGAGGCAAAAGAAGTTCTGACAATTGATTCTCAATATAAATATTGAGTTGATTTTCTGGACTATTTCTAAATTGTGGTGGTTGCAGCTCGGAAAAGTGGTTTAATAGATGGGTTTTAAGTCACGCTTCTGTTTTCCCTTTGTGGGATTTTCTGGCCATGGTCTGCTTCAGGTCATGAAGTACACTGCTTGTGCTTCATGTGGGTTACGAGTGGCTGCCACAGACAATTTTGGCCACCGTAGGTCACTTATGTTCCACAGCCTCCAAATAGGTGCTTATTCTGGGACTGTGGTAGGTACGGCTTCACAACAGGAAGAGTCATCAGGGAGCTGCTGACAGAAGGTGATTGTGCTCTGCTGGGGAAGGATGTCTGTGTGGCTGCTGAGCTGCTGCCCAGTTTACTGGCTCCAGATTATTGTCTTTGAATATGACCATGTTATTTTTGAGATAAGCTCAAAAGATTCAGTGTTGTGGAAGACAGCATAAGTAAGGGACATAATGGTCTGGAATATCATAGTTCATCCTGCTGAAGTAACATTTGAGGCATTACAGGCTTCCCAGCGTTTCAAGGCATATTTAGTATAGTGGTGTAGATTTATGACTCTTGTCCTGGTAACTTAGATTGGAAGAAGAAATCTTGCCACTGAAAAAATAAAAAAGCTCAACTCCTTCAGCAAATACTGGGTTTAGAAAAGCTTAAAAAGAATCCTGTAGCCTCTTGGATTCTGGACTTTTGGAGTACCATAGACCATGACTGTGGAAGCAGAGATCTATGTATTTCTGCTCTTGAAGCATTGCAGGCTTCCGAGGAACATGATGAGACATATATAATATGGTAGCACAGATGTACTGATCTTGTCCTGGTGGGAAAGTGTCTTTTTTTCATCATAGGCCACTGAACTAATATAGTAAAATAAATAAGGTTGTTTTTCTTTTTTTTAAGACAGAAACAAACAAACCCAAACAACCCACACTCCTCTTATGTCATCCAGATTACAGTTTATTTATTAACACTTACATGATTTGAACATATTCACAAGGAATTTTTGAATTCTAGCCCCCCCCCCCCAAAGGCACCCAGCTGAGAATAGTGCATACATATAGACATATATATGAAATCCATATGGATGTTTCCATAGATATATTAGAAATAGTATTTGGGTGTAAAATTAGATATGTAGTTATTAATGAATAAGTGTAACTATTTCAATGTATTTAATATTTTTGAGGAACTGTTCTCTAATTAGTGGATTCTCTGTTTGAAACTGATCTCTTAAGAATTTTAAATATTTAAGAAGGAAATAAATGTGTGTTGTCCAGATGTTTTGCTGTTGTATATATTTGTGCAGTAGAATGTTCTGATCTAATACAGTGTTACTGTTCAAAAAATTGTATTTTCTTCAGGTATCTAGAATAATTACTGTGATTATATGCAATAAAATCTGTAATGTAATTAAAAGTAAATGGAACAAACTCAAATTGTTTTCTTCAAGCTTTGTTCAGTTCTTGTATTTGACTACTTCTCTTTTGATGATTATAGGCTCTTACATGCTTAGTGACATAGCCCTTTCCATATTTGAATAAAGCCTTTCTGTTTGAAAATGTTTAGACATTTTCCTTAGTGTTTTTTGCTATATAGTCTTGTAAGTCTGAATCTTTATTCAGGGTAGTACTTAAACATATGTGCTAAGTCATTAAGCCCGTGTTAAAGCCAATGTTTATCTTTAAAATTGGTGGTACTTAAGTATTTCTTGATGCTTGTCCAAGATGCATAGTTTTGTTGTTTCTTTTGTATGGTTTGTATTACAGTTATTTATTTAAAGGCATGTCTAGCTGACTAAAGTGAGGCAAACTTGGCTTAAACACAAAATAGCGTAGAACCTCCTCTGTTGTAGTGGTGCATATGTATGAGGAGCAACATGTAGGCACAGGAGAGGAATACTCTTTTGGAGGCAGGGATAATTTAAGGACTTTTGCAGTACTGTTTGTAACCCTTCTATGAAAACTAACTTCCTTTTTTTTAAAGACAATTGAATAGGAAATATCAAAGACAGTAAATTATCAACTCTTAAAGTTATTCAGATGTTATGTAAAGCCCTGTAAATAGTTGCAGTTTACCTAATATTTGCTGAGTCCAAAAAAACAAAATAAATCTTTTCCTCTTTCCAAGACTTCAATACAAAAACAAGTGGTAATTCAGAAAGATTTTAAATAATTCTTATAAATTCTTATAAAAAAAGAAAAAATACTGGTTTTACTCGTGGCTTTCTTTTGAAGCTGCTATTCTAATCCTGTATGTTTATCAGGCTACATTTATTATTCAGGACTAAATCCATGGTTAACCCAGTAAATCTCTTTTTGAGTAATAAGCATATAATTACATTTCATAGTTATTATTGTAATTCATGAATACTGTTGTAAGACTACACGAATAATCAAATATGGCAACATTTTGTTAGACAAGTTCTGCAGAGGCTTTATGAAATTTTCTGTATTTACAGACTTGAATTACTGCAACCAGTGTATTTAGATTTAGGCAGCCAAATTGTAGCAAGCTAAAGCTTCAATGTGTTAACTGTATTTTGTAGGTATCAAATTATAACATGCTGTAGGCTTCAGCCATTCTGAAATGTAAGCCACTTGCTTAGGAGCCTCCCAGGAGACACACAAGTCCTTTTTCTGTATAAGGAGATAAAATACACGTCACCAAATAATAATAAAATGTGTGTAGTATAAACTTAAAAAGTTACAGTGGTGGTAGTGGGAAGATGCTTTCTGCCTGTAATCTGTGGGGCTTTTTTTTTCCTGGACTTTTGCCCTTTCTTGCAGCAGGTAAATTGTGAATTTTACCCATTTTTCATTCAAGAAACATGGAAACTGGAAGGTATTCACTAAGAAAGTACATGGCCGTATTATGTGTATGTATACAGCAAATACATATAGGTACATATATAAAAATAAATAAAATATATATATGCATATAAACTCTACATAAACAAACCAAAAAAACAGCAACCCTCTTTCAAAAAAAACCAAACCAAAAAGCCAAAACCTAAACTCCCGAAAAACCTTCCTGCCAAGCAACAAAAACAAAAATGCCTCCCACACAATATGTGCATTAATAGAAGCAAGCTGTGGCTTTGGTGAAAAGAGTACTTGTGCTGACGTCTTCCTTGTTTGTGGAAAATGGCAGTGCTGTGGTGAACTGTTAGTTTGATCAAGTTAAAGGTCTTTGTCTCTGTTTTTCAGGGGACATGCTGTGTGAAGGGGGTGGGGGTATTAATTTTGTTAGGAAAACTGTTTCCCTGAGGAGGTAACTTTGCCCCATGCAGTAGATCTGTTTCATCTGAGATTTAGCATGCTAACTTTCTTTTCAGTGCAGGCTGTCAGATGAGATTCTCTGCTTTTCTTTGGCATCATCCAGTTCTTCGTCTAAAGCTGTGCTTTTAGCTGTCTTGGCATTTGAGAACTTTTTCCAGCTCTGCCACAAGTCTGACTCTGGCTGAAAGAATTCTTGCTGCTATTTCCTAATACAGAATTGATTTTAAAACTCTGTTACTTGTAACTCTTAAGTTGAAGTGACATTACAGAAACAGCAAAAGCAACTTTTTGATTTTGACAAAGTTAATTTTTTAGTTTCACATAATTCACCTTCAGGGACTTCCTAGTGTGTTCTTAAGTAATTAATCTTAGAGAAAACCTCAGCCTTATTCTTTATTTAGACAGGCTGACTATTACAGCTCAGTATTTTTTCTGCTAATGGTAGATACTGTAGGATACTTTGTGGCTTGCTGTGTTGAGGGTTTATATGTTCTAGTTACCAAGTTTTTTATTTCCAGAGAGGTGAACACTTAACATCTATATCAAACAGCAGAGCTGACCCACTACTTTGCTATTTAGTTATATTTATTGCATCAGATTTGGAGAATTGGTGCCTAGTACTTTGAATTGTCATGTGTCTTGAACCCTTTGGTTCTTGAACCTTTGTCTTGAACCTTGAACTGGTGTGCCAAGGCTGTTTCTTTCAGCGTAGCCTAAACTATTTCTGTCTTCATGCTCTGCATAATCTCTTGTGTCTATTATAGTTGTATGGAAGCAATTAGTTTATTACTTTTGAAAAGTTCGTGAATAATGGGTAAGGTAATGCAGTATCTGAAGGGATGAGTTATAATAGAAATTCATTTGACCTGTGTAGGGAGACCAGTGGAACTTCCAGTCTTGCTCATGAGGATAAGTGTTTGACCAGGGGACTTTATGGAAGATGTACAGGAGTATAAATGTCAGATGTCTGTGAGCAGGGAATTACAAGTTCAGCTTGCAATTCTGGAAGCAAAGTGGCTTTTAGACACTTTTCTATGGAATGAGTCTGTGCGGCATTTTTTGTGTTAATTTACTGCTATTTCTGTCTTTTTAAATGAGCATCTGTCCAGGTCAACTTTGACTCCAGTCCCAGCAAAATATTGTGTGTATATAACACCTGAGTTATTTGGAAATCTCAGAAAAAAGAACTGTTACAATATAATTTCTCATTTCAAGAAGCTAAGTTGTAACTAGCTGAATGGTTTGCATTTCAGAAGGAAAGCTAATCATTATTGTGAAATTAATTTGCCTTCTTGTTTGGTAGCTGTTACTTTTACAATGCTATTTTACAGTCAGCAGCAATTTAATCTCTGATGAACACACATACTGGCATCCACATAATTATTATAACAAAGAGTAGGTCTGAACTGTTCATGTTCATGGGCTGATTGCACTGTCATTAGGCAAATTTCTGTTTTAATGGATGCTGGTCATTTTCTTTAGGAAAGAATTAATGTCGCCTTTATTTTTAAGACAATATTTGTAGCATACAGAAAATATTGGATGACCTGTAACAATGTGATTTTGCTTTTTCTTCCCAGGTATGAATGCTGCTGTGCGCGCAGTAGTACGCATGGGAATCTATGTAAAAGCCAAAGTCTATTTTGTTTATGAGGTTAGTTTTTGTTTTATTCATTGTGTACTTTGTTCTCTGACTACACTGGAGTTTTTGTGGAAACATCGTGGAGATTAGTATAAATTGAAAATTTATGCCATTCCCTTTCATCATATGTTTTATTTAGTATTTTTTATTTTTGTGGAAATTTGCTTTTGTCAAGGTGTTCTGAAAATATATAATTTAAAAGTAATTCTTTAAATGTATGGAATTCTTTATGTGCTACCAGAAGCTTGAAAATGCTGAGAAAATCAGAGATGGTCGTTGCCCAGCAGTGAGCTGTGTATCTGTGCACTTGTTAGATGTTTGGCCCCATTTATTGTACTTTATAAATACTTTCCTAAATCTGGTTAAACTACTGATTTTTAACCCTTTGCCTTTACCCAGTCTATTTTCCTAGTGTATGATAAGGATGTGTCATCATCCTCATTTCACAGATTGTACAACTTGGTTTTGAGCAAGAGTACTGTCAGGCTGGTGCCATCTGTCCTGGCTAGGAGGTGGAAAGTTGTAACTGAAAAATATCAACCAACGAAAAACCAACCAAACAAAAACAACCAAAAAAAGCATCCAAAACCTGACCTTTAGTGGTGTGTCCAGACATCAGAATTTTCTGGCTGTTGATCATGTGTGCATAAATATTGTTACTTCTGTAACAGTCATGTGATATGAAAACATCATGAGACAAGTTTAATGTAAATGGGTAGGTAATACTTGATGTGTGTGTTTTACTGGAAGACTGTGTTATAGTTAGAGTTCTGTATAAACAATGCTTTCAGTTTTTATATGATTTGCTGTAAATATATTTAGGAAGAAGTCATTCTGTTCCCACTGAATTCCTGTACAGATCCTAAGTAGTTTGAGATTATTACAAATCATAATAAAAAGTTGATATGGGGGAAAACTTTGTAGGCAATATTCCTAGTGAACTGTAATTTTAATGTTTAATAAAAAAATAAGGAGTACTAGAATTCATAGAAGTGCTAGGAAAATACTTTGGTTTTAGTTTTGTGCTTGCCAAATATACAATTTATCTTTTAAAAGTAGCTACTTACCGATTTTTCCATGTTTGCTTATTCCTATGGCTCATTTACTAATGAGATGCAAAGTATATTGAAATGCAAATAAGCAGAGGACTGTGCTCCAAAATTCTTTTGTACTACAGTGCTACACCAAGTTGCTCTGAACATTTAGTGTGTGCTAATTACATGGCCAATCTCTGGAATTCCCTCAGTGTTCAGCTGTTTTTCAGCCTTGCTGAAATGGGTCAGATACTTCTCTGGAAGTAAGGAAGGGGTTTTGGCCATCTTTAGG
This sequence comes from Pyrocephalus nanus, assembly GCA_038380795.1. NCBI lineage: Eukaryota > Metazoa > Chordata > Aves > Passeriformes > Tyrannidae > Pyrocephalus > Pyrocephalus nanus. Next base: position 11,735,138 of record CM076266.1, read on the forward strand.
CCAGAACTTGGATTTTAATTTATTTCAAATTAGATTTGACTCAGGAATTACCATCTCTTTGCACCTTTTAAAAATTGTTTTGTATCACAGAGTGTATTCAGTGATAAATTTCTAGAGAAATTTGATTGTTTTTTCTGAACTTAGCAAAATAGCATTATTTAAGTTAGTATGTTCCTCTCTTAACTGCTAGAGCTTGCCAGAGTGAAGTCACAGATATTTCTGAATGAAAAGCAATTGTAAAAATCAAGTCAGTGTTGGGAGTTTTGAGTTTCCATTATGTATTGTCATTCTATCTTCAATGTAACAGTGTGGTCTGGGAGAAAAATGCACATTTCACTGTAAGTATGGGCTTTGAAAAAGATCTTTGCTTCTAGATTAGTTCATTCAGTTCTATGTTTTGGGAAGTACCCAGTGGTAAGCTTTATTCTTCTCTGACTTTGTGGTAATTGAAATATGAAGTCAGTTTTCTTTCACAATACTTCCAAGTACTTCAGAGAAACAGAGCTGCAAGCTTGAAAATGAAACAGCTATTTAATTTCACCCCTTTGAAATAGGAAACAAGTGAAGATGACAAGTGTAGTAGAAGGTAAAAGTCTTAGGGTGAGACTTGTCACTAATGTTGCCTATTATAAGCCTTTGAATGGTGTATACAGAGATGTATTTTTGTGTGTAGTTGAAGTTATGTAATACTTTCATTAAGGTGTTACTTCTAAATTACAGTGTTTCAAATGCAGATGAGTGTGTTAAGCAAAGAGAATTGTATGTTTTTGGCCTACATTTTGAGTACGCATTTTAACTAAACACATAGGTCAAAAGTGATAGTTGTATTTAAGCTGCTTTGAAAAAGTGAAGGAAAACCTGAAGTGACAATAGCCAAAAGGAAAAACAAGTTTTCTTATTTGGATCCAGAAACCGAGTTAAAGGTCTCAGACTTTTCAAGCTTACTTTGCTGTAGTCATCATATGCTCTTTTACTCCTGTAGCTGTGTCTGTCACAATTCTTTTTTCACACTGTAAAACCATCTGTCTTCTACAGCTGTGGCCAGAACTAGCTCCATATTCTAAGTAAAACAGTAACTGTTTTTTTTCAGTTTCCTAACTCCCATTTTGCTTCATTTTGTGATGAGAGAGTACCAAGATAAATAAAAATTGATAGCGATTTAGATAAATCATCTGCTAGCCTTTTAAAAGTTGGTTTTACTAAAGCCGAAAGAAAGAAACAGTTACATATTGGAATTAATGGGCTATTCGGACATACTTCAATTCCCAAAAGAAAAAAGAAACTCAAACCAACCTATGTGAAAATTAAGACTATAAAATAATTATATAAAAAATATAATTTGTTGTATACCATTTATGTAATGAATATAAAACCCCGTAAATTTATAGTTAGAAAACACAGTGAATTAAGGTTCTTTTTGATCTTAATTCATTAAAATCAGTTTGTTTCAAAATTTTACTATTAATTTGTGGAAGCAATGCCTACTCTACACAGTTGTCGTAGTTTCATGTGTTATACATAGTATCATTTTAAAGTATTTAATTTTACTATATAAACAGTTGAGATCCTTCTTGATTAGCATCACATTGTTTCTAAAATCTGCCCCAGTCTGAAGTAAAATTTGAATACCCATGGATTAATTTCACTCATACTAAGAAAATCTAGAAGACGGAAGTACATGTAGAGTCCCAGGCTGCTCTAAGAGGCTAGTTGACTTTTTTTTTTCCTAGTAATCAAAAACTATGAAAGTCAGTTTGGGGTTTTTTTGTTGATGTTTTTAACTGAGAATGGGAAGAAAAAGTGATACCTCTCATTTCTGGCAACTGGTTTTAGAAACTGAGGTCTTAAATATTTATACAAATAACCTGCCCTTTTTCCAGGATTGAAGCACATAGTTCCCAGTGGATGCGTGCTCTTACTACTAAGCTATGGAGTTTTAGATTCTTCATCTTGATTAAGAGTCTTTTTCTCCAGAGGCCAGCATTGGAAATGCAATGGTACGGCAGTCACGGATATCTGTGAGGAAAACTCTATGTCTTTTATGTGGTGGTCTGTGCACTCAGTGACACTGGTATTTTACATTGTCAAGCAGTAGCTTAAAAATCTCAGTAAGTAAACTCACATAACTTAAAGCCCCAAATGTCTCACATGTAACTTATGAGAAGGTGGCTTGTTCTTTTTTGAAAGCTTTTGTTTTAAGAGTTTAGACTGGAAGCAAGGTTTGCTGTCCCTGCTGCTCTCTCCAGGAGTTGCAGTGTTTTTGTATGTACCCGGTAAACATTTGACCCACAGAAGAGATTTCCTCTTGTTCATCTCTGAATTTTCAGATTTTGGGTAAAGGAAGGGCTAAACATGAAATGGGGCAGATTTTCACGTACTGTGCTTTGTGTACTTTTGACAGTTTATTTTTTCCATTCTTGCCCCATAGTTTTAGTATCTTAGTACCCAAGCTGCTGTTTTTAGGATCTAGGTAAGGATTTATTTTTTCTTAGTGTATTTTGACAGATTCCCACCCTCTTTTTGTTAAGGTCTGTATTCACATCTGCCAGTAACTTTCAGTAACATTAGAACTGTAACAGTGTTGAACTATTTGTTAACCTAATTCAAGTTAAATCCCACCTTTAAAATGGATTGTCCAGCCCCCATCAGTGTTTAAATAACTAAAGCGATAAAGGGAAATCATGATAATTATTAATACTTAAATTATAATTAGTCATCTTTTTTTTTTCCCTTTAGCTTTTCTTGAAAGCTGTTTTAATTCTGTAGCTTGTATCTGTTAATAGTATGGAAAACAACATGGAAATTCTAACTACATTGTTCAGAGGCAGCTTACAGATACTCCTCAGCAAACAACTGAATTAAGAACAGCTAATATAACAGTTCAAATAGATCAGGATTCCGGACGCTCCTCATCCTTACCTTGTAAGGGGAGAAATTGTTAATGTATCTGCAGTTCTCAGTTGTCTACACAGATACAGACTCCTGATCAAAATGCATGAATTCTTTCTACTTTAAGGATGCATGGTGCAGAAATTGGCCATAGCTCCTCCTTAGCCTAGTTCTAAGATGTTTCAAATCTTACAGTTTCAAATAATAGTTCATCCTTTGGCTTTTTTCTGTGTTTTAGATTCAATAATACGTGCTTTGGGGATTTTAATCTGTGAGTCTCCTGATATGCATATATTTATGCATATGTTTACTGTATATTGTAGTTTTTGGGATGCATTTCTTTTATTTTTCCTGTCAAGTTAGCTTGTGGTTCAGCTTACTATAGTCAGTGTTACAAACTGAGTTAAGGTACACCACCACACTACTCTTTCAGGATTTGTTGCTCATGGATCTTTGTGTTATTGTAGTTGTCAATAACAATACCGAAAAGCTTTCACTCCATTAATGAATGATATAAGGAACATTGGATTCTTTGCTTTTAAAAAAGGAAACTAGCAAAGCTGTGATGAGTGAACTTAGGAATTTATTAGCTCTCATCAAGCTCAATGGGAGCCACTGTAATGTTTCTTCTGTGTGGTGACCAGTGACAGAACCTGAGGGAATGGTGTGAAGTTGTGTCAGGGTGGGTTTAGGTTGGATATTACAAAGACCTGCTTCACCCAGGGGATGGTTGGGTGCTGTAACAGGCTCCCTGGGGAAATGGCCACAGCACTAAGCCTGACAGAGTTCAAGAAGAGTTTGAATGATACCCTCAGGCATACAGTGTGACTCTTCATCCCGTGCAGGGCCAGTAATTGGCCTTGATCATCCTCACAAGGCCCCTCCAACTCTGCATATTCTGTAATTCTTTCTGAAGATCTTTGCATTTTATCTGAGAAATAATTTACTTTTTTTAAGTTGATGTGTAGTCTAAGCATTATTCCTTTTCCAGCTTGCTCTAATTTTGAAGAAATTGTGTAGATACTGTCTTGCTTCGAGTCACTATGTGTATACATGAGCATCCAGGACAGCATGTCCTGTAGGTAGGAGCCTACAGGGAAGCTGGAGAGAGACGCTTCATCAGGAGCCATAGTGATAGGAAAAGGAGTAATACATTCAAATTGAAAATAGGGAAATATAGGTTAGATATAGGAAGAAATTCTTTGTTGTGAGAGTGGTGAGTCACTGGCACAGGTTGCCCAGAGAAGCTGTGGATGCCTCATCCCTGGAAGTGCTCAAGACCAGGTTGGATGAGACCCTGAGCATTTTAACAAGATGATTTTTAAGGTCCCTTCCAACCCAGGCCATCCATGCCTTAGATACAGCTCAAAGTGATCTGGAGAATGTACATAATACTGAAGAGGTCTGTTGGATGACAGAAATTAGAGACAGGGAGTTTTCCAACTGGATGTTTCCTTGGTATCATCTTAAATGTGAGTTAATCAATCAAGTCTCACTGAGCAGTAACTATTCTGCTTTCCCCTTGGAATCTGTACTAGAATCCTAAACTTGTACTTTTACTATGCCCAGGTTGTCTTTTTATTTTTATCCTCTCCTGATAGTTAGGACTCAAAGTTTGACATAGTATTCATATAATGTATATGGCTTTTTAAGTCTCTGTAGGCTTAGCACATTTCACCACTTACTGAATAAAATCTGCATATACTCTGAATCATGCCAAAGTAAATTTCTCTAATTTGTAATGTCAGTTTTGCTGTCTTCTGAACTTCCTTCTTTTCTAGTTTCACCTGATTTATTATTGAGAACTCCAAATATGTACAGTTTTACAAAAACTGCATATAAAAAAATGGTAACTAGTTTTTCTTTGGCATGGGGAGTATCTACACATAATCTAAAAGTGGAGACATAAACATTGTCATGGTTATTTTTGTTTAGTGGTTTTCTGTTTCCTTCTTTAACCTAGAGTGTTTTTCCCCTTGGATTTAAATAAGTGTTAAGAAGTTGAACAGTAATTTCAGTTTTATTCTGGTGTCTCTATCAGTTAGGATTTTCTAGGTTAGAACTTTGCTGTATTTTCTTTTCTTTTTTTTTTCCTAAGCCAATGTTGACAATATCACCTAATGAAAAAAAACCCTGTAACTGTCATTCTGCTAGTATTTATGTAGACAGGTAATAAAGCCAGGTATAACAAAACCCTTCAGCTGCTCACTGGATAGTTTTCATACTTTCAAATAAGTGTAGTTCTTTCCATTGTAAAGAATGCAGTGGTTTCGGAAGACCATTAAAACTAAGATATTAAGAATTTCTTAAATGTATCACTAAAAATTGTAATTTCTTCTATTAAGTTTCCTTATTTATTGTGTAACTGACTCAAAAAAAAAAAAAAGGTTATGTGACCTAATTTCTTTTATGAAAAAATTTTGGTTATTATTCTTTATTTTGTTTTGCTTATACCAACTTGGGGGGGAAGAATATACAATGTGTTACAAAGCTAGATTCCTAAGATCATGACCTCAGGCTGAGGTTCTGTTTTTAAGAACACATTTTCAAAGTTCTTTGTAGTTTGTTTTTTTTTTTCTAAAGTTAATATTTATTATTTAGAAAGGAGTAACACATTACTATTCTAGTTTAATAGCTGTTTAGTCTGTGGAAAGTATTATCTTCAAGTTGTCTTTGGAACTGGTCTTTTAGGAAGAGGGTTTGCTTTGCCTTCCCCCCCCCCCCCCCCCCCCCCCCGTGAAAAAAAGCAGTGATAGATGCTTGAATGTTGTTTTGTTTAAATTGAGTATTTTTTTATTCCATGTTTTTAGTTACTTAAAGTTGCACTGAAATACACAAGGTGAGTATTGCTGCAGTGGAAATGTTATGCTGTTTTGAAGTCTGATTTCTGAAATACTTCTCTTTCAGGGTTACCAGGGAATGGTTGATGGAGGTGATAATATTGTAGAAGTTTCATGGGAAAGCGTTTCAAGTATCCTGCAAGTGGTAAGTGTTAAGGGGTGAGAGTAGGACACAAACAAAAGAATCAAAATTTTTGATCTGGGCAACCACTGTAATTATGTATTTGAACTCTGTGATGACTGAGTGATCAGCATGTACCATTTTCAGTAGAGCCTGGTTTTTACAGTGTGGATGTCTGACACTTTCTAAAGATCTTGGTGTGGTCTTGTATTTGGTGCACAGAAATAATCTTGAAAACCTTTGTCCTAGATTTTCAACATCACATGCCATTAGCCTCCTAAAGCCATATTGAGAAGTCCATATTTAATAAAAAAGACATTATAGGGCCAAAACATGAAACAACTGTGTTTTGTAAGGCAAATATTTTCTTACGAAACCCTGTTGGCTTTCTGTGTAAGTGGATTTAGAATTACAGTAATGGATGTAATTACAGTGCAGTTCTGCAGAGCTCAGGTAATACCAGTGACTTTGTACGTTTTTATTACAACGTTTCTGCAGTGTGGCCATTTGGATCTCCTCAGCTTTTGCTCAGCATGGTAATGTTGTTACCTCTTCCAGAGCAGGTGCTATGTTTGGCGAAGAGGCCTTACTGCTTGCCAGGCTTTCTGAAAACTACCTCCAGGTGAAGCGTGGGTTTCTTTTGAGCTTTCTGTAAAGCTAATAAACATAAAACAGGAGAGACTTTTTTTTTTTTTTTTTTTTTAAACCAATACCCTGGAATACTGTGAGATATTTTGTCTACTGTGTTGGTTTTTTTCCTTTTTTTTTTTCTTCCTTTTCCCCATGTCTATCTTGCAGAATCTAAAATATCAAATTGAAAGGGACCCATAAGGATCACTGAGTCCTGAAACTGAACAATATGACCAAGACCATCATCCAGATGCATCTTATGGTTAAGAGAAAATTGAGTTACCCTGGCCAAGCCACACAGGAGTATAGGCAGGAGCAGGATGTAGGCATATACTGTACATGTATGTAGGATACATAGTATAACAAAAAACATCTGAACTTGATGGCTAGTAATTCAACAGACCAGCAGTGAAGCTGAGGATGTACCTTACAGAAGGTTTATCAGCCCAACATGTATTTCTGTTTAATCAGAACAAGTAGTACATCGTTTCAAATATATAATTTCTTTTCCACTTAAAAAACCCTATGCTTTTTGTAAGTTTGAAAATATCTAGTTTAGATGTGTTTTTTTAGTCCTGATTTATTTTTAAGACCATCTCCATTTTGTGTACATCTAATTTTTAGTCTGGAGAAAGCTGAACTGCTTCTATTCAATTTTTTATTTTTCTCTCACTGGCAACTGTGCAACATAGATGGGAAATTAGTGCCTAGGACTGGCTTGAAAGCTGAATCATATATTGATAGGGTAGATCATATCAGTACAGCTTCTGCAGATTTGAAGCTCAAATTTACATTGGCATGACTGATTTATTATAAGTTAAAGTGAAGGAAATGTTTATGCAAAAGTGAGCTAACCATCTCCAGATTTGTTTGCAGGAAAGAAAAAGGTTTTGCAGTCTTAATTGATATTACCTTTTACTGTGACAATAAATAAGGCAAAAATTTAACTTCTTGAGTGACTGAACAGCATAAACACAGAAGATGTGTGTTTTCATCAAGATGCTAAGGAATTCTGTGAAGTGACAGGGCACTTCACTCATTTTTGAAAATAGTAACTGCCATTTCTGAAGGAAGTTCTTTAAATCATATCAATAAGCTCAGCAGATAATTATAAAAGAGAAAATTTAGCATTAGTCTGCTCTATAAGGCATTAAAGGCAGTTCTTTCTGTAATTCAGTGGAATGATGAAAAATGCTAATTTTGAATTTTAGGGATGTGATTTTTCTCTTACTGTAATATATTTCATGATACTTGGGGGAAAATGTCACACTAAGGCAAATTTATCTAAATTCTTAACTATTTAGTATATTACTCATACTAATGTCACATATAAGTAACAGTTAACCTATTTATTGTAATGCTACTGAAACTAATCCCAAATTGTTGAACATTTTCCTTCCAGAGTAGCTCTTTAAGATTTTTGAGTGTTTTTTCATTTTTCCCCTGTGTATCTGTTCTTGAGAGCATCAGTTCCCACAGGTTTGTTAATTCTTTGTTCATCATCACTTTTTACTCACTGCAAAATTAAAGATGGTTGTTATGCTACAACATTCATCATTAATCCATCTTAAAAACATACAGTAATATACTGGACTACAAATTAAAACTGTTGTACTTCCTTTTCCTAGGGAGGTACAGTTATTGGCAGTGCTCGCTGCAAGTCCTTCCGCACACACGAGGGCCGCCTGCAGGCAGCCTACAACCTGGTCCAGAGGGGGATCACGAACCTCTGCGTGATCGGCGGGGACGGCAGCTTAACCGGCGCCAATCTGTTCCGGGAGGAGTGGAGTGGACTTCTGGAGGAACTGGCAGAGAAGGGTAAGTTTGCCTTTAAGACCCTCTAGGCTTCCAGTCCGACCTGCAGTGAAGTTATGCACCCTGAACTGTAAATCTAGAAACTGTATCCAGAGAGTATTTCTGAAGTTCAAAGGTCAAGTGCTTTCATTCTAGGAAACTCTGTGATTCTTCATAAAATAAGTTTTTGAGTTTTGCACATCCTCCCATACGTATCATAAAAGTTCAGAAAGGATAAATAAGTTACTGGGCAACAATCTGTGTGCCTTTTTTCCTCTATTATGAATCATTTTCAGGATCTGAGCATTGAACCTTCTGCTTGAAAAGCCTTATGCCCTCATATCCAAACTGAGATGGTAATTCCTTTCCAACAAAAAGCTACACACTTGGCTGTTATAAAATTATGATGTCACTATTTTTTTAAGATCAGAACATTACATGGCTGTTGATGAAAGTACATCCAGCCCAGTAGTTGTCTTTGATAGCATCTAAGAGAATGCAAAGGGAGGAGTAAAAAGTAAAATAATGCTGTGTAGATATTATATGTTGTTCATAATATATAAATACTCTGATAGGTTCCATCTATTTCTGTCATTAGCAGTCCTTAATGAATTTCTCTTCCATGAATGTATACAGTCTACTTGAAAGAGTACAGAGTTTTGCCGAAAGTATTGTGTAGCAAGGAGTTCTACAGCTTCACTGAATAATGAAGATTGGGAAGAATCTTCTTCTGTTTATTTTGATCCTGCTGGCTTCTAGTGTTGTTTGATGTCCTGTAATTTTTGTAGTAGAGCAAACAGTGAATGATCAATCCTCCTTCCTCTCTGCATGCCACTTGAGATTTTACAGCTGTCTTATTTTCCCTTCATCATCTCTTTTTCTAGATGGAAGAGTCCTAGTTTGCTTATTTGTTCCCTATATGTAAGTTCTATACCTTTGATCATCTTTGTTGCCCTTCTCTGAACCTTTTCCAGTTCTACCATGTTTTGAGGTGGGGAGGACCACAACTGCACCCAGTATTCAAGATGAGGGCAAACCATGGATCTACACAGTAGTATAATGATCTTTGTTTTGTTCTCTATTCTCTTCCTAATATTTTCTAATATTTTGATTTTTTTTTTACTGCTACTGAGCATTGAAGCTGATTTATTAATGAAAACAGCATTATTATATTATGCTGGAAATAGCATTATTTTGTTCGAAATGGTAGGGTACATTTTTCACGTGTCTTAGTTTACATTTATCTGTAATGAATTCCATCTGATACTTTACTGCTCACTGTGTCTTGCTAGTCTTCTTCATTTCTTCTCAGACACTCCATACTTTTAGAACCCAAATAATTCAGTTTGATCAGTAAACTTTGGCACCTTGCTGCTCATTCCCTTTTCTAGGTTATTGCTGAGTGTGTTGAACAGTGCAGATCCCTGTAGAACTCCATTGGTTACCTTGCTCAGATACAAGAACTTGCATTTACCATGGCCCTCTGTCTCTTATTTTTCCCCCTCTGTTTCACATTATTTACTTGATGAGAATACTTCTCTCTTATACGGTGACTATTTAGTTTCCTCAAAATCTTTTGGCAAAAACCTTGTCAATGCCTTTTTGGAAATCTGAGTAGAATGTATAAACCAGATAGCCCTTATTCATGTATTAAGTCACCTTTGGAACTCTAGAAAAGGTTTGTAATGCATGGTATACATTCATAGAAAACATTTTGATGCTTCTTCACAATGCTATGTTTATCCTCATGGACATTAATTATATTTTTCATTATGGTTTCTACTGTTTTTCTCTAATATAGACATTAAACACACTGATACATAGTTTTCGAATCTCATATTAGAAATTTGGCATTATATTTACTACCATCCCATCCACAGATACTAAGGTAGTTCTAAGTGCTTAAGCAGCTAAGGTACTTCATCCTTGAGATCCTTTAGAACTCATGGATGATGCAGCATTTTTACTGGTGTCTTGGGAGACACAGCTAAGACTTAGGAGCTTTTCTGTTCTGTTTGCTTATTAATAATGAAATCAAGAGCCTTTCAGTGTTGCAGAAGAGAAATCTTCAAAAGTTTGATGCTGGTTTTTGATTGTTTACGTATGCCCATAATCACATCCACTTTGCATCCTTTTACTTCTTCATTGCATATTATACACTACTGAGACTGCAATTTGAACAATACTGTGTTAAGTCAAAGCCGTCAATTTTAAGGTTAGTTACAAAACTTGATAATTTTTTGACATTTTGAGATGGACTGAAAAGCTCTTATTTCCTTCCTTACTGTAAGGAGTTCTGTGCAGGATTCTTCTGTTTGGATGTTTGATTGGCTTTTGTTTGTAGTTTTGACTAACCTTGTTACCTAAAATATCTAAACATAATTTAATGTTTGGATATGTTTAATTTACAAAAGTAGAGCACCCAAGCAATATGTCTGATGAATTCTTTTAAACAGCCTTACAGCTCTTTCTCCGGATACTTCTTTGCAGGAAAGATTGATGCAGAGGCTGTTAAGAAATATGCTTACCTTAACATTGTGGGAATGGTTGGATCCATAGACAATGACTTCTGTGGCACTGATATGACCATAGGCACTGACTCAGCTTTGCACAGAATAATTGAAGTTGTTGATGCCATCATGACCACTGCTCAAAGGTAAATAATGCATATTATAGAGATTGATAACAAATGTACAGTCGTTCATGCTTCAAATCAAAGTTTGCTATTGCCATAAAATAGTGAATGATTTAAGTTAATTTTAAAAAGAGTTTAGGTAAGTGGGATTTGTGGGAATAAAAGTTCTTTTTGACTTCACCTTTCAAATGTCTTGTTTTCTTTCTCTCTTAGTAATTGTTTTTTCATCAATGCTGTTGTGGCAGCATGTTAAGCATGTGATTGTAGAGACTACATCAGCTTTAGGTGCAGGCTTTGGTTTTTAGTAGGTTTTTAGTCTTTCACAGTCTATTAGAGAAGATCCAGCTACACTTTGAATAGTACAAAATAGCATGTTTGTATATAAGCTTTGTTTCAGTAAAATTAAAGCAATTAAATTAGTAATTTTTTTAATACAGGTATATCATTGCAGTTCTTAACTGGATTTGCATCATTTGCATTATCAGTAAATGTTCACATCTTATCTCCTAGCTGCCCATACATGTTTTTGAATAAAGTAGTAGTGAAAGGAAATAATGCATTGGAAGATATGTTATTTTAAATATATTGTTTAATGTGGCCTCCTGTTTTGCTAATAAATTCTGTGTTTAGTCAGCATGGTAAACACAGGCTGTTTCTTGATATCAGGTTCAGGTTATTTGTTTTCTTATTTTTACAGCCATCAGAGGACCTTTGTTCTGGAGGTTATGGGGAGACACTGTGGGTATGTATTTTCTTCAGCATTTTGTGTCTTGTGCAGGTCTAATTATGAAAGGTTGAGAAATCTGAACCATAAATGTCTAATCATCTCTTCTGTTTATTAGGTATCTAGCTCTGGTTAGTGCCTTAGCCTGTGGTGCAGATTGGGTATTTATTCCTGAATACCCACCAGAAGAAGGCTGGGAAGATACAATGTGTGTTAAGCTTTCAGAGGTAATCTGTTGATATGTTCGAGATTCCCTGATGACTTTACAGGTGTTTATTTGAAAGTAGCAATTAAAAAATGCGATCAGGACTTTCAGCAAGTTTTCAGTTTTTGTGTCATGCAAAGTTCTCCATGATCTTAAACATAAGAACTGCATTCTGCAGGTTTTTTTTTTAGGAAGTATATGACCTGCTCTGGGGATTACATGGAACTTCCTATATACAGTGTGTGTACCTTTTCTCAGTAATTTGCTGAAAGATATTTGAACTTCATCAGTAAAAAAACCTGTATGAAAATAAAATGTAAGAGAACACTTCAAATATTGATGGTCAAATATAAGAAGTATTTCCTTAAATCCTAGAGGCTCAATGTAAAGCAATTGTGCTGTAAATTCTTTTTGTTTTTTTTTTTTCATTAATTACATGGTTTTGCTTTTATTATAGAATCGTGCACGAAAGAAAAGGTTGAATATTATTATTGTAGCTGAAGGAGCTATTGATTGCCACAACAAACCTATAACATCAGAGAAGGTTAAGGATGTAAGTGTCAGCATCTCTATGATACACACTTTCTGTTCTGTTCATAAGATGTTATCAATAACATTTCTGTGAAGTAAATCTGTTCCTGTAAGGTAGGTCATTGCACAGTTGTATTTTTATATTTGTGCTTTGTTTTCTGAATCAAAAGTCCAGTTAAAGGGGATTTTTTTAGGGGCTATTAATTAGAAACTTTTCTCCTTGTAATATAACATAGCAGTTCAAAAGCACCTGATTCACGGGTGCCTTAATTGATAGAGAGTTGGAATTCAGCTCAAATCAGTATTTATAATCCTATTTCACTTTGTATGTCTTGTAAAAATATAATACTGCTCTGTCTCACAGTGAAATGATACTATGTGCTTTGGACAAAGTCTTGTCACTTGTAAATGGTTGCCTCGCTGAAAATCTCATTTTTTTCTAAGATTAGGAAAACTTTTGAGCTGAAGATATTCCGCTCTTTTTTGTAAAGGGTCCCTTAAGAATTTGGAAAATAGTCAGTGGCAAAAGGGAGCTGTTACACTTTGGGTTTACCTGGGGTTTATCTGTCCTGTGAATATGAAGCTTTGTTTTCCACAGTTGCCAGTTTGGGACAAATCTTTGACTTTATTCAGAACTGCAGTATTATGGATTAAAATTTAGCACCAAGCAGTGTTAAATGTACATAGCAGCAGATTACTGTGCATTTATACAAGAAACATTACTTCCTTGCTGCAAATTTCAGCCAGTTAATACATTAAAAAACTATAAATACCAGGGATAAAAGACTCTGTAACTTGCAAAATCTTTTTCTACTGTACAGTATTCAGTACTTATTCCTACCTTTACATGCTCACTAAAGATATATTAATAAAGCATATCTTTTGATGACTTTAGATTTGATATATAACAGAGAAAATGGAACAAAAGTGACTGAAAGAAATAGTTTTACTATTATATATTTTTTACTGTGAGTTATAAAATCTTTGTCAGATAAGGTTAAAAGTCATCCTTACTGAAGTTTTACTCAGAATCTTTTGGGACATGTAATCTTGCACGTGAATTCACATGAAATGAATAGAACACTGTAATTGAACTTACTTCAAGTATTAGAATATTTAGACCTGCTTTTGTAACTTTGCATAATGAAGCCATTTTAACTGCAGTTAAACTATTGCATCAAAGTCACTGTTTTGCCATTATAAAATGTTCCTTTAAATTAGGATCCTGGAGTTTAGGTTAGGAATAAAATAAAGAAATTTCTATGTAGAATTTTATTATTGCAATTGCACATAAAGCAGCCTAATGCTGTCACATGTGTATAAAATAATGATGGTGATAAACCCACTGTATTTTGAAATTCTTTGCAGCTTGTGGTTCAGCGGCTTGGTTTTGACACCCGAGTAACTATCTTGGGTCATGTGCAAAGAGGTGGAACCCCTTCAGCTTTTGATAGAATTCTGGTGAGTGTTTCTAAAGTAATTACTCAATGGCACCACATAGTACAATGACATTTTGATTATTTATTTGGGGGTGGGGTGGTTCTTTACCTGATAAACCTCAGAACTTAAATTATTATCCCGCAGTAACTGTCTGAATAGCTCAAATTTAGAGTAGTGAATCACTTTGTTTAGAGGAATCTATATTAGGATTAAAATGCAAAGCTGTAAAAACAATCATCCATACTTAAGGGTATTGAACAGCCCACAACATTCTCATCTCGCCAAGGAGTAATTGTTTTCAGCTTGATTTACTGAGAAATCAGGACATTTCTGTGACTGGAATCCTTGTGCTTTTAAGTACTTAAACACTCAAACATGATCTGTTTGCAGGCGAGTCGGATGGGCGTGGAAGCTGTGCTTGCCCTCCTAGAGGGTACTCCAGCTACCCCTGCTTGTGTTGTGTCCCTGTCTGGAAACCAGGCTGTACGTCTGCCTCTGATGGAGTGTGTGCAGATGGTGAGTTTATGGTGGCAAAAAGCCAATTTATAGTTGTTCATTTACTACAACAGACTACTGTGTACAATAATTGTCTGTTTCATTAAGACACAAATGGGAATGTGTGCAGCACTTTTCCACATTTAGGAATGAGTAATGAAGTTCATGTATGTTCTTTATGTGTTATTACTTACTTCCAAACTACCAAGGAACAAAAAATATGTATCTTTATAATTTGTTTTAAAATTTCGACTCACGTCTTCTTTTTTTTATTACTACAACAAATTCTTCAGATGCTTGCATCCATTTCCACATCATACACAAGTCATGTTTCTGCACTAAAACTGTTCGACTTAAACTGAAAAAAGAAAATGCAAAATAGATACACTGATTTTTTGGGGGGTTTTTTTGTCCCAGGAAGGCTTTAGTTGTTTGTTTCTACTTACTTCTTTTCCTTTACACTGTAATTTATGCTGTCATATGAGGTAGCTCATAAATTGAGGAAATATCAGTATTTTTTCACTATGGAAATATATTAATATATGGGAATATATTAAATAATCAACTGTCTGTGTTTTTTAAATATACTGACCAATCAACTTGTTTTTTCTAGACTCAAGAAGTCCAGAAAGCCATGGACGAGGGAAGATTTCTTGAGGCTGTGAGGCTTCGTGGAAAGTATGGCCAATGGCTTATATCAATTTATTTACTCTAGAAAAGCTGAACTGCTTTGCTGTTCTGCTGGAATGTGCCATTTTATTTTAAATATTTTACTAGCCATATGATTTTATGTGTTTGAGAATAAGAGAGGAGACAGAAGAAGAATTGCTTAAATAGAATAATTGAAATTTTTATTTGCATATAAACATGCAAAACAAAACTGTAGTTCACTGCTGTGTCAGACTAGTGACTGATAGTAGGCTAACTAGTCACAAAGTAAAGAGTTTCTGTGCTGCGTGAGCTGACTGGTAGCAACCACATGTTTATTTATTCGAGGTTTTGAGGCCAATCCTATGAGCCTGTTTGTAAGTAGCTGGTAGTTTTCCATCAGTAATGTTGGGGGGAGGCGTTCTTCACTCCTGTCAGGAGAACAGTTTCTATTTCAAGTCATTTGATAATAAAATGCTTTATCCCCAGTCTGGAAAACTAATTTGCTAGCTATATAGGTAATTTGTATTTTATCACTGTTATTATACAGGATTGAGTATTCTTCTGTGTTCTCTCATTTCCACTTTTTACCATGTTTTGCATTTGTAATAACACTGGTGTTAATATTTCACCAAGAGTTGCATTAAAATACCTATGAGTTGGAAAATTTTACCATTTCATTTGCTTATCTTACTTACTTACTTATTTATTTAGGAGTTTTGAAAACAACCTAAACACTTACAAATTACTGTCGCACAAAAAACCAGATGCCGAGCTTCCAAAGGTAAGGGGGTTTTTTTGAGTGTGCAATGTACGTCTGCTTTGAGGTATCCTAACAAATAGTGGTTTTTTCTTCTCTGCCCCTCACCCTGCTTTAATACTCCCTTTAGTTTATAAAATTAGTTAAATATTATAGAGAAAGATGATTTAAACACACAACTTTATTCCAATAATAAGTAACATTTTTTCAAAGTGAAATACTGTTGTATGTAGAAAATTTCTGTGTAGACCGTTTCTTTCTGTCTTGTATGTTGGGCCTCAGTTGTTACAGTGTCTGGTCCTGATAGTTAATGTTTTGCTCTTTGTTCCTCACCATGGAGAGAAGGAAGGGTCATGTAATCATGATTAACACTCTAAAAATCTTGAGATAAAGGAAGATTCAATAGTAAAAGAATTCTAACCTAACCCTTCCTTTTGAAGGGCAAAATCACTTGAGCAAGGGCAATTCATGAGATAGAATATTAAAGACAGATGAATCACCTTTATCTGATCTAATAAGTCACTGTGCATAATACAGTAGTGGACTTTAGTTCTTTTCTTTGTAGTTCCAAAGTTTTGTGTAAGAATAAATTTCAGTTTATTAGGAAGCAGACACTAAATTTTGTGTGCAAACAAATTTTAGATTTTTTTTTTTTCATTAAATGTTTATTGAGTGGTTCTGAATTTGATCACCGTTGATGACAATGTCACATCACTGGTTAATTTGTCTTTTAGTTGAGTCTTGTGACCATTTGATACTTTATTTTCAAAATTATGTTGCTGTTACGGTTTTTTAAGATTTTTTCCAATTAAATGTTTGAGTAATGATTACTAATATCTTCTCAATGTTATTAAGGATAAAAATGGCATTGAAAATACAATAATGACCTAAGATTGACCTTCAAAAGATCAAGCAATTGAGGAATTTTTTGGTGGATATTTAACATTTTCTTTGCCAGATCAGGTGTTTGAGTGGTGGCTTTTTATATACCAATGCAAAATCAGGACCATTAGCATTGGGCTTTTGTATTTTGTTTTAAAATACTTTGGCCATACCTTCTCATGGTGAGTGGCATTAGGAGGAAATGTACGCCACTTGTAATTATTAACTACTTGGATCTGACCACACTAAGCAAATCTGGGCTTCAGTAAAAGAGGTTGAATGAGAATTAAAAAGCAGATGAAATGTGCATGTCTCAGGAATCGAAGAAAAAGCTGAACTGATGAGATCAGTAGAGCCACCTGAATGCTCTTCTTCAGCAGTGCTTCTGCACGCATTTGGCTGCTTCTGTTTCCTTTGCATTTTTCGATCATCCTTTGGTTGTACCAGCCCTAAAAAAAAAACTAAAAAAACTGTGTATATTTTGGTTTGGGTCTCTTTTTCTGTCAGTTTGTTTGGGGGTGACAAGGGTGTGGTGTTAAGTTTTTGTTTGCTTGTTTTGTTTTTATCAGGAGAGATTCCATGATCATTACTTGACACCTATGCTGTTATTTCTGTTTTGTATTCCTATCTTCTGGGATAGGGCTAATTAACTTCTAGCTCTGCCAAAGCACCAAATTGATACAGTTTTGTCATGTCAGTATTCGTAAATGATTTGGGATCATCCTGCTGATTGAAATCATGATGGATTTTAGTATATTATGTGCAGATTGTCATGTTTTCTTGCATTTTTCTTACATAGTTTGTTGTCAATTAAATTCTCTTAGCTAAATTTATGCAGAGTGGTTAAACTTTCCCAAAGTTCAGGCACATAGAGCTTTAATTCTTTACTTTTATTTTGCTCTTAGTATTAATTTCAGAGGTGTAAAGATTAAACAAAATTAATAAGTAGCAGTCCTTCATTATTTGCTTATGGATTATATCTGTTGTAAATCAACACTTACTGATGTCAGTGAAACTGTGTTGATTTATACTTGCTGACAGTTTCTTAATCAAAGAGAGTGGCCTGTGATTTATCTGGAAATGAGAATTCCATTTCAAGGAATGTGTGATGTACAGAAGATCTGCATTTCATGCTTTGGAATGAAACTTTAATCCACAGATGCTTACTAGCATTTTACACCCAGCTGCACTCTGGCTTTATAAACCAAAATATTTATTATTTCATGTTACATTTTAAATACAACCTTCTCTCTTACGTTGCCTTTGGTTTAAATTGCAAGTGTATTTTTTTGATCTTTCAGACTTTTCAGTTCAAGTAGATTAGCTACTTACCTGGGATACTCATTAAACTTGGGGAGAGCAGAGAGCAGTTATTTTGAGTCATTATAAAATTACCATCATCTGAGAATGTATGGTGTTGTGAAAGATGCTGAGTGCTCCTGTTTGCTGCTATATTGTCAGCTGCTTGAAAAACCTGGCCAATAGCTTAATTTTAAAAGTTGTCTGTTCCACTCTGTGTGGTAGTGATGATTCATATAAATGATGTGGTGCTAAAAAACACAATAAAGTCTTACTTAAAACCAATTTTTTTTTCTTTTAGAACTGTTTGTCTCTGGTTTTCTGCAAGTAGGGAAATACATGTCTGTATCTTCCAGTTAACTTTAAATCTTCAATGGATTTAGGGCCTTTGAAATTTCCTTTCCTGCATTCCAGTATTTAGCATATGATGTAAAAATTAACTATGGTGTAGAAATTAAAAGTGCTTATTAAGTATTACTTTTATCTTTCAGACTAATTTTAATGTGGCAGTTTTAAATGTTGGTGCCCCTGCAGCTGGAATGAATGCTGCAGTGAGGGCTGCAGTGAGAGTTGGCATAACTGAAGGCCACAAAATGTTCGCTGTCATTGATGGATTTGAAGGTTTTGCTAGAGGAAAGGTCAGTATCACATCCCACACCATCACCTTTGTTTATGTTCTTAGGAGGTATGTTCTGTCATAAGTGCTGTGGGAACTGATATTGTAGGTTCTTTAATTTCATAAAGATATATAAACCCCAAATTGTATCTGTATTTCTCAACTATTGAGGTCTATAGAGTCATTTATGCTGACTATTACTTATCACATGCTGCAGAGCTACAAAATTAGTTCAGATGAATCCTGTGTTTAAATTTTGGTCAATGTTTAGCATATTGTAGGGCTTCCACAGAATAACAAAATAATCTGATTCTGAACAGTGAGTTGTTGCATCTGTATTCCTTTGCTATAAGAAACTTTGCAATGGTGCTTGTTGAGGGAGGAGGCTTTTTTTTTCTCCCCCTAAATGAGTTAGATTCTTTTATTCCTGTTTTAAATGTTAAGCATCAGTTGGTATACTGAAGAGAAACTAAATACAAGGCTAATGATGTCTATGCCTGGCTGGAGCCTCAGGTCCCAAAACTAACTTCAAACACTTCGTTTTAGGTTTTTGTGTTTCACATTCAGTGGGAGAGGATGTGAAAATAGGATCAAGATATCAAACAAGGAGGCAGGGTTCATCATAGTCTGAAGGAAGAAAGAACAAATTGAATGGAAAGGGATTGGTAGTGATTTAAGAGAAATTGTTAATCTCTTGATGCTGTTTCCTTTCTTTGCTCCATTCAGTTTTAGTGATGTCTGTGCCAAACAACTTGTTCCAAAAGTCTTACATGAAGTAGTGTCTGGTGTTTGCTGCAGGTCAAGAGAAGTAATTGGATAATTACTTAACAGAATCTCCTTTCTCATTTTTATTCATAGATAAAGGAAATCAGCTGGGGAGATGTTGGAGGCTGGACTGGTCAAGGAGGATCAATTCTTGGTACAAAACGGTAACAAAAACTATTTTTCCAATTGATATGATGAACTCTAGGGTTTTGGGGATTTTTTAAAATCATTGTGTTCCAGCTTGGGTATCTTTATAGTACTGAACAAGCTCTGAAGAGAGAATGAAAATGGGAGTTGGAACCTCAACTTAAAACTTTCCTGGGGTCCTTAACACTTTAAATGATTGCAAACCTACAATTTCTTTACAGCTGACATGATTCCTTACTGGTTGTCTGGAAGAGTTATTTGTATGAATAAATATTTGAAATATAAAATATTTTGTTGCCTGCTCAGTTTGTGGTTTCAGCTTAATAATTAGTTCTTATTGCTGCAGAGTCTGTAAATTTTTATTTTTCTTTTGGTTTCATGATTTTTAGTACTCTTCCTGCAAAATATTTGGAGAAGATTGCTGAGCAGATGCGCACTAACAACATTAACGCCCTTATGGTTATTGGTGGATTTGAGGTACACTGAAATATCTTATTGTGTCTGAGTAGAATTCCTAAGAAAGTGAATAGACTGTTTCAGTTTTCACCCAATTTTCAATTAAAATGCATTTGGCTGTAACTGTAATTGATACACAACACAAATAGTGTTTAGGGTCAGAAGTACTGTGAATCAGTGATTCTTTAGAAAGCTGACATTCAAAACAGTGACCGGAACTGCTAAATGCATAAACAAGGTGAACTTGCATTATATTATTTGTGTATTAAAATACAATCAGTGACTTCTGTAGTGCAAGTTCCAATCTGTATTGTATCAATACGTAGAACATACTTGCAGAAGTTCTTGACTTTTAGTAGTAATTGCACTATGGTTCCTTATTTAAGCTGCTCTTCTTACATGGTGCATTTCAAAATCTGTAATTATCTGGAGAAATATTTTCTCTTTTTTTCCTGTATTTTATGTTTGCTAGTGAATTTTTAAAATCTTGACTGAGGAAAGTATTTTGCCAACTCCTAGCAGAGAAGAACATGCTCCTTGTT
The DNA here is from genome assembly GCA_038380795.1 of Pyrocephalus nanus. Classification (NCBI taxonomy): domain Eukaryota; kingdom Metazoa; phylum Chordata; class Aves; order Passeriformes; family Tyrannidae; genus Pyrocephalus; species Pyrocephalus nanus. The sequence continues at coordinate 11,755,557 of CM076266.1, forward strand.
TCTTGATAAGGAACGAATCATCCTTTTTGTCAAAGCTGTTAGCCATGACCCTAACTCAGGAATATTAAAATTTTTAAATGAGGAGGGCCAGTAACTGTGTAAATGAGGCGTAACAGTAACTGAAGCTTGGGGAGGTTTGTGTTGTAAAAAGTACTTTGTTATGTGTAAATTATATATTCTGTTGATAATTAATATTCTATTTATTTGTTTTCAAATGTATACCCGTTTTTAATGCTCTCTTTTTTGTGTCTGTGTTAGATTTTAGTAGTTCCTTAGTGCTCTGACTTGCTGAAGTGTGCTGTGGTAGAAATGGCTCCCCGTGTGGCCCTTCCCATTTTGTCACTCCAACTCTGCCCTTTATTCCTCCTAATTTTTCACCCAATGCCTGTGCCCAACAGGCTTACCTTGGACTTCTGGAATTGTCAGCTGCCCGGGAGAAATATGATGAATTCTGTGTTCCAATGGTTATGGTTCCTGCAACTGTATCCAACAATGTACCGGGTTCAGATTTCAGCATTGGTGCAGATACTGCTCTGAACACTATAACTGATGTAAGTCTGCTCTGGTGTGTGCACTACTAACAAAGCAGTTCTGTTTAAAACTGACTCAATTGGCTACAACTGGATATTTTTGTAGACCAGAACTTCGGAAATGTAATCTGGAAAATTATACTTAGTCGTCACAGCCACATTCATGACACCTATTTAAAAAAGAGGAAGTCTAGGATCCTAAGTACTTCCATTAGATTTCCTCTGAAACTAGAATGACCTGTAAATTTTTAAACTACAAATTAAGATAACATCTGTTTGTTGTATACTACAGCTGAGACTTGATGATCATTTGCTGAACTGTAGTGGGGAAAAATCCCCATCCATTGTATGTAGTGTCGGTATACCCAGCTGCAACAAACACTGAGGGAATACTGCTCTCTTCAGAAACAGATCCTTAGTTTTATATGTCTTTATTCCTTTAAGAGAATATGTGGGGTCCATTTTCCTCTAAAAATAGGAATTATATTTATTGTACTAATAGTGAGTTTAACAAAAAGAAGTGTTATGAAGTATTTTTTAAATAATCAAATCCAGTAGTACAATATAAATTAAAAATTGCATTATAATCTGAGACAAAGCTTCTTAACTTTGAATGTGACAGAGTGCTGGAGAAAGCTGCCTTAAGAGGGTGTGGAGTCTCCTTCTCTGAAGAGAAGTTTTTCTTTATGCTTTAGCAGGGGGTTAGAGGAGATGATCTCCAGAGGTCCCTTCCAACCCCAGCCATTCTGTGGTTCTCTAATACTAAACTTGGTTGGGCAGAAAGCATAGTCAGTTGGACAAAAAGAGTTTCAAGTTGCTTTTGAAACTTAAATGACATCATTTCTCCTTATCATTTAGATGTATTTAAAAATTTTAATCATGATATAGTATTTCCAAAAATTTGAAGGATTCATCAAATCCTGCCAACTTCAAAAGCATCACTATAATTTTCACCTTTTTTTTTTTTTTTTTTTTACTATGCCAATAATTTTATCTTTAGCAAAAGAAACCTTTCAGTTAGGAAATTTGAGTTTCCTTAACTATTTCCTTAAATAAGACTGTAAGCTAACCAAAATTTATTGAATATATTCTTTATAGAGAACTTAGGTTAGAAACGTTTATGTTGTTTCCAGTTCTGGTAAATAAAAATATCTCTCAAAAATGACTGATCACGACAAGGTGAGTAAAATGATTGTGCAAAACATCTGCTTTCCTTCTTCTCTTATCTTTATAAGCTTTGTTAACTTAACTGATTTCTTTTTATAGGTTATTTTGTGTAGAGGGATATATTGTAGTCAGTCTCTCTCTCCTTGTTGCTTTAGTTTGCTTTATATTTAGGTTTCTGGATATCGTCTGCCTTCATTAGATAAAATGTCATTATTTCCATATTTTCAATGCAGTAGTTGAAAACTTTTTGAAAATATATTTTTTTTGCTAATAACTTCAGTCTTGGTTTTTTTGCATTTCATTTTGCCTAGATTTTTCTCAGAAATACAGAAAGTAAAATAGCTTTGGAAGATTTAGGTTCGGTTGAGTGGAAAATAAAATTTGGGTGTTTTTTGTGGGAAGTAGCAGACTTTTGCATTGGGGAAACATTTCTGCTTGGTATCTTTGCAGTTTTCTGCTCCGATTGTTTGAACATGGTTCACTAAAACTGCCAATGAGAAAAATCTATCCATTAATTCCCATGTCATGCTCAGATCAGGTTCAGTAGGAACTGAGCCCTGTGTTAAATGTGACTGATAGGCTCAATACACGTCACACAATTGACTGTGGTAAATGAAAGTAGGAGATGGATAATTGTCCATTAGATCTAGTTCATATGTAGTTTTTTATCCTTATTACCACTGTTAGGTCAATAAATACATCATAGTTTTTGGTGTCCTCAGAGTATTAGTACTTCTTCTGAACACCAAAATGTCATCACACTTTAATTTTTCTGTGGTACTGTTTGTTCTTGTAAGATCTTGACAACTTGTAGTTAAGGTAAGTACAGTTGTACTGGGTAATAAGAGTTTGTTGGTGTTTGGCATTAGATAGCTGTCAGCTGTTTATAACTTGTCAAGGCATGTAAATGGCTTGTATGTGTATATATATATATATATGTATAGGCATACAAGATAAATTTTTTAGGATGGCAGGATAAGAATATGAACTTTGAGTTTCCTATGAAATGGAGCATTACTAAAATAACTACCATAATGAAAAATACCTATATTTTCAACTTTATGTTGCTAATTCACTGAAATGAATAGAATATTGTTTCAGACCTCAGGAATGTGACAACGAAGAAGTGTTAGATTTTCTCTTACAGAACTGCGAAGGATGGAAATTTCTTTCCAGATGCAAGTTGGATTACTTAATAGCGATCAAAAAGAGACCTTAGCAATACATTTTGCAGGTGAAACTGAAAAGCACCAACCTAGTCTGTAATTAATTAAGCAGAATGAATTAAAAGTTAGACTCTTCCAGCAGCTTACCATGGAAAGGATGAAAATTTAATTTGAAAACAAAACCTATTGATAGGCTAGAGAAAATGGATGGAAAAAGGGATAAACCCCAACAAGGTACGGAATAAAATTGATTTGATTTGAGGAGATGTAGAAATAAATGAGGGAATGAAAAAGGTATTAGCAAGAGATTGAGAAAAATGGAACCTGAAAAAGGAAGACGCTAAAACTTGCTGATGTGTTTCTTTGACAACCTGTCTTTTCCTGTCATCAAAGGGAAGGGGGTACAGGCTGATGAATTATTTTTGTGGGGAAATAATAGCAAACAGCCCCCGAGGAGCAATGAAAGCTACAGTTAGATTGCCTTAAGGCAGCCTCCACACATTTTCCTTGGAAAGCACAAACTCCGGTACCCTCCCAGTAAATGTGACTCCACATTACTCTGAACTAGGAAGCTGAAGATGAGCCTGCTCAAGCTGGTTACTTTTGCATCTGCTTCAGTCCTAGCAACAGCTGATGTGAAGCAAGGGCAGTAACTCAAATCCCTTCCATGATGGTTTGCATTTAGATACAGTCAGCAAACCAAAGTCCTTGCTTGACTGCACATATTTTTATAAAGCATCCTTGGTTATGACAATAACCTTTTTAATAAAACAAATCCAATAAAAGGGTTGGAAATTATTAAACCACTTTATTAACATTATCCTTCTATGATTTTACTGTAGTAATTCTTTACAAAAAATAGTTGTGTAACAGTTATTAAAACCATTGATCACTTGCTTACCCTATTAAGTGACCCTACACTGAAAGCATTTTCATATTTTGCCGCAGTGATGCAAAGACGTTGCATACAGTCATCTAATGCTCATGCTTGGTGAAGGTATAGTCTTTGGATATGTTGGCTGAAATCACTTGCATCAAATAAAATGTCAATATTTAATGCAAGTAAAACATATCTTAAATGCATCTTAACATATCATAAATGCAGACTAACCAATGATGTTAGTTATTTCCCCTCAAAGCTCCCTTCAATTTGGTTTTCCAGAAGTCTCAGTATAAAACCTTTTAGAGAAACTCATGTTTTGCAGATCTACAGCAAGCCATGTGGTTTTACCAAACCACTATGATTTTATTTTTTTGGTAGAAATGAAAATTCAAAGCAGTCTAACTGAGTTGAGTTGGATCAGGCAGTTAACAGAAATGTCATCAGTGAGGTCTCATCTACTCAAAAAACCAAAATCCCCACATTTGTTGTTCTGTGACTGTACTGCTTCTCAGCTTTATGGATCAGAAAGGTCAGTCTTTTAGGCTGTGTTTCAGCCTTGAAATAGAGGTACATCCTAGCACTGAGCTTCACTGAAAATTGTATTTACAAGATACACAAGAACAGATAGATTTCAGAAAGTCAGTTTGCACTTCTGCACCAACAGCCAAAAATAACCTGTCCTCACTAACGAGATCTGCTCTATCTAGGATAGAGATCAGAACTCTCACAGGTGAATTTTTTTCACATTATTCTAAGTTATTGCTTAAATCAGTCACTGTATAGATATGCCTGGACATACCTTGATAGTTATCTAATTTTGATCTGCAATAGTTTGCTTCTCTGAACTGATTTGAGAAATTGAGAAAATGAGACTTCTGTGAACATCAGTCCTTTCAGGGAGAAATATGGAGGAAAACTAGTGTACTATGTAATCAGGCTTTCTTGCAGAGAGTCATTACATAGTCAGTTTGGAAAACTGTCACACATCATGAGAGAGGCTGATTAGATTAGAAATAATTGGAATAATGTAACTAAAAAAATATATTTACTGATTTAAACCAGCTGCAATATCTTAACCTTTATTTTGGCATGATCATTTATTTAGTAGAATCTTTCAAAGTACCTACAGCTGCTTTTTCAAAGAGTCCTTGAACTATACTTGCAGACTTTATTAACCCATCCATGTGCACATATTCCTGGATTTTTCTGGGCCTGTATCCAGTCTATGTGCATAGAGGCAGATGTGTGATGATGATAGAATCCTTGAAGGCATGGGCAAACTTTTTTCCCTTTTCTTGGTGGAAATAGATGTGTGTTTTGATAGGATAACATAGTTTTTAAAAAAAGCATCTTTAAGCATTTCCTTCAAGTGGCAAGACTTTTACTGGTTAACTTTCTGAGCTCCTTAACACGTATCGAGCTTCGTTCTTCAAGTGCTTTTTTGTGGAATGGTTTCCAGTCTGGCCTTATGCCATCCTTTTCTGCCCAGCTGCTTCAAACCTCTCTGCAGTGCACACTTCACGTTCAGTCTGTGCTAACTTCTACTAATCCTCTGCGTTTCTTCAAAGAGCATTGTGCCAATGCAACCCCAGTGCACTGTTGTGGTATGAACAGGATATTTTCCCTCTCCCCAAATAATCTCACCAATTGTATTTGCTCGGGCCAATGGACAGCCACGTTTACCATCACATGCCAGGAGTCATTAGGAGAGCAATCCAAAGACAAGGAATGTGTCACTCACACTTGTACCACTGCTTCAGGCCTATGAAAGTTGTCTGCAGCTCCACGAGGCACGTTCCCGCTTTGAGGAGTTTAGCGTTCCTATCTGTGTGTTGCCTGCTACTATTAGCAACAATGTGCCCGGCACAGACTTTAGCATTGGTGCCGACACTGCCTTGAATGCTATTGTGGAGGTAAGACTGCGTATCTTTTAAAAGTTAAGTTGATAAAATGCGTAAGAGTAGGATACCTAAAGACCTTGAAATGTCTAGTTTTCTGAAGTAACTCAGTTACTGTATTTTTTTTATGGTTTATATTTTAGAAGTTTTCCAAGGCTGATTAAAAATTAACCTTATAAAAAGTATTATGTTGTGTGTTTAACTTTTGGGTACTCTGTTCTGTTCTTCAAGACTGCTGCAGTAGTGCTTAGGGTATTTGCTTTTACTGAGAATAAAATATTTTGCTTGGTTTGAATTCATTTTTATCTTATGTATTAGGTAAAAAAAGAATGCACATGTTTTATAAATAAATGTCCTGTTTATTGCATGAACTACTGACCAAGTTCATTGCAGTAGAGCATTTTAAGTACATGATAAAGATTAAACATATGAATAATCCCATAGACTCCATCAGGCTTAATATATATTAAGTGCATGTAAATGCATGCATAGGATAAGCAGTTAAGTCTGTCACTGATGTTTGACTAAACAGTTCGAGGCCAGAACTTGCTATGAATGAGTTTTTCATTTCAGTCAAAACAATCAGTTTTCTAGTTTTAGTCTGCTGTAGTTTTTTCCCTTGGGCACAGCTGCTCTATGAGCACTCTCAGTTGTTCACTTATCCTATTGACTCTGCTGGTGACACAGCAAAGGGAACTGAGCTGAGGTCTAATTCAAGCAAATGAGTAAATCTGTGAACAGCTCTGGGTTTTATCAAACCCCTCATTAGCAATCTGTATAACTAATTATGAAGTAATTGGCCAAGAAAGTCAGTCTGGAGATGCAGGGGGTTGAGAAATGCAGGTTTGTTTTCCTCCTCTAACACAGTGTTACTTCTTTATATACAGTGAAAAAGGTCCAGTAGATAACTGAAAGAGCTGTGTCAGAATACAGGATTGCCTGGTCCTTGGGAGCTGTAGGACAGCATCCGTGGGGTGAAGATGTCCTAAGGTGTAGTGAGGGCACATCGTAGCAATGCGTCTGTAGGCAGGACATGGGTATTTTTACCACTCCATTAGCAGCTCTCCCTTAGCCTGACATTTATAGAAGTAGGTAAGTCTGCTAATTGTGACCTCTAATAGTGATGCACCTTTAAAAGTGAAAACATTAAAACACAGTGGGGCAACAAATGATTGCATATAGTGCTGCTTCCTCTTATTTATTTTTTTTATTATTATTATTAATTGCAATTTGGACAGCTTTCAATAAAGCTCTTAGTAAAAAAAGAGGTATCTAATTTTATTGTGGTTAGTTTATAATTGGTTGTGGTAACAATAAAACACTGTTGGTGAAGTTTTGAATATCAGGACTTTTAGTTTAGCTGGATCAGTTCATATGAAGCTCAACTAGCAATGGAATTCCAAAGAGTGCTCCAAAAAGAGTCCACTTTCCTTCATATTAAAGGTGTCTGAAACCCGCACCAAGCATTTGAGGTTTGGCCTTTCCAGCCTGTAGAGTAGTATATGAATTAATGATTTGTGCCATTCTGTATTTGGGTGTTTCTGTCACAGTCATTCTGAGAAAGCAGGAATAGTGAAATGTTTCTCCTATATGTCTTTTGTACAGTCAAGAATAAAACCTCTTCTAAGTAGATCTAAGTGGTTAGTCCCATAAGCAACTAATGATTTACATCCTTGCTAAGAGCCTGGAGATCCTCAAAAGGCAGAAAATTGCACTCTACTACCAACAGCTGGAACTTTTTAAAAATCTTGGGGTTTACAAATGTTTTAAGTCTCTCAAAATGGTGAAAATCTTCACACGTTTATTTACTTAGGGTCTAAAGCCAAGATTTTTTTTCTTATAAGTTAAACTACTTATCCAGTTCCAGGCAGCTTTTTAAAAGTGAGTTAACACTGGTTCAGTTCTGCAGTATTCTGAAAAAATTCTCATGAAACAATATCTGAAATGGCAAAGAAAAGTGCTTGAGCATGTTGTAAAATCCTAGACAGGTAAAAGAAAGTGTTGTTTTGAAAAACTGATAGTAGGTTTTTGTGACATATTTTGTTATGGAGATACTTTCTGCTTAGGATAACAGAATAACAATTCGTATTCTCAATAAATTCATGTGAATTCTGCATCTGTGTTCATCTATGCAAATATAAAAATAAAATAGGTATAAATGAAATTACACGTGTATCTTTTGCTAGCTGGACCTAAGTAAATGCATACACTGGTCTTAGTCTTTCAATGCATCAAACTGTATTATGTTAGAAGTTCTAGGATATGTTTATTTTAAATTTTCTCATGTATCAGTTAATTATGTGTTCTGTGGTCTGTTAGGTACGGTTTTAAAGACCATATTGCTCACAATCTGAATTTCAGCTTGAAGTAGCATTTTCAGTTAGCTGAATGGATGCCCTGGTTTTAAAACTGTGAATCAAAAACCTCAAATCTTACCGCATCTACAGTTACTCATTCAGAAAATCAGTAACGCATGGGGATTTTTAAACGTTACCATAATTCAGGTTTCAAGATGACAGACTTCCCAGGTACTTCTGTTTCCGTTTTTTACTCAACAGAACTGATGTTGGGACGCTACATCAGTTTCACAAAATCCTTCCTGTCACAAAGCATGGTACAACCTATTTATTTATTTCTAAGACAAGGAAATGGAATATTTTTATTTCTCTTACTTGCTTTTCAAAAAGAAGATACATTATTGATAACTTCTAAAATAACTTGGAATGGCAGAAAAATTCATTCCAGGAGGTGATTTTGTCAAATAGATTTTTGAATATTATTAAAACCTAGAGGTGTATTGTAACCTATAACCTATTTTCTGTATTCTCCTAAGTTTCCTAGGTCTTGCCACACTGGAGATTGTTACTTTCGAAGTCTCTTAGACAGCTCTAATAAATACTGCTTTTAATTGGTTTCATGTAAGCAACAGATCTCCTTGTAGAGAACATTGCTTATGCTGGTCAAAGTAAGGTGCAAATGAAGATTGCAGTCTTTTTATAGCATGTACCTATTAGTAAAAAAACAAAAACATTTTAAAACATGCACCAGTAGTGCTTGAAATAAAGATATTTGTGTAGATATTGTTACTGAAAGTAATTGGGCAGCACATGTTCAGGACTTAAAAAGTTGTAACTGTTTGGTGTGGTTGGGAACGCAGTGAATTTTAACTTAAAAGAAACAAACTTCAGTTTTGAATAGAGTTAAAGAAGAGAAACTTATTCATACCATAATTTATTATAAAGCTCCATTATATCTGTTCGAATCTGTGTTAAAAAACACAGATACCCAACTGTTAAGTCCATTTACAAACTAAAATGAGTTCTTGTTTTAGTATTTGCAGGAAGAAAATAAAGGAAAGTTTATAGTAATGAAACATTTTATTTTGACTCTGCTGTTCAGAGTATGATTTATAAGAAATACTTTCTTTGGTAATTATTATAGGTAATTATTATAGTTAAATGCGAGTTATGCGATTTTGGAATTTTTAAATATTTTCTAAATGCCTTTTTTTTTTTTTTACACAAAGTTGCATGACATAAGATAACATAAAAAAAACCGGGCTGTTTTTAAATGTATACTTAGAACATCTTGTCTCTGACCAGACGTGTGACCGGATCAAACAGTCGGCCAGTGGCACCAAGCGCCGCGTGTTCATCATCGAGACCATGGGTGGTTATTGCGGTTACCTGGCCAACATGGGGGCCCTGGCAGCAGGAGCTGATGCTGCTTATATCTTTGAAGAGCAGTTTGATATTCGAGAGCTCCAGGTATACAGCATTGGAAACATTTTGCTCGTTTTTAGGTAGATCCTAAAATCGTTGTACATCATAACGTGTGCACTTGAAGTAAATGGCTTGTTTAAGGAAAAAAACAGTTAAGAAAAAAAAACGACAAGCTGTGCTTGTCGTGGCGGTTCTTATGCCATAATATAAAGGAACATAGCTATTGACACCAAGTTCAGTAAATGACAAAAATAATTGTGTCAGCCACTGAACTCTGCTAGATGAATTGTGTAATTTTTAGTCTTCGACTGAAGTTCAGATTAAATGAACAGACTTGGGTAGTTTTAAAATAAAACCAAAAATAGAACTAAAAAAAACCCAAACAACAAAAACCAATTCTTTCATTATGGTAGAGTTGTGTTAGAAGGTTGTTCAGGTCAGGAGCTGACCAGTTTGTCAGGTTTGTTGGGTACTGACTGTTACCAGAGCTATTCAGAGCATGTCTGGAGGTGTTACTAAAATTAAGACCTCAGGCTTTAGGGATTATGGATTAGGGTGTTTTACATACACCAGCTGACACGGAACTTGTCTCCTGTGAGGTCTCCTGTGAGTAGTTGGTGAGAGCTGCAGTCATGGACAAATACAAAGCTAACCAATAGAAGTCTCCTGAAAAGCAAGAGATGTGCAATGAACCATAACTTCTCCCCTCTCATTTTTCAGTGGTATGTACTCATCATATCCTGTAGGGGAATACCAGCACAGCACGGTATCCATAACAGGACTGTTGGCAGGACTGGGAGTAAGGCCAGCTGTGGTCTTCTGTGACAATTTCTGGTTTTTTATGTATATCCAGCTCGATGCTCTACCAGTGTAGCACATAGAAACACCTTTTTTATAAAAGTCAGTTACTTGTGATGTAGAGGAGGATGTTAGTTCCTGCCCAAGATGTATAGCCATACACCAGCATATTACCCTGGATCTCCAAAATGCTGTTATTTGAATTTGCACACAATGCTCTATGTGGAATACTTGACAGAGGTTCTCAGGAAATGTAGGCTTATAAAGGTTGTTTAAGAGTTCTGTATGGCCCTTTGAAAACAGTTTTGTTGTTTCTAGGCTAATGTGGAACACTTGACTGAAAAAATGAAAACCAGTATCCAGCGTGGTCTAGTGCTGAGGTAGGTAAAGGTAATTGTAATAGATGGCATCAGTGATGCTGAGCATTTCCAGACGGGTTGGCTGCTTGGCCACTTGGAATGATGCTCCCAAGTCTATACTCTTTGGTTGTTCCTTTAGCATGAGATTTTTAGTAAAGCTGTTGCTCCAGAAGGCAACTCTGGGACCTGTCTGGAAGCTTAAGTCCAAAACTTACTTCTTTCTGTGTAAGTATATTTGCTCTGTAGTCTAATATTTTATCCTGTTTTCAGTCTGTTTTCTTAACGGGTTTGTCTTCTATTCTAGATTCTTTCTTACTCCAGGTAGTGTGTATCGTAAAGGTGTATGCATACAATATGGCTTTTACTATAAAAATGCTTAGATTTTAGAAGATAATGTAGAATAAAATACCTTTCAGAAATGAAAATATTTAAAATATATTACCATGTTTTAAAATCATACCTCAGTAGGCAGCCTATAGCTTCTGTCTTCCTTGAGCATTTATTTTCAGTTTGCCAAATAGTGGAGGGCTGAAAATTAATACCACCATAACCTGTATGAGGGTACCATTATATTTGTTCAGGTTCTACTAATGACTGGGATGAAAAATATTCTACATTTACAGTATTAATAAGGAATACCCTAAAGGTGCTCTTCATTATCCATGTTTTGATAAAGGGCAAAATGATGACGTTGGATGTCAACGACTTTTAGTGCAGTTTGTCCTCTGCATAACGAATTTGTCAGACTTGAAACAATTATTTTTTACTGTCTTAGTCAGCAGTAGATTCCAAGTGACCTTCCAGTGTTGTAAGTGCAGTAACTGTAATGCAGACTGCAAAATTCTGATCAAGTTACAGGGAAGTGAGCATATGGGATTAGATGAAAATGTCAAAGCCAGGATTACTGGTATCGAGAAAATGGGGAAAACACTTGTAATTCAATAGCTGTAAAAGCATCCAGTACCTCATAGTAAATTTGCTAAGTGTACCTGGCCTTGATTATTACAGAAATGAGAACTGCAATGAGAACTACACAACTGACTTCATTTATCAGCTGTATTCTGAAGAAGGAAAAGGAGTGTTTGACTGTCGAAAAAATGTATTGGGCCACATGCAGCAGGTAAATATGACCTTAAAAGTTATAGACAAGACAGACTTTGTATGGACAAAGAGCATACACTCTTCAAGCATTCAAAGAAGTCTGACTCAGGATTAAAGAAAAAAAAGTGTGGATTTGTTTGTAGGTAACTCAGAAGTTCTGGGGTTCTTTTCAGCATTAGATTTTAGTGCAGTCCTTGTTAAAATCTAGAGAAAATATGCATTAGATTCTTAATGATTTTCATTTTCATTCCTCTTCTGACTATATTAGGCAACAGCTCCAATTTTTCTCATTGTAATACATTCTTCTTATTGTAATTCTTATAACACACTTACCTGCCCATCCATAATGTATCTGCCTTCTGAGCCCTGGAAGAGATTGGATTTCATTAAGGAAATCTGTGTAGATGGATGGTTTTGTGGAAGAGAGAGTAGTGGGGTAACCCTTTGGCTTCTGAACTACATTTCTTTATCTCACAATGCAGCGTGTTAGTGGGCAGAGAGGGAGTTTCTGATTTTGGCTACACTTACCACCAAGGCTGAGGTGGAGGAAAGGGCCAACAGTGCCCTCTGTTCATCTAAGTGAGATGTAGCACTGATTCCATGAGAATTCTGCAGGTCCTGAACACAATTTTTTAAATGCCTTAAACTGATGTATGTGCTGGGGTTTTTGATTTAGTTGTGTTGCCAAGTGGGAGAAATGAAAATAAGGCCATTAGCAGAGATGACTGATAAAACAGACACAGATCTTGGTTTGATAACTGAACTAACCCACGCTTAAAACTTTTACACAGGGTGGAGCACCTTCGCCATTTGATAGAAATTTTGGGACAAAAATTTCAGCAAAAGCTATGCAGTGGATCTCCAAAAAACTGAAAGAAACCTACCGGAAAGGTGCAGAAATGTTTCATGTAATCCCTTTGTTACTGTATTTGATTGTCAGTTTATAAAACGACTCCACTATGCAAACATACGAATGTTAAGTCAGTGTATTTCTTGCCCTCTTGATGTGTTTTCTGCTGTATGAAGATTTCCTCTTGAGCAAGGTCAATAATTCAGATAGCCATTTTATCATCCTTCTTTAAAAATAATGCTACTGTGATTGCAGCTTTTCATGCATGCAGGAATTGATGCTTATATAGTTACATGTGTTCTTCCTTTTTGTTTCACGCTGCCTTTGTGGGAGACAGAAGCAGGTAATGTGCCTTCTTCAGGAGTTTCTGTAAAGCACTGTTCCCTACAATCTAATTTAAAACTGGATGCTAAAAATAAGTCTTATTGTTGCTTAACTGCACTGTGATTGCATTGCTAATTACCAAAGCTAAGCTAAAAAGTGAAGATCTAACCCTATTAAAGCACTAATTGATGATCATTCTGTTAAGTAATAAGTAGCTGAAATAAAGCTTTTGATTCAGTTTAATTACAGAAAAATGGTATTTGCCCTTGTACATGTGAGAAAGAAAGATCCTGAATTACTTCATTCTTTTTAGGAAAAGTATTTGCCAATACCGATGACTCAGTGTGTTTGCTGGGAATGCGCAGACGCAACCTTGTGTTCCAGCCCGTGGCTGAGCTCAAGACTGAAACAGACTTTGTGTACGTATTCACTGCTTCCATGTTAAACACCTCTGCACAGCATTCCCTTCTCATCTTCAAACACTTCCCTGCAAACAGAGTTTGCCTCTCCTCTCACTGCTGCGGGCTTGGGCCTGCCTTTGTTCACACTGGTCTTTTCACTTCATGCTTTCTCCTCATCCTCCTTACACTTGCAAGTCTCTCATTGTGAGTTCTGGGACTCTGCTGCCTTTTTGAACACATGCTCTAATGCCTGGAATTACTTCTGGTTCAGTTGAGTGGGGCAGCATTTTTGTGCCAAATTCAGTATTATGCTTACCTATAAATAACATCATCCTTGATTTTCCCCATTTTGGGTCAGTGCTTACATCCCACCATAAAGGTCAATGTCTGATCCTGTTCAGAGGGAAGGTGTTTGCCCTGGGTATATCAATGAATGACCTCCCTGTTTTCCCCACCAGGCACAGGATTCCCAAGGAGCAGTGGTGGCTGAAGCTGCGACCGCTGATGAAGATCCTGGCCAAGTACAAGACTAGTTATGATGTGTCAGACTCAGGCCAGCTGGAGCACGTGGCCATGCTCCCCAAGGAAGCAGTGCCCGCACCCATCTAAACACATCACATTTAGGTCGTTGTCATAGATGCACATTGTGAGTAACAATGCTTTAGAATCGTTACAGCTTTGTTTTGTAACATTTAAATTATTGTTCCAGCACTTTATGTGAAACAAGACGTTCAGCTGTCACACAGATTTTGTCCTGTATGTGTGTTATGTTTGAGACAAACCCTTGCATCTAATGGAAAAGCACCAGTTACTGATTCTGCCCTTTAACAAAGCAAGTGCAACACCGTTCTATGCACTCTGTAAGTTACTCATCTACTGCACTTTGTTTCAGAGTACTTACACCCCAAAACTAAGTGTAGATGGCTAGCTTTGTGTTGAGTTACAGGATGTGCTTAATGTTCCTGAAGTGAAATAAAGTACTGTTGCAAACATCACGTGTGGTGTGTCACAAATTGTGTTCATCTGATTTTAAACAATTAGGGAATGACACCTGGTGAAGGATTCTCCATACACACCAGTGAAGGAAAAAAGAAACTGCCTTTTTTCCTTATACAGGAATGATAAAACTATGTCTTGGGGATGGGAACAGGGAGGAGAAGCTTCTGAATTTCATGTTTCTATTTTCTCAGAGCTCAAGATTTTCTCAAATTTTCTTATTTTCTCAAGACTATTAAAAAAACTACCATAATGATCAAAAAGAATAATATGATTTTTGAAATTAGGCTGCCAAACAGCCAAAACTGTTTCCTCATGCCAGCTTATATTACCTGGACGTTGACAGGAATTTAAATACTAAACCATGTAATACCAAAATATGACTGAATGCTGCCTAAATTGGTAAACTAAGTTGAACTTAAAATAGACTGTCCCCTGATTCATTAGGGATTCGCCCACTGCACTGCAGTTCACTACACACTCAGCTCAACACAAGGTGGAATGTACTGTCACAGACTCCTCTGGCTGTAGGTGGCTTATGCAAAGGAAGCTGGAATTACCACACAACAGAAAGAAGGCTGTCAGTGTGAGAGACAGTTCTTTATATATCCAACAGCAGACATGATTTCAAACACCATTTAAAACTAGAGTTTTACATATACAAAAATATTTCATTTATATAGTATTCATATGCAATTGGAGGAGTGAGGCGTCAGTAGCAGTCTGTCTGTCATGCAGAGCTTGTAATTCTTGCTCTCAAATACTGTATGGTTAGAAAATTGTTCACATCGTTATTTCAAGGGCAGCTTCTAACAGTTTTGGTGAACACTGTTAAAAACAGCAATGAACCTTTCAGTGGGACCACAGCACTATTAAAACTTACTAAAAAAAAACCCTAATGATGTAGTCAGACAGACTGGCTTGTTTTGTGTTAGCAGGGATGTTCAGCAGCAAGTCATCGTTTGACCCATGAGGGATCTTTGGTGATATCCGCATTCTCTGGGCCCAGTACAGCTTGACCACGAGTGCTCTTCCCAGCTGCAAGATACCTGCAAAAAACCCCCATAAACAAGTGAGATGCTGCTGCATTCAGTTATCCATAGCTCTGCTACACAAGTTAAAAATATTTTCATCTCAGGAAAAAGTCTCCTTTGGTATATGTACATCTTTTTAGTGTTTACTCTGCAGTACTGGAATTCTTATGTCTACAGTGAAATTCAGAAGTCAGACACAAAACACTACAACCTGAGTAGAACCAGCTCATACAGTGAGTGTACTGACATTCCAGTTAGTTTCTGGATCTCTCAAAAGAAAAACAATCTCCCACAAACTCAGAATGTAGGAGGGAGTTACATCTGCTACAGTGCAGAACATAAAAAGCAGGATACAATTAACATGTCTCTTTCCAGGTTACAAAAGAAAATGAAAGTAGTATGAACTGCCAAGGGGAGAAATCCAGTAACTTAAGTTCGACAACTTTCACGGACTTCTTAAAAATCATGGTTTTGTTCTATTTTTCAAGTAAACATTTTCCTAAATTGAGCACAGGCTTACTTGTTTGATACATCAACCAGGTTATCATTGTTGACAGCAAAGAGTTGTTCTCTGTGTGACTGCTTCATTTCATCTGAAATCCCATACAAGAATTGACCCATTCCTAGGGAAAAGAAAACAAAACCACACATTGCACTGGTGCACTGGAATCTCAGTCACAGCCAAGTGCAGGAATGAGTGCAAAACTAAAACAAGAACATGTGCTGGAAAGGAACAGAGACTACTCTCAGGCCATTGTTCTGAGACTTCTGATTCTAACTGAATCAAGCATCAAAGGTTACAGCTGGGCTGAGGTAGTAAGAATTTCCTATTTAGTAAAAAAAACCCAGAAGCATTCACATTCTATTCTGGCAAGTGATTTGTCAAAAATTTGAACATAATGGTAGTCCAGCAAACTTAAAACAATTCATTATGAAGAGTCTCAGAACTTTCTGAGTAGCTGCAAACTGCATTTCATAAAGCTGCTATTTTTAGAACTCTTATTGCACTTGTGATATATGTGTCACATGAAGGTTTGATCACATTTTTGTACTACACAGAAATCTGCATACAAATGTTTTAATGCTCTTGTTGGAATACTTGCCTACAGTATTTAAATATACATACTATGGCTCCTTGAACAACCAGACAACTCCAAAATAATCACAGAAAAGCTTTTTGTCAGGAAAATAAGCACAGGGGAAAAAGATGGCTTGGAAAGACTTCTGTCAACAAGTCCAATCACCTGCCCAAGGCACGGCTGACTTCTCAGCCAAGTAAGGTTGTTCAAGTCCTTGTGCAGGGCCCGGTGACTGAAAGGAAGTAACAGCATGAAGGGACACGCATTCTCTCTGCACCAGTTCCCAGGCCTATGGAACAGTGCTCTCCATTCAGTGTTCACCGAGTTCGCCATCGCTCTGTTAAGATCTGTGTTCAAATGCCAAAGAATGTTCGTCATCCCTCACTAACACCAACACCCCGTGTGCAGGCACTGCACCCGTGGGCACCTAACGCTGGTTAACTGCCAAAACCAGATTCTGTCAGCTAACAGTCAGCTTCATTGGAACTTTTCTTGTTGAATAAGTTAGTATTAATACGAGCACATTTTGAAATAATACTAATCTTAGCCCTGTATACCCTTTATGTATAGGAAGGGCATGTATTCTAACTTGGCAGGTTTTGGATTGAAATTCAGCTGAGAATGCAGGAGGGAGGGAAAACTGAGAAAAGCAAAGCAACATGTCAATAAACTGAAAAGATGTGAAGATATTACCAAGGCATGATGAGTGTGCAGATATGTAAAGAAGATAACACCCTCCACCCCAGCAGACAGATGTGCTTTAACATCTTCAGAAAACACACACAAAGGGCTAGTGACAGTCCCGGTCAATACGCCTGCTTGTGTCACAAAAACAATCCTTCAGCTTCCCTTGAATCATAGGACAGCATTTCTTATTAGTTAGCATTTCATGTCCTTTGCAAACCTAAAGCTGTTTTCCTCAGTCTCCCTCCACCTCCAACTGTATGCACCTGACATCAAGGAGCAGTGGGAATGAAAAGTTTAGCAGAGAGCCTGAGTGCATGTGGTATGTCTGAAAGGGAGCAACAGGAACTCACTGCTTCTTGAAACTGCAGTTAGCTTACAAACTTTATCATCTGACACAGTTTAGCAAACTGTTTTCTTTCCCTTAAACTTAAAAAAATAAACACTGGCAGCACTGTGGGGCTGGTGAGAATATACCTTTATCCGAAGGAGCTATTGGTGCATCCACAGCAGCAAACACTGCCAGCTTAGCTTCATCGATGTCTTGCTGTGTGAATTCTCCAGATTTGGCCCATTCGACTGCTTTTTCAAATGTTTTCAAAGTGGCTATTGAATTTGGATCTCTAAGAAGAAAAAGAAAACTTCAAATCATTTACTTCAGTCTTACAAAATGAAAAGGCTGTGTTATCATTTCATTCATAATTTACTATGCATCACACAAACATACACAGAAAAAAATAAATTATAAGCTTCCTTTTTATGTACAAGAGAGGTTTTGGAGTTGCTTGGGTTTTGATTTTTTTCCTCAGAAGGAACGAGTGTTATAAACCAGGCAGATTTAGAGTTTGAGATAGATGGGTGCAGGTCAGTTGCCTAAAAGTAGTTCCAAGAGAATGTGCAGAGAACTGGTCTAATAACAGAGGATCAGGTAAGCCAGCACTGTTCACAGGGCACTATCAATTTGCTGCAGCAGCTCAGAAAGCACATCTGCCATTACTACCCACATCTAATATTTATGATATGCCGTATCTTCTCTGAGCTGCTTTTCCTGCTACACCTGTTTTTGCTCTCTGTAAAACAGGTGTCACAGGTTAACAACTACTGGCAAGTCAAGGACTACTGCCAGGACAAGTCCTACCACGTTGAAGCTTCACAGAGAGGCAAAGCTGCTCAGTTAGGAATCCTGACCAAGCACTGTGCTAGGCTGCCTTTAGGCCAGGAAAACAATTTAAGCCTGGACTCCAGCCATGTGACATTTCTAAAAATTACTTTTTAACACCTCCAGTTCAAATTCCATCTGAAAGTGCTTTGGTGAGCCCAGTGCAAGGTGACTGCTCTGGACTGACAAAAAAGAGGAAAAGGAAAAGGCAATTCTAGCTCATCACCAGCAATGCTTTCTGCTGAACCTCCAGTGATTCCAGCCAGTCACCGAGGGATACTGCATAACTTTACGGAACATTGATCATTCCTACTTCAGGTCTCAAATTTAGAAGAGTCTTAAATTCCCTTTTTAGAGCCTCCTCAAACCAGGATAAAACAAGGAAAAGCCAGTTTTACATAAATCTGGTACCAAAACAGTAAACACTGAAGTACAGAGAGCCAACAGTGGTTGCTACCAGCAGAGATAAATTAGGATTTCCAAGGACACCAACCAGTGAAAGCAAGGAAGGGTTTATTAAGCAATTAATCTAATTTCATCAGCACTGAATCACTTCCTTGTTATTTCATTCCTTTGATTTCACTTCATCTTGAAAGAGAGCTACAATTAAGTTGAAAATAAGCCAAGCACAGTCAGTGGTCCCCTCAGCCACGAACAGGAAAGAACAAACCCACTGTTACCTGTAGGAGTAGAAAGTAAATATGCCATTCTGACTAAGTTTAGCACCTCCACCATAAGCCCCTCCTTTCTCTCTGATTTCTGTATGTAGGAATTTCGCTGTCATCAACCGAGCGAGGATTCGAAGGCTGGAATAAGAGAAAGAGCAAAGATGTTCAGTGAACTGGACAACAGTAATATTCTCAATGTCTTCTAAAGCTCACCAGGATCCCCATTTGCAATGCACTGCTTTTTGTAATTTGCAACAGTAACAACAGCAATACTCAATATTTAATAACAGCTGAATAATGTGACATCACTGTAAGAGTCGCACTGCTCTGGATCATTCCTTGACTATTTCTATTTCTATTTCACTTAAATGGAATATGAGAGCAGCATCCTAAGCTTTATTACATGCCATAGGGTTGTCAACTCAGGACACATCCAAATAGGCAGGGCTTTTTATTCCAAGTTAGCAGACAGCATCTCCCAATACTTCATCTCAGCATTTACAGGGCATCTCTGACCCAGCCATGCATCAGTTGCTTTGTACAGATTTTGTGACAAACGCACTGCCAATCATTTCCTATCGACACTCCATTTTCTGCAGTCAGCCCAACACTTCTCATTTTCGTTTTGTACTATGCAGCACACAGAGAAGTTCCCTGATGTTCTGCTTCCCACCTTGCATAGTCTGGAGCTGTGTAGGGAACTGTCCGAATGCATTCCCCAATGTAGTTCACTGGGAAGGGGAGTACGAAATGGGTCTTCATCTGGCATGGTTTGAAAGTAGGATCCTAAGAGAAGGATGCATTATTGTCACTGTTAGCAGACAATATAATTTATTTTATTTATATAATTGAGAACTCTGGCAAAATCTCCCAAGTTCTCAAAAAATCAAACGTACAGACACACAAATGCTAAAGCTGTCACTTATCCCACACTGCAACCAGTGACGTTTCTCTTGTGCCCATATCCAGTACACAGAATTGCCTTGGGAAAATAAAGTACAGGAACACCATCCATCAGCTACCCATCCTCGCACCACAGCTTCTCAGTTCTGCAGATCTTCTGTCTCTGTCAAGTTTGGACTTGGCCATGGATTTACTTCCATTGAAACAAGTGTTCATAACTCTCCACTTCTATGTCATGTATATACATGGTCACCACATCGTATTTTAATCCATCTACTAAATTCTAGATATGGAAAACAGGTTCAGAAACTGTAACCCACAAAAGAAACCCCACTATTTATGACAGCAGCTGCAGTATGAATTTCTGCTCCAACACACCCTGCAATAAATTCAATTTTTCCTTACCACCCCACTTCAAAAATTCCAGTCCTCTTCATGTCTCCAGGTGTCTGTAAAATTTGCTTCTTTGCCCCTTTCACAGATACACTTGTTTGTGTACTCATTTGAGCATCTCCAGTAGCTTTAATGCCACCATTTCATTATTCCCCCATCCTTTCTTAACTTCAGAGACCCCATTCCCAGCCCCTAACACAACTCTGGCTGGCTGGCCAAGCAGAGCAGTGTATTTACAGCACTGGTCAGCAGGCAAAACCGTGGGCTGAGCTCTCCCTGCCCCTTTTGCAAAGGAGAGCTCAGGGTATGCCAAGCTGCTTTTCTCTCCTGTAGCCAAATACAGATTTTCATTTTCACTTAATTGTCACTAATGCTCTTCTGTCAGGTGTCATTCACATTCAGAATCGCTTAGGGAGGAGACAAAGGAAAGGAAGGGACTAATTGGAAGTGATTAAGAAGCCTGATGGCTACTTTAAGGAAACAATCCAGTCAGAAGACAGTGGGATTGAGGGGCACATTGTGTTTCAGGGCTGTGCCTCTGCAACAGCTTAAAATGGACCAAAAGTATCAGTAACAGCCCTGTAATACCAATATCCTCAAGCAGTAATGTACTTACATTAACTAGTTTCCTTGTCATCTGCAAACCAGTAACCATTTCACTTCCCAGAGATTTCACTTCTGAAGATTTCTACAAGAGACCCAGCCCTCATATTAAAAGATAATTTAACAATTTATACCAAGAATACTACAAATGCAACCCCTTCCACTCAAACCTCTTTACAACAATCATCAAACCATGCCTTCACAAAACATAAGCAAGATACTCAATTACTTCTTTATATTTTCTAAGCAAAAGCCAAGTGATTTCCTTCCAAGAGTAATTTGGCACTGAGAGATACCAAGACACAGATTAAATGAGGCCCATAGAGTTTCAGACTATCATTTCACTCATGGGTAGGGAACTTATTCCAGTCTCATCAGAAATTAAGACAAATCTGCATATTGACAGAGCAGATCCTTTGTCAACTCCACTGAATCAAGCACTTTTTGTGCCAACTGTCCTGAACACCCTGATAACGAAACAAATTCCTATGCAACTGAGGAACTGCACATCATGCCCTACTTGCTTTTGGCCAACACTTCTAGTAAAGCTCAGCTAAAAAAGAAATTAGTTTTATGCAACAGGGAAAGGAAGAAATTCTTTTTCCACATCCCACGCCAAGGCAGTAACCTCAGGGTAAGGCTTAACAGCTGATCTACAGATTTCTATTGTCTATTGCAGTGAAGACAGTCTGCATGGCAAAACACAGAGCAGCTGATCACAGAGCTGACTCTCACAAATTTCTTCAGACATCTTTGTATGGACATAGTATCTGAGTTAAAACAATCTTCTGATTGCTCAGTGGTCATGACATGATCAAGTGAACTATATTTGATGCCTTAGTCACAGATGATGTAATTTCTCACCTCAATCACATGGGGACGAACAGGTTTTCTCTCTTTCTTACTTCTAGCTATGCCCTTTATAAATTTCTCTACTTCTTTAGATGCTTCTGGTATCTGCTGAGGTGCTGCATTCACTGAACATCTGTCAAAAAAGCACATCAAGTTTTTAAATATGGTTTTGTGTTTTCAGACAGTCCTTTAAATTTGTACCACTTTTGTCTTTCTAAACATTTTCTATCGTATCATCATAATGTTAAATCAGTGCTCTCTGGTAATCTTAAAACAGTAAAAGGCAAAATACTCATAATCCAGAATCTGATGTAGAAAAGAAAAAAGTCACAGTCCAATTGTTTTTCTTTTGCTTGACCTAAAACCTCTAGAACCAAAGCTGAGCAGTAGCAGTCAAATCACTTCTGTGCACAAGACAGGACTACCTCAGTTTCGAAAATATAAATGTCTCTGAAAGAAATTAGTGCCCTCTGTATCCTCTCTTTACAGGCAGCCCTACTATGGTTCAAACAGTATAGGTATCTTATATCTATATATCTATATCAATATAGATATATTTTCACTTATTTCATGCTTTGCAAAACAAAACTCTGCAACTTATGTCACTTCAAACAGACTCATTTTTGGAACTAATGCATCTGACACTAAACACCTCAGTGTGTTTACTTTTTTTTAACTAACGGCTTTACCTTTTCCAATATATGCATAAAGCACATTTCAGAATGCCACTGCTTTCCTTTCAGGAGAAAACAAATACCAAACCAAACTGTATTCAACTGTTACAATACAATGTAACAGTATTTGTCTCATAGGCAACTCTAAGGGGAAATCAAAAAGGCAGAATTTTGAGTATTTCTGTAAAATCCCACAGGCCACTTACAAACTCTGGGTAACTCAGTTACATATGAAATTTTCTGTAAACTTCTCATACCAATTAAGAACTGAATAAAATGAGCTACCATAGCTACTAAAGTTGCCACTCTGTAAGCAGGGAGAATTAAATTAACAACATTCTTACAGTTTTTCCACAGACCTCGTTTCAAAAAACCCCAGTATGCAATGACAGGCACTGAGAAATGCACATTTACAGGTCATAGCCTCTCTTCAACCAAAAGGCCCTTTTTTTGCTGGAGCTCACCTGATGTTGTCACTATTTAATAAATACTTCTTAATGCGTGGTAGTTTGCGCAGTATTGGTTTAATATCAGGCATTTCTGCAATTCTCTTCATCAACTTCACCTGTGTGGGAAGGGAAGGCAGAAATACTACAGATTAAGTCAAAGAAAGAATTAGCAGAACCCCAGCACTGCAATTCCACAGTTGAGGATCTGGGCTTCACTGAAGGATATTATCAACTTTTCACCTGATCCATCCCACTGAACATTTCCTGCAGTTCTCCTGAAGGGGTAAGGTTTTTGCTGGCTCGAATAGAGGCATATAAATGCCCACAGTCTGGAATGCCATTTGACAACTCCTGGGCAGTCTTCTTAACTAGCACTCTGAAATGTTCTTCCTCCTCAAATCTCGGGCTGAAAAAGAATAGAAGCACGTCTCATGCAAAAGGACACCAATGGAATTTATTATACTGAATAATTCATCATCCCAAATTCAACAAAGAACTGTTAAACTGTTGGTTGTCCATTTAATCCACTCTACAGTCATGCACTTGATGCAATACTTTGGTTTAGAAAGACACTAAAGATGTAGTTATGAAAGAAATCCCAAGGCAGGATCTCTAAGAAGAGGAGAATGGTTGAGGGAAGAGTGTAAAAGAGAACCCCAAAACACATGCAAACCCACAAACAAACAAAATCCAGTGTACTGTACTTGTTAAATATTTCACTCCATAAATGCATCATGTCTGGCAGATTTCTATCCAAGCACAGAGATGAAAAGAGCACACCCTGAAGGAAAAAATAAAAAACAAAACACAAAAAAAACCCTTCACACAAGACAACCAAAGCAATGGCCCGAGAAACGCACAATAATATTTTATGAAAGTGATGTAATGATGCCAACCTAATGCTAACATCACAAAATCACTCTAATACAGGCTGTGCTACTAAATTAGAGCAAACATGAAATGTGACTGTTCTTCTCACAAAGCAAGCCTGGCAATTCCTCAGTTCCTCTTTCTCAACAGTCAACAGCAGTTCAGAAACAGTCCCCCTAATTCAACTCCAGGACCCATGGGTTCAGACCACAAGCAGACCCCGAGCAAGATTGAAAGAATCTTAAGATATACTGCTAGAACTATTATACTCAATATAGGCTCTAATGATCCTGCAAACACTGACACGTTAACAGCAACCTCTATGTAGAACACTAGAGCATTCTGTCCTCTACCCTCTGCTTCCAAAATGTTTTGCAGCACTCAAAAACATGGCAGCAGATGCTATTGAAGCACTGCCTTAGACAGGATACCGACATCAAGCACTCCCCTTAAGACAAAATACTGTTAATGTAATTGTCTGATTTATATCTTACACAAAAAGGCACAAGTCCTTTTATACACCAAGTTTTCAGTGCACATTAGCTGACTCTCTACCTGGAAGCCCTGACTGACCCTTACCTACAATAACAGCTGTTATTGCAAGTGTAACACCTGCAGGTTTATAATTAATTTACCTGTTCATACACATCTAGGTGTGAATCATCTGGAATGATGTGTGGGCTGACAGACATCCCACCTGTTTTTAGTTCTATTTGCTGGGCCTGTTCCCTGTAATCAAGGGCTCCACATCCCATCCTGTGAAAAACGAGAGAGCTTTGTTTCATTTTCAGTGTATGCCAAAACAAGGAATCCATACAGCATTTGCAAAGTACTCTGCTTAGGACAATACTAATTTAGCAACTAAACAATTTGGGGCATTAGCAAGCCAACATAATACTTCATGCCTTACAAAAGCCTCACACTCAGCTTTTCAATAAAAGTACCCTGTTAATTTAAAATGGTGCATTAAGAAGTGTGCTTTATGTGCAGGCTTCCATATGGAACTACATTAATAACATCACATAAGCTCTTATCATCAATAAAAAGAACATTTTCCTCCCAGAACAGGTCACTTGTTCTGCTCTGTGTCCTCCATCCCTTGTGAGTCACTGTTCCTGTGACCACATGGTGAAATCAGACCAGGAGCTCATTCAAGTGAAAACTTTAATTTCTGCTAGGCTATTTTTCATTTACAGGGATTTTCCAATCTGTTCAGGGAATGCTCGTGTTGATGCTGGGCAACAAGGCAATGTGGAGAGTGACGGAAGAGGGAAAATGAGTTGGCAGCTCTTTGGGGATGAGAGAAGACCACTTTCTGCAGGAAACCACCTTATCAGTATTTCCCTTCTACAGTAAGAACAGATGCTGAAATTATTAAAGGCAGTATTATTTTGGCAAGCTGTATTACAGCCTGTTGCTGCAGCTTCTAAGGAAGTAAGCCTCTCACTTTGTAATGACGTTGCAGAAGAGTGGCACGTAAGGTTTGAGCTCCTCAGGAAGTGTGTTCAAGCTGGAAACAGCTCGGAAATAAACCACCCCGTTGGTGGGCTGAGCACAGTACTGGACAGGAACTTCATCAGCTAAAGATAAAAAAAAAAAAAAAAAAAAAAAAAAAAAGCAAAGCAAAGAACATCAGCAGCTTTCTACTATAAACACACAAAAGCTAAACAATTTCTTACAAGAACTTCCTATTAAGAATGATTTTCTGTTGGCATTTCAGAGCCACCACTTGTTTTAATTTTGCACATTATACTAAACAATGAACCAAAGGATTTTACTGTTTCTGTCCATGGTAAGGTAATGGATATCTGGACAATCTGAAGAGAGAAATCTGCTGACAGAGGTCATATTTTAGAGACAGCATTCAAATAAAGAAAAAGGCAATTTGTTTCTGAACAAGCCGAGAAGTTTTTCTCTCTTATTTTTGCCTCCATGACCTCAAAAGCTGAGGAAAGCAGGTTTCTGCACTGTACACTCTCACTAAGCCAAGCCATTAAATATACACATTAGAATTTTTGCAAAACAACGTCTTTTTTAACATCAAAATTATACAGTCTTGACACTTGATGGTCATTTTTGCAGGAACGTGTCTGTCAGAAACATACTACACAACAGAACTGTAACAAAATTGAGATCTATCGTTTTTTATCAATCCATGGGGTAGCCAGTGGCAAAGCAGGGAGAAACTTTCACTGAAGTTATGCAGAATGACAATTCTGTATTTTTCCCCATGGTGCCTGTACGTCACAATCTGTAAAAACGGGCAGGGAGGGAGCGCAGTAAGGAAGGCTCAATGTGCCAGCTGCCAGTAGTGCTGCACCCTGGGTAGGTCTGTGGAAAGCCAGAAGATTGCTCAAGAGCACTGAACAGGCCACCCAGAGACTCCTCTGATTGCAGGGAAACGGGGGAGTACACCCAGAGCAAGGAGCTGGCATCAGGAGCACTCCCACCAGATCCTGGGAAGGGCAGGAGGCTGTTCCAGTCAAGAACAGCCCCACATTGCCCCTCAGAGGCCATGGCCACACTGCAGATCCACTGCAAAGAGTGAGAGGCAAAGGACCATAACTATGGACAACAGAGTCCCTCTGCTTTGCAAGGAGCAACAGCTGGGCAAGCAGGCAGGTAACAACCCAACAGTGCTGCTCTTCTGAGCACGAAATAGTGGTGACACCAACCTGTGAGTGTTGTCTCCAGCACAGTGTATGGGATTTTGGGCTCGATGTCAGACACTTTTAAAGCTGGCAGACAAGAAGTGTCCTGAGGTTTGCTTTGAAGAGCAATTAATTCCAAACCTAGTAAGGAGAGAGAATCAGCTTGTCATTCTCAGCTTTTAGTGAAAGTGATGTCAAAGCCTAAAATCTATTGAGGTGATGCAGATCAGAAAAATGGAAGTCTGAAGTTTGGAATCTTTTATCTGCAATTCTTTCAAATATTTTACTGAATCAAACTCTGCAGATTATCATGCAACAACAGCAAGCAGAACACTCTTTGTAAATTATCTTTCCAATCCCATCTCCACATCATGTTTACAATAACATGCAATTTAATCCCCGAAGAAGAGACACCTGCCAGTCTGCTCTGTCACCCAACTCTGTGAACACTGACCCAGACCTGGCAGGTAAGAAGCTTCTCTCTAACCCATTCTGCCCAGTTCTTACTCAAGTGCTCTGTCACAACGCTGATGGAGGTAACTTCTTGTGATAAATTTAATATTTCAGCCTTTCAGATTCTAGCTGGTAAGTGTTGCTAAGCACTCTCCAATTTATCTCTGTAAGTAGAAAGCCTCCTCTGATTTTGTGCTCCCCTATCTCTGTCTTGCACCAAAGCTTCAGAAGATTAACACCACATTCTCAGAGGATTTCTGTGACTAGATCACTGCCTTCACAAAATCAGATTACTGTCCAGAGTTTCCAAGTTTAAGTTATTACCCAGAAGAAGTTAAACACAACATTACTTTTATAGTTGGCTTGTTAGGCAGGAAATGTAAGAAATAAAATTACAAAATACACGTTTTATAAGTGCATGGAACAGACCTCATGCTCATGAACAGGTTGAGGGTACATGATGGTACATAAGTATCTGAAAGGAGGGTGTCAAGAGGATGGAGCCAGGCACTTTTCAGTGGTGCCAGGCAATAGGACAGGAGGCAACAGGCAGACACTGATCTACAGAAAGTTCCTCCTGAATATAAGGAAAAACCTCTTTACTGTGGGGGTGACTGTGCACTGGACCAGGTTGCTCAGAGAGGTTGTGGAGTTTCCCTCACTGGAGATATTCCAGAACAGTGTGGACACAATCCTGTGCCATGTGCTCTGGGATGACCCTGCTCAAGCAGAGAGGTTGGATCTCTGTGGTCCCTTCCAACCTGAATCACCTGAATTCTGTCAATTCATCTCCCATTAAGTGCAAGTTAACATCGGAAAGAACAAGCAGATTGGTATTTTAAAATAATTTCCTTTCTTCTGCCCTAACAGAGACATTGATCATTCTATTTTTGAGTGTTAAAACTACTGGAATATACCAACAATACATTGTAGTGTAAGCACTGCACTGCACAGCCCTGTAATACATACACACAAACTTCCAACAAAAAAAACCGATCCCTTTCAGAGCAAATGCTGCAGTGTGACTGAGAATTTAAGATGTTCTACAGAACACTGGCTAAAAAAATGTGGGTTTAAGCATTTAGACAAATAAAAATGTGAAAAGCAAGTTAACCTTTTTCAAAGATTTGGGTTTTTTCTTCTTCAGAAAGTGCATTGACCTTTTTTTCCAGCTTTTCTGCTTCCATTTTAGCTTGTTTATCATGGTAGTCTTCCTCTGGACTCATTGACAGAGTCAATCTGTGTGGATTATCCTGCAGAAATATATCCCAAAACAAAGCGTTATTAATTCTGAGGGCAGCTTCCTTGCTTCAGATTATTGCTTCATCAGCAGTAAACAAAAACAGTCTGTGAATCATTTGGCTTGCATGTTATCAGAAGTATCTCTCACATACACACACACACACAGTGTGAACTCTCTATTCCATCCAGAACAATCCGCTGTGCGGGTGGGGAGCAGAGGCAGCTCACCACAAGAACAAGCATGAACACCCTTCCGTGAAATTTCAGCATAGACTCAGAATTCCTCAACGGCACACAGGGCTCATTAGTTTAATTAAATCAAGGTTAAACAACTGTTCGTAACGCCACAGAGCAGCACGCTGCAAGTTTTATCTGGAGAGTACTCTAAGATGGGGAATTTCGTTAAACACAGGAGCGTTTCATTAAATACCTTCTTCAACCTGCCCAAGCTTGAGTGCACAGACATCCCATATGATGTAAAATGTGCGTGCCTTATCCTGCTCAGAAATGCTTTACGTCAGCTTTGCTGCCACAGAACTCCAGGCATAATGCAAGTGTCACAACTGCTGCTGAATTCTTCTTCGGTTATACCAGACTGTGGGATTCTAACAACAAAATTACTCAAGCAGCTTCCATTTGCCGTAATACTGGGAGGCCAGTCAAAACACAGTGACCTCAAAAACTGCCCATTTCAATGCAGGAGTCAAACAGCAACATCTGCCACTGACAGACACTGCCAATAATTTGGGACAATGTAATCGGATTCTGTTCTTTATCTCCCCCATGCCTGTGTGGAAAGACCATGGAAACCCAATTGAGTATGAAGAGGGAAATGCAAAATTACCCAGCTATAATAAAATGGATAGGAGGAATGGCATGCTCTCCCTTACTCCCTGTCTGCTTTATTACCTTCCTGGTACGAGGCAGAACAGTGCACAATCTTCTGATAGAAGAATATCCAAATATTCTCATTATTTCCTACCGTGTTGTGTTTTTGCCTCAGACCCCTCAGCAGAACTGTAAAGGACATTCACAAAAATACTGCACCTGTGTTTCTTCTCTACAAAAGCCAAAATTTAACAGCTCCCTACTGCCTCCAGACACTAACAATGCCTTGAGGAAAACTGATTTCAACTGAGGCCACTGTCTCTTGTTGCCTCTAAGTATGAGAGCCAACATTTACTCCAATCAGATTACTTATAACACATCTGCCTTTCAAAACAATTTAAACAAGGTGACTAGGGGAAAAAAATTTGCAAACAAAACCCCAAAACAAAAATCAAAACAAACCACAAAACCCCCCACAACTACAACAAAACAAAAACAAACCACATTTTCATTACTATCACTGAATTTTTTTCATTTCTGGCATTAGCTAATTCAGGGCTTCAGAGCTATTCAGTGTTGTAATGCCTTTACTGATTTTATTTCTGCAAGAACTCCAGGAGAACATATGGACAGGAAAACAAGAAAAAGAGCAGAAAGTAATTGGCACTGACAGCAAAATTCAGACAGCAGTTCAATTAATATGAGGAGCACTAGAACAATTTTATTTGTAATCAAAGCTTTTTCATGGAAAAAGAGACACACATTGCTATGTCAATATTAAGGAACATATAACTAGGTCTGAAGTTCTCTGAACTTCTCAGCAGGAAACACCCATGTGCCCTTCTGTAGCATCTGGCATCACAGTTTGGTAAAACATTAGCATTTTATCAGTGTTCTATTAAGTGTGGTTCCAAATGTCCAATCAGGTAACATTTTTTCCATTTTGAAAAGCTTTCCCTTTAACCATTTGAAATGAACATGCTTCATTCAAAAGTGCTGCTGTTCAATCTACGTCTAGAAATAGGCAATATGGTGATACAAAATTAGCCTTCAGTTTAATTTTAAATACAAAATTCTGATTCAAAAGTTAATACTGAAGATAACTTTCTGTAAGTTTGCCTACCTTAAAATATGTTTTAACTTTCTCCTGAAGAAATGTGGGATTTTCTTTAAGACACTGCCTGAACCGAGAGACTTGATCTGCAATCTTCAGAAGCTCCACTGGATCCCCGTCTTGATTCCAGCACGAGGCTATATGCTGAATTGCAAAGAATAATTAGATAAGCAGGACAATCCATCTGCATTTCTCTAACTGACAGCCCTTGTGTTCCAAAACCACTTTATCATTTATATTTGAATAGCAGACACATAACGAGTAGTTCTAACATATTTGGAGAAGGGGAAAAAAAAGCTGAAATCTTAGTTCATATTAAGGGACTATTCCATCATCTGTCCCCTGTTCTCTCCATTTTTTTTTTGCAAAGGTGTGTGTATCTGTATTCTGAAAATAAATTGTAGTATTCTTTCCTCCTTCACATTTAAAATAAATTAACTTTTCAGCTCAGGAAAGTAGGAAAAAAGAAACAGGTGGTAGGGACAAAGTATTACGTATATATTACAGTCTATTCCCTTATGAAATCCCTCAGATGAAATTATTTATAATAAGGGAACTCAAATATGTAAAACAGATGGGACTTTGGAGGAAGAAGATACTAAATAATCAGAAACATCCCCAGGATATTTCTTTTGAAAGTTTTTTATTCTGATTTGATTTTCTAATTTGAGACTATTAAGTTTGCTTGAGTTGCTATTTAAAGTTCTTCAAATATACCACAGGGCAAGATACCAAAAGCTTCTGTATTTCTACTCTGTATGAATGGAGAAATAAGAAAAAAAAAAAAGGAAAATATAAAAAACCCAAGACATATGAAAAAAAAAGTACCCTTAATAAAGGCATATAGAGAATAAATCCATCGTAATTGTGAAAACCACCTTCTCTTTTCTTACTTATTTAATTACAAGCAGGTATCATAAGCCTTCGGCCTTTTTTAGTAATAACTCTTTTTATCTATTCTGTGGAAATTCCCTAATGTGATTTAAAGAATAGTATTCTTTTAGAATATGCTTGAGTTAGTTCTCTTGAAATAAAAGTAGTCACTCTATTTGAGGCTTCTGTAGGGTCATTACAACAATTCAGTGCTGGCTCCCAGTAGGCAACCTTTAAGTTTAACCATATATCTAAGAGCATTGCCCAGGTGGTTTTTGAGCATGGAGGGGCTTGGGGCCATGACCACTTCTTGGTGTCACAGCTTATCCCTGGCTGGCAGCTCAGCCTCACTCAGCCACTCACTCACTGCCAGCACAGTAGGATGTTGTGGTGGGGATCAGAAGGGTGAAAGTGAGGACTCTTGTGGGTTGAGATAAACAGTTTAATGGGAACAGCAAAAGCTGTGCACGAGCAGAGCAAAATAAGGATTCCTTGCTTCCCTTGGGCAGGCAGCTGTTTGGCCTTCTCCAGGACAGGCTCCATCACGTGTAATGGTGGACTTGGAAAGAAAAAATGCATCACTCTGAACATGCCCTCATTTTTTTTTTCCTTTTCCCAGCTGATGTTGCTGAGCTTGGTGTCACATGGTGTGGGACATCCCTTGTGTCAGTTGGGGGCAGCTGTCCCAGCTGTGTCCCCCCCCCAGCTTCTTGTCCATTAACAGACTCCTGGTGGGGTGGGATGAGAAGCAGAGAAGACCTGGACACTATGTCAGTAGCAATGAAAACATCCCTGTGTCATCAACAGTATTCAGCATAAACCCAAAACACAGCCCCATACCAGCTACTGGGAAGAGATTTAACTCCCCAGCCAAAACCAGTACACTTGGAGAGCTTGTTCCAGTGCTTACCACCCTCACTCTGAAGAGCTTTTTCCTGAACTGATGTCACCTATCTTGGCTTTCCCAACACCTCTGACAGTCCCACACACCATCACTTGCTAGATTGGAGAGATATGAATTTGATGGGTGGACTATTCAATGGACAAGGAATCAGCTGGATGGCCACATGCAAGCAGTTGCATTCCAATGCTCAACATCCAAAGGGAGATCAGTACCAAGTGTTGTATGTTCCTCCAGGGTCTGTGTTGGTTCTGATACTATTCAACACCTTTATTAATGATGGCACTGAGTGCACGCTCAGCAGGTTTGCAGATGACCCTAAGCTGTGTGGAGCAGTCAACACGCTGGAGGGACGGAATGCCATCCAGAGGGACCTCGACAGGCTTGAGGTGAGGACCCATGTCAGCCTCATCAAGTTCAACAAGTGCAAGGTCCTGCACCTGGGCTGGGGCAATGACCAGTAATCAGTACACACTAGGTGATGAATGGTTTGAAAGCAGACCTGCAGAGAATGGCTTGGGGATATTGGCAGATGAGAACTGTGAATAAGACCAGAGTGTGTGCTCACAGCCTAGACAACCAATAATACCCTGGGCTGCATCACAAGCAGCATGACCAGCAGCCTGAGGGAGGTGATTCTGCCTCTCCACTTCCCTACACCCCTTCTGAAATACTACATCCAGCTCTGGCGCCTGCAGGACAAGATAGACACTGATCTGTTAGAGTAATTCCAGAGGAGGGACTCAAAAATTATCAGAGGGCTGGAACACCTCTGCTACAAAGAAGACTGACAGACTTAAGGTTGTTCAGCCTGGAGAAGAGAAGGCTTTGGAGAAACCTTACTGTCACCTTTCAATATCTGAAGGGGGTTTATATGAAGAGAAACTTTTTATCACATCCTGTACTGACAGGAACTCTTTAAACTGAAAGAGGACAGATTTAGATTGAACATGAAGAAGAAATTCTTTACTATGAGGGTGGTGAGACAGTGGAACACATCGTCCACAGAAGCCGTGGATGCCCCACTGCTGGAAGTGTCCAAGGCCACGTTTGAAGGGGGCTTTGAGTAACTGGATCTAGTGAATGATGGACCTGCTCACAGCAGGGAGGTTGGAACTGGATGGTCTTTACAGGTCCCTTCCAATCCAAACCATTCTATGATTCTATGATCAGTTTAGTTATAACTAAGTCCCTTTCAGGCCCTCTTCAGAGCCAACTTCTAAAACATTACCTCAGAGAAACAAACTGAAATATAACCCTCCTCTATGAAGTATCAATACTAAATGCTGCAAGACTGATCTTTAAAAGCAAGGAATTTTAAGAGCTTTCTGTTCTAAAATTAAGGCCTAAGAGCTGAATCAACTTCAAGACTTAAAAACGTTAAAAAATAAGTATATGCATAAATATTTCATCAGACAGAATCACTCCCACCATCTGAAGACATGCTACGAAGTACTGGCTACCAAAGTCAAGCATATTTTACAAATCTTACTATGAAACATGACAAGCACTTAAGTATCCACAATAAGTCCATCTGGTTGCATAGACACCTGATTTTACACAGCTTTTGGTTGTGCTCTCTCATTTACAGGTCTCATGTTAATCCAGGACTCCACTTCTTTACGTAACTGTAATTGCCAAAGGCGTGAATTCCTGCTCATGCTGAAGAATATACATCACTTAAGAGACAGAAAGCAAAGAGCCATCAAGCAACTGAAGGTGCTACAAGAGCAGAACAAAAGAGAGGACACTAGAGAACAAGTGGCTGAAGGAGACCCTGATTTCCACACTGACTGCAAACACTGCAGCTAACTCATTCCTATTTATAGGATGAGTAGAGGACTTCTTATAGAAAACACATCCTGCTGTAGAACATGTTTTTCATAATAGTTTTGGTATCAAAATTTGAGGCCAGGAATTGAATTAGTGTACATTTTCACTTGTGAATCTTGAAATTAAATTATAGCAGCACAATCCTAAATTCCATAGAAAAATACAGTCCTTCTATTTGGCTTTTAAAAACACACAAGGCATCCAGCCAAAACATACAGTTCCCAGAGCCAGTATGGCATGCCCCTCACAGAAGTAATTAGTGCTACTGCAATCAAAGCTACTATTCAGGCAGAGACAACAGGCTCACTGCCCAATTAAGCCATACAGTGAGGAGTCCAGAGGGAGTTTCACGGCTACTGAAAAAAGAGATGAACACGAGATGACAAAGGAAAAGCCCCTAAGTAGAAAGTTTTACACACCAAGAGCCTACAAAATGATCCCATATTTTATAAAGATATAGGTAGTAGAGATTTCTCTTCTTAAAAAAACACACACACACAGACTTACAGATGTCAGGGCAAGTCCAAAACTCGTAGACTGATGTTTCAGCTGGATTTCAATTTTGTGAAGAAGAGCTTCAATTCTATCTTCCTCAAATCCTTTCCTTTGGGAAGTGGTGATGAGAGAAGGAAATCATATCCATTAACACTAATCACTTTAAATGAAGTTATGAAAATGAATTATATTATCGACAAAGGAAGCATTACAACATAATGTCTTCCACACTGAATTAAAATTGGTATAATATTAATATGTTGTGTCATTTAGTGAAACTGCACTAATACCATTAAACTCCTAAAGATTACGCTGATGAAAAAAAGCTACAATAGAGGAGGTAGCAGATACAAGTTTTAAGAGTATTGAACAATATTACTGGTTCTTTGATGTCTTTATTGTAATGTAACTAAATTTTTAAGGCATGTTATTATATATATTATTTTATGCCTACATATTATTATATTAATACCTAAAAGACTAAGAACTAACAGTATTCTCAAAAATTAGGCATTACTCACGCAATAACTTCATCGACTGTTCTAGCAATTATCTGTTTCACAGTATCAATATCTCTTTCAGCAATACCCTGTAGACCCACACTGAAATAAGTTTCTCTCGTTGAGCCATTAAACCTAGAATAAAACATATCCAACTCAGTGGCAAGTACTAGAATTTAAGTGTTAGATCTGCCAACAAAGGCAGGAGGAGAAAAAACACCCATCATTTCCCCATACTCACACACACACACAAGATTTTAAAGCTAGATAGAATGAAAAATAATTACCAAAGAGGCAAAAAATGGAACTTAAAAGCATTTTTTGTTCAATTTCAGTAGTAGTAGTAGCCACTGTTAAGAAAACATATGGCATATGGAATTAGAGAAAAAAGAAAAGCTGGTATTTGCTGTTAATCTTCCTGTTCATTTGTAACTTCTTTCAAGGAAAGAAAAAAAAAGATCACAACAGTAAAGATAATTTTGCCCCAAGTTGTCAGGCAGGGTTAATCATAAAAGTTCATCTTTACAGAGACAAATCAGCACTTGCAGGAATATGGAACACCAAGCAGTTCAAACCAAAGCCAGTACACAAAATACAATAGGTGCTCATCAGCTCATACACAAGCACTGTTCCATGTCCAAAAAGCACAGGAATTCAGTGGTAGGCTCAGGCATTACATTCTGCAGTACTGATCTCTGGACCCAAACTTATTCTTGCCGATTGATTCATCAGCACAGTCACTAGGGCGAATTAAAGCCAGCTCACTACACAGTTCAACCCTGTGTCAGAGCCAACCTGGAAAAGCCTCAGCTGACCAAAAATACAAACCAGTCACTAGACTTCAGTGTCTAAGGATGGATTTCTACTGCCATGCTCTGGAATATTAAGATGTCTGCACGGCACTGGCATGCATGACACAGGATTTGTAGGAAGCCAATGACTTCACACAGAGACTGGTCAAGCCAGGCAGAGTAAGACATTAAAATCACAGATGAGCATAGTAAGGTTTCCCACTCAAACACCTGAGACAGTCAGTGCACTGAGGCATGATTTTTGTCACCCTCAAGTCTAAAAATCAGTCAGATGAATCATGCCTGGAAAGTCCTTCTTTGTGCGGACAATAAAGCCAAAATATGACAAGCAGCTGGGCCTGTGGTTCAGGGAAGACAATCTACCCACCCTCAGGCTGCGGCACAAAGCCACTCAGAGGACAGGCTGCAGGAGCTATTTGAGTAAGTGTTGGCTCAAATACCAATTTGTACTGAGGTGATGGCAAGTTGATGACACCTAATTGCACAAGGGTACATTTCTGACAGACCTACCTACTAGATCACAGAATTACAGCAAAAAAGGCAACACGGTACAGAGAAGAGCTACCAAACTCTTCTGAGTAACACTAAATGTCCAAGATGAAAAATGTAAGTAAATTAGGGCACTAATG
This sequence comes from Pyrocephalus nanus, assembly GCA_038380795.1. Lineage (NCBI taxonomy): Eukaryota > Metazoa > Chordata > Aves > Passeriformes > Tyrannidae > Pyrocephalus > Pyrocephalus nanus. The sequence goes on from CM076266.1 coordinate 11,791,451, forward strand.
TTTTATACCATCTATCCATAATGTTTTATACCATCTATCCATAATGTTTTATACCATCTATCCACTTTTGTTGGTCATAAGCTTTAAACAATACAACTTTGTTTAAACTATTAACGTCTATCAAATTATTTTGATGAGCTAAAAATTACACTTGATAATGGTTTACAGTTTACCAGAAGAAATTCTTAATAAGTTTTAATATTAAAATAAGACTACTCTGGCATAAACTGCCTGCATGAGAAGAGTTCTCCCAACTTACTACCGGTTTTTAACTTTTCTATACTGCTTATGGTGAGGAAATGTAAAGTGTAACACTTACCCAACATCAGGAGAAAAATCTGTACCAACACCAGACTCAATTAAGGCTTTGTAAAAAGGAGAATTCGGCCCATCAACCAACAGTGAAGACAGCAGGCTTAGTGTGAATGTTTCAAAAGTGTCTGTAATACTGAAGAAAAATTATTAGTTCTTAAAAACCACCAAATTACAAATGTGTGACACCCAGCATCACCAAGGTCATTTCAGAATTACTTTTACAAAACAATGTAGAGGGAGCCAGGAAGAAATAATTGTCAGTTATGAACACTGCTCCAGACTTTAGGGAACTAAGAGAGCTCTGTGTCTCTCACTTGTTGTATCTACCAGTAAAGCAAGCTAAACTGGGCTGCAAGGGGAGATAAGTTATTAGTAGGTCATACAGAAAAGCCCACAAATGGCAGGAAATTAAAATGAAGACAGTGTTATCAAATGTCTCATTAGACTGAATTTTGAATAAAATGCCTGATTTTCCTTATGTCTATCTGCTAAAGACAAATTCTGCTTAGCAATTAAACTTCCATTCACTAAAGCTGGACTTGTCTGATTTTCCTATGGCATTTCTACCCTTAAAGATGACATTTATCAAGGGGACTGGGGACATGAAGCATGCCTGCATCTTGCTTAAAGTCCCAAAATGAGCCTTTGATTCAGAATTTCATTTTTATATACTTACTCTGTCAACAAGTAGCTGACACTGACAGTTGTCTGCTTGGAAGGATTAGCAGCAAATGAGTCTAAGCCACATGTTACACTGTGTTCTCTCTGTAAAGTAAAATAAATGATACAGAGTAAACAAGAGCAGAAGTTACAAACAAAAAGCAACTGCTTGTATCTTCATAGCATCTTCTTTCTAAAGATTTAAAATAATTTTACAGATATGAGTAAGCAAATACACAAACACAGGATATCTTGAAAAATGTGAGTGGTATCTCATTTTTAAAAGTGGACCATAACGAAGAGGTTGAAGAAACTCTGGCCATAATTAACATTCTGGTTTTCAAAAAAATGGTAAAACTTTCTGGACAAGCCAAGGAGGAAAAGGAGGAGGTGGGAAGGAGAGAATGGAAAAAATATTTTTGACACCAGTGTCTGGAGGGTTGGGTACCATTAGAAGGAGTATTTCCTGACACTAAGTATCAATATTTCTATCAGTAGCACCAGTGCTTCAAATGACGAGGGGTTTACAAACTGGAAATAATAAACAACTGTATGCAATCATTACATTACTGAAACTCAAAATAAACATAGTTTGTCCCCGCTTTTTATCCCAAGATAAAAATACTTCAGCTTGTTTACATAGTTCTAAAGAAAAGACTAACTCCAGCAGGTTGGGCTAAAATATTAACCTGTTATATTCAGTTTCCAGCACTGGATGTATAGAGTTCCTTTTTGTTTAATTGTTTGTGGGTATTTGTTTTGTTTGGGGGGTTTTTGTTTGTTTGGGGTTTGGTTGATTGGTTTGGTTTGATTTTTTTACTTACAGGTTTTTCCCAGAGCTTCTGTTTCGGGATGTCAGTTTTTGATTCAATTCTTTCAAATTTTACCAATGCTTCCTCATGTATTTGCTTCAAATGTTGCTCCAGTGGAAAATTACCATAAGTGAAAAACCTGCATTTCAAGTAAGAGATTGGGATTAAGCATCAGATTTCACATGGTATTTAGAATATACTCTGAATGTCACATGTTTTCCAATAATTCATTTACATCTAGAGAAAGGCTTTACAAAAAATGTTTCAAAGTTAAAGACCCACCACTTTGGAACATACATAAAAATCACAGACCTCCTGGTAAAATTCCACAATTTTCAGCTGGTTTTATGCTTTGGAGGCTTCAAAATGCATTATGATTTTTCTTATGTTCAGTGGTTATATTTTTAAATTTATTCTATTGCAGCAACATAAAAAGATCCAAGAAAAAATATTAGTAACTGAAGCCAGAAACCCAGTGCTCTCAAGTTTCAAAAGACAAAATTCTTACAGTCCTCACACATAAAATATAAAATACAATTATCTATGCCTATGATCTATAAAACACAGCTGGGTTCCTTGGGTTAGTCTATTGAACACATTTCCATACCTACAAGACTTCCAGGGAACTCTATGAGCATGAGGCATATCTCAGGTAAATTTTATCCCTCAACTAAAAAAATCTAAACACAGGTATAGTAGAATACTTAGGATGAGGAGAAAAACAACGTTTGGTACATTCACTGTCACAACACAAGCTGATGTTCCTTAAGTGAATTAATCAGGGTAACAGATTGAGCATAAAATTAGTACAGAAGAAACAATTACTTCTCTCCATATAACTTTCAAATTGACTTTCAGCTTAAATACCTTATTAGCAGCAACCAAATTAGTGTCTGACTCAAATAAAGATCCATTATTTAGAATCCACTACAGTAATATGCGATCTGGGAGCAAATTAACAGCTATTAATTTGTAACTTTTAACTTAATCTGTGTTGACTTCAAAGAGGATAGGAACTCTTAGATTCATCTATACTACTTGTTTTCACTATTATTGCTAAATACATATTAGTGTGCTCCCCTTCCCCCCAGCCCATGTGAGTTCAAGGTGAAACATCTGTAAACAAAAACCCCCAAAACAAATTCTCATCATCAAGCTGACAGAAACAACCTTGAAAATTAGCCATCTCTCTTTCCTGCCTCAAATCCACCCTCACTGCTCTTCCTACAAAAAATTCCTTGCTTCAGTACTGCTGTAGGGCACAGGTTATCTGTGTTGCTGGCCATGTGGATGGAAACACTGGTGGTCTTCCCCTCACGTAAAAATGAACAAAGTGCTAAATCACTACATAACCTAGAAAGTTTTTCCCAGTTTCAGATACCTGGAATTGCTTGGATGATAATGTGTGGCGTGGAACTGTTTAAGCTGCTCCCATGTAAGATCAGGAATACATAATGGATCTCCACCAGATACTACACCATAAGTGTGATCAGGAAGAATTTTGTTCTGCATGTGCTGGGCAAATATCCTCTCATTGTCTGTCTTAAGAGGAAAACACCATATTTCAGTGAAAGTCATCAAAACATATTTTAAAGATAAAAGGTGCTCAATAATAAGACCTCAGAGTTCCAACTTACTCAAGAACCCCCTCCTCACATACAAGCATTTAGTTCTGCAGTCCAACATACTTGAATAAAATGTTGTTGTGTGAATTTAAGAGAAAATTCTACAATAAAATACACTAGTGCTGGTTTATATGTAAAAAAACCTTTGACAGGCTAAGTTAAAAAAAAAAACAACAAAATACCAAACAAAAAAAAAACCCCGTGCCAGATGCAACAGACTTTTCAAAAGGAATGAGAATCTCTGGTGCAATAATGCACCATGTGTGAGATCTTAAACCAAATATTCACAAAACTTACAAATGCCCCTTTCATTTCATTAAAAACAACTCCTTTGAAGACTAGAGGTGTCTGAGGATCAGCTGGGTTCTCATGCTCTAACCTCCAACCTTCTTGCCTGAAAAATTAATAACAGAAATGTTGGGAGTGTGAAGGTTTTGTTGATTTTTGGGGGTTCTTTTTTTTACTTTAAGGTTTGCACCTTATGTTCAGTCTCAAGCTGTCTTACCAGAAATCTAATTGCCGTAGACATGGAAAGAATGCTGCATCCAAGTACACAGATAGGAGATTCTGAAAGTCCTTGGGATTTTGTGTTGAAAATGGATAGAGTGTATAATCACTAGCTGCATATAAAAAGATGATAAAAAGATCAGCATTTTGGAATGTCTAAGATGCATTTTGTCATCATTTATTTTTAACTTTTCATCCATATAAATAACTGGAAGAGAAGAAACTTACTATATGACATGTTTTTTTGCTGAAGAATACATGAACTTTTAAAATTGCAGCTGTTTTACCACAAGGGCTTTGCTTTAGCCATATATACATATAAAGAACTGAATGTATTGTTGTGTACTATAAAGTTCCAGCTCTACTGGGACTTTGTAACTGCCAAATGAACAAGATCTATTTTGTTGTCTTGCCTTGTTAGCTTTTTAACATCTCACTCACAATATTCACACTTAATAAAAATGGCTCCCCAAAGTGAAATTAAAGGAGAGCCAAGAGACAGCTGCACTGCAATAAAACCTCATGCATTTTAAGTAGCATTATTTACTTTTGGCTTACCTGTGAATGCATTCATAAAAGTGGACAGTGACCTGTTTAACATTTTAAAGAACGGATCTCTGCAAGGATACTTCTGAGAACCACATAACACCGTGTGCTCAAGAATATGTGGGACCCCAGTGCTGTCCATGGGAGTGGTTCGGAATTGTATACTGCAAGACAGAGAGCACAGTCAGGAATGCACTCATTTGTGAAGAGAAGCCCACATGAATCCTACCTACAGCTGTGATCTATAGGAGCATCATCACTGGCTGATAGCTAATGTGACACACACCAGGACACAGAGTTATTGCGTTCTTCAGACTCTTGAGTGCTCAGCCACCTCTTTCAGAGGGTCTACAACCTCTACACTTCTATTCTGGGAGGTAGTACAGAAGCTCTTAGCACATGAGTAAACAGACTTCTTTTTACCCCAAAGGCTCAGAAAAAAAACACAAACAAAACTTCGTGGAAGGTTATGGTTGCATATCACTGCCTTTGGAAGTTTTCAAGGCCCACCTGCATAAATGTCTGAGGAACTGCATCTGAATTAAGTAGCAACCTTGTTTTGAGCAGAAGACAGAACAACAGACTTCATGACATCTGTTCCAATCTGAAAAACTCTAAGGAGATCCACATAGGAAGTACTACCTTCTCTGTTTTTACAGAAAAATCCAGTCACGAAGCTAGATTACAATTCAAAAACCAGAGGGTGATGCTGAGATTGAACGTGTTATACATATATTAATGTTTTACCTGAACAGATTATTGGAGTCCTCCCGAGCCACATGTAAATACCTGGCTCCAGTACCATCATGAGTAAGCTTCACTGCAGTCAGGAACAGCTCAGGAACAGCTGTCACCTGCATTGGAACAAAACATCTGTAGGGCAGTGGGACTGAAACTGGTTCAAATAGATCATGGATGACATAGGAATGTTCAGTTTGTTGATCCTGTACATATTACTGTTTTATAGAGAATTAATTAAATATTTGTTCCTATGATTTGATGGGAAAAAGAAATTATGCAAATGGAAAATAAAATTAATAACCCACTGAAAGTAAACTACAAGCAAAGAACCATAGTCTTATGGTATAGAAAGAAATTCAATTAGAAATACAAAGAAAATGCATATGATTAAATGCCAGTGGTTAGGGCAGTAAAAGAAAAACCAGGGAACCTTGTTCTTCCAATAGGTCTGTCACTAGCAATTGCTTCTAAAAATAACCTTAACTTTCTGCTTTTTCCTTCAAAAAAGTGAAAAGAAATTAAACATATTATTATTTTCCTCACAGGTTCTCAACAAAGGTGTTAAAAGTAAAAGACAGAGTATTGCTTGAATGTGTTTCATAAAACAGTATATACAGTGAAGTTCAGCCATCAGTCAGGACTTTTAGGAGGCCACACCGAATGGTCACTTCTGCAGCAGACACACAAGCTCCGGGGGTGCACTATCTGCTCTAGAATTATCTCCCTATAGGAACATGTGTTAATGGCACCTACAGAATTTGACTGCAGAGAGGTAACTACAAGTAACTCCTACATCAGTCATTTTTCTGACTGATCGCCCAAAGCACCCTTATAAGTCCTTCCAACCACGGGAAAGCTGCTGTACACAAGCACAGGGGAACCGCAAGCGGCGGGCGACGCTCACCTGCTTCACCGTGAACCCGTGGATGTGCTCGCCCACCCTGTACTCCAGCGCCCTCTCGTTCGCGGCAATGCTCTTCCACCTCCACGACTTCCGACTCAGGCACCTGAAACAACACAAATCCCTTTCAACAAGCGGCGCTACGGCCGCGGGAGGCACCGTCCCTCCCTCCCGCCCGGAGTCCCGGCGGCCTCCGGCGAGGCGCTGCCCGTGCTGGGGCCGAGCGGGGCCCGGGGCAGCGCAGGGCGGGTGTTCCCCGCGGGGCACCGGGCACGGGGATCCCGCGGCCCCCGCTCCCTCACCGGCCGCGGCCCAGCAGCCCCCGGTAGCGGCTCCACATGGCTGCGGGGATCCCCGGCAGGGCAGGCCGGGCCGCACAGCCCAGCATAGCTCGGATCAGCCCAGCCCAGCCCAGCCCAGCCGGGACAGGCGCAGGCGCCGCCGCCCCGCCCGCATTGGCGGCCCCGGGCGCTCCGCCCGCCCTGCCCGGGCGGGGCCACGCCGGCTCCTCGCCAAACCCGCACGGAGAGGTTTTGGAGGGGCGTTTGTTAGGGGTGTATTTGACATTTTGGTGAGGATTGGCTTCGGGTGGAGGGAATAATCTCTTGGAGACGTCTTTGCCTTGTTCACTAAGTTCTCAGGAAAATCGAAAGCGCCATTGGTTGTGAAAGGAGAGACCTTTGAGCTGAGCGTGTTGTTTGCTTTTCCAAATTAAAGCAAAGCAAAACAAAACAAACAAAACAGCAAAATACCCAAGATCAGTGTGTTCCAAGGGCCGCATCGCTCTCTTGCCCTTGACTTGCCAGTGCACTGATATGTTCTTGCAAAGACTTGGTGAGGAAATGGGCGAAGTCACCAGCAGTAAGGGGGGACTAAACTCGGCTGTAACAGAGCCACAGAATCAGCTGAGTTGGAAAAGACCTCTGAGATCATCGAGTGGAGCTGTGCCTGTGTGTGCAGAGCCCCTTCAGGCACACAAGGTCCTGCACAGGGACCGCGCAGTCCGGGTAAGCTCGGAGACATCCATGCACTTCTCCCAGTCAGTGTAAGAGGGACCTCAGTGAAGCTTCACAGGATGTCATCGTACCCACCAGCACAGTGTTTGTACATGGCTAGGCTTTTATTCCTTCTGTTTTGCGAATGAATAGGATTGTGAGGCAGTAACCTGAAATCTGATTTCACATGCACATTTGTGAGGTTGCCCAGAAGGACAGCACCTGTGAAATATGGCCACCAAATTACCAATTCCTGGAGAACCCCCAAGAGCCCTATTGTCTATTTGGACATAAGAGGCCTGAAGCCAAAGAGACTACGTGGGATTTTAAACAAAACCATAGTAAATGACGGATGCCTGGCATGTCTCATGCCGATTATCCTCAATTCTTTGGCCCTAATGTTAACTAAAAAAATTGGTATGTAAGGCATCCTGGGAATTTTTGTCTCCACCATCTCTGACCTTTATCTCCTCTTCTCTGTCTGGCATGCAGTTGCCTTCCTCTTGCTGCTGCTTCGATCAGTCCCATTAGGGATTTCATCACCTTCACTGCTCTCCTGCCCTCCTTGTCTCTGCTGCTGGGCTTGCTGCCCTACGGCACATCTGCCACCTCCCTGCGAACCACATGGCTCTGTGTTGCTCCAGCACCCTTCATTTTCTCTGGTTGCCTCATTTGTGTTTTCCGTGTAATTTTCCCATTTCATTAATTTTTAAATTAAATTTTAAAAAAGCCAATAACTTGCTGTAGTTAAAGTCTAGATGTTGTGCATTAACCTATATAACCTGTCATCTGTCTTCATTACATAACTTTCTCATTCTTTTTTAAGGCTAGTGAAAAGATCCAGTAACTCCTGTAACGCTTAGATCCTGGGCAGTAGTGAATGCAATTTGTTTGCTCCCTATTTTCATTATACCTGCTTTCCTCCCTGACTTCCACCATTTCACCTCCTCTGTTTGCCCTTTTTTTCTGTTTTTTTTTCAGATTAGTTCAAGTCATACCACTTTGATAGGAGCTGCTTCCAGTATGTTTCTTTTCAGTATGAGTTTCCAGAAACTACGTTTCTAACACCATGAACCACTCGTGGTTCTTCTATATTTCTTCAAGCTAAAAATAAACCATACCATAAACGTACAATGAACAATGTTCTCCAAAGAGTAAACATATTAAAAAAAGTGTTTCTGAGCCTTATGTAGAACCATGAATTTACACTGCATGGTTCAATTTTCAGATATTTCTAAATGTTTTCATATGCTTATGGTTTGTTATTAGTCACAGGGTTAACTTGCAGCAAATTTTATATTAAAGGCTATACTGCTGTTTCTGTTGATTTTTCAGTTCCATAGTTTTGCTAACAGTTTCCTAATCTGACCATAAGCTTCTGTCTCTTTTTACAGATTTCTTGTCATCAATATTTAGTTTGCTTCATGGTTTATAACATTCATCTTAATGGAACATCAGGCTGGCGTTCTGCTGCAGACATTTATTTATTTTTAGTTGATGTTTATATTGGAAGGATGATTTTCTAGCTGTCTGTTTTCATATCACTGACATAGCGTTTGACAGGCAACCTTTCACAAACTTAACCAGTCTGAGCAGGCAGAGTTTCAAAATACATCAAACATCATTCCTAAACTTAATCACAAGATGGAATTCTTTTATACTATACCTTGGCCAATTTTAAAATATTTTTTTCCTTCTTCTATTGTCTTTGATGTGTTTTGTACATCAAAGCTTTTCTTCTGTGAAACAGAACAGAAACTGATATGGTACACTACTATTTTTTTTTTCATTTTCTTGTTTTGTAAGATTTCTGCATAACAGATATAAAATTATCTTGGTCGACTTGTCTTGATAAATGACATAAACCCATTTGGATTACCATGACCAGATTTTGCTTTCAGTTATTTAGCAATAAATTCTATATAACTGCAATTGCTTCAAGTGAGCTTTTCCAATGGTGAAAATGAAATGACAATTTCATTCCCAGTGTTTGAATAAAGAGATAATTTTACTAAGTGTTTTCCTTGAAAAGATTTTGTTTTCAATCACAAGTTTATTTAATTAGATATTTGGTCTAAGGAGTCTCATGGCCACACAAGCTATTTCTTTCAAAAAAATCAACCAAACCTGTTCAGGAACTGGATTGCTATTTTGTCTTTAACTAAGCAGTTCAATTCTATATCCTCTGCAGTAGAAGTTGTCCCTGCCACTTGATAAGACAGACTTGACGAGTGTGTCTTATCTTCATGGACAACAAGGCCCAAATTTTGCCAAGTTAGAATCTCTGAAAAATACTTAGCAGGTGCTTGTTACAGCGGGACAACTATATTTGCTATGGTGTCTCCTACCAAGCATGGTTGGATCTTAACATCTCTCCCTGCTTAGAACATAAACTGTCTCCACCTTCCTTCTAGGATTTTCTCAGGGCTAACATTAATAAAATTATTTCCTCTGTGGCTGCTGCACCCTCTCATGGGTGAACCCCCCCATGTCAGTGGACAAACTAACATAGAGACTGCCTGCCAGCCCTCTTCTGAAGGCCATGAGTAAAGGCTCTATGAAGGGAGTTCACAACAACAGTGTGGCAGCTGGTGAGTTGAGAAGAGTGAACTGAAACATCCCAGATCCCTGCCTTCCCATCACAATCACTACTCATCATCTTCCTGAGAAAGGGTCTGGTAAGTAGGTCTTGGAGAGGACAAGAGCACAACCCCAGCTTCAGCTGTGTCTTGAGCATCACTGAATCCTACTAGTACCCTTTGCTTATGTATCAATTTTGTTTTCAAAATTTATCATAGAATCATAGAATAGTTTGGGTTGGAAGGGACTTTAAAGTTCTTCTTGTTCCAACCTTCCCACTAGACCAGGTTGCTGAAAGACCCATCCAACCAGGTCTTGAACTTCCAGAGATGGAGCATCCACAGCTTCAATGGGCAACCTGTTCCAGTGCCTCACTACCCTCAGAGTAAAGAACTTTTTCCTAATATCTAATCTAAACTTGCCCTCTTTCAGTTTAAGGCTATTACTCCTTGTCCTATCCCTACATGCCTCTGTAAAACATCCCTCTTCAGCTTTATTGTAGGCTCCCTTTGGGAAAGTTCATTCCTATCTTTAAGTGTATTCCCTTCAATAGCAAAACATCAGCGAGCCAAGGATTCTGCATCACATTTCTTAGACAACATTAGTGGGGCACTGAAATCAGTATTTTACAAAGCCACATGGAGAGAAACGTTCCCCCAGCCTCAGCACATCTCATTTACCCTGCATATTTTTTTCCAGACAAGATTACAAGTAAGAGAGAGAAGTTGATGGTTGTACTGGTGAACTTTTCTGCTTCCTTCCTAACTTCACAAGTGTCTGTTTAGCCTGGAACTTAGAAGATGGGGTTATCCCAGGAGCTGTCTGCCTGCTAGCAGCCTCCTGTGGCATTTAGAAGATAATGAAACAAATACATGGTAGTGTGAAAGAGAGGGGAATGTTCCCCACAAAGCATCAAAAGTTTTACAGGAGTAAACAGAATAAAATGCAAGCACAGTGTTTAGGGTGGTGATTTTCAGACAATTTAAGGTATCCCACAAGGTGGAAATAGGCTTGGGCTGTGTGACCCCACACAGGACTGCAGCTGGCATGTGCAGACCCTGCTATGTTCTGTCCTGTCAGAGAACAGGATGCCTGCCATTGCCACAGTGCCAGGAGGTGTTTGGTTCCCAAACAAAGATTTGTGAGAAGAAAAAAAGCAGACTCCTGTGTCTTGCTAAAAGCCTGAGTGCTGTAGTGTATCAGAAGTGCTTCTGTGTCTTAGGATGATCTTAAGCAGATCAGAAGACCTGGTAACAGTCAAGATGAAAACCTTACTTTGTAGTTTACATTTCAAATAATTTTACTACAAAAATTATTAAAAAAAAAATCTTAAAATATTAAAATTTTGATTGCTTCTTTTGCTAAAAAAGTGTGACAGTGAAGAATTTAGGGACAGAAAGGTAAAGGGGAAATAAGTGTTGGGTCAAGGTTGACAAAAATTATGCGGTCCTGTAATGTTATGCATACACATAAGTTAGATCACATGAAGTCTCATAAATGTTATTTGCACAAAACAGGATATTACAAAGGATTGTCACTAAGTGAAAAATCTTGCTATAGAGTATCAGAAACGTAGGAATGGAAAATTGCTCAACATCTCAGTTTGTCAGGGGTTAAGCAGAACTTTATGCATTACTTGTTGTATGCTGCCTCCAAATTGCAATTTAATGCTATATTCAAACTCTGTATGAGTCACTTGTTGACAATGGCAGCTGAAGGAGTATGATTCTGTTTGGAAGGATCTTCCTTTGCTGGTTTCATGTAATACCCAGAAATATTCAGCTGTGTGTCTTACCTACCCTTATCAGTCTTTTCATTCATCCTTTTACAAAGACTTTGGAAATATCTCCACTTAGTAATGTTATTTGCTGTAGAAAGATAGCCATAACATAGATAATCATGAGTTACATCAGTCCATTTTTGTCAATAGAGGAAAGCCAAAAGCCTCACTGCTGAGAAATTTCGCTGTTGTTGTCACTGCCCCTTCATAAACTATAGTTTTGAACACAACACCAAGAAAAGGATAAACATATTCTTGATACTGCAGAATGATCTAGATTTTATGAATTTTCCTTTAGCCTTTGTTGGCTAACCTGATTAGGATTATATTTAATTTTTCAATTTCTTTGTTGAATCAGACTGAGACAAGACAGAGTAGAAATTAATGTGCAGGTGTGGTCTCCCACATAGCTCTAACAAGTTTCATCATTCTTTCTTCTGTCACTCTGCTGAAGTGAGTTCCTAAGTAGTCCTTAACAGTGCAGATACATGTATAGCGCAGGTACAGGCCAAAACAAACTGTTTGCACGTTGGAATAACAATCTCTGCATAAAGGAGTTGTGGAGTTTATGTAAAGCTTTCATTTTCAGAGAGAGCTCATTGTCCATATCTGCAAAACCACGTGGATCTGCAGTTATGGAAAAAACATAAAATGCATACCTTGGTTTAGTATAAATGAAATGTATTTTGAGAAAAAAGTGGTATCTAGTCCATGTCTGATGCTGTTTAGACTAGCTGGGAAATTGCTCTGCATCTGCTTAAGTTTCAACTGCCACACTTCAGAAATAAGTTTTTCACATTATCTCATACCTTTTATTTTGGGAGGAGGCGTGAAAGGAGAGAAAAGTATTTAACCCTCATATTTCTTGCCTTTTTTTGCATACTTAAATGTCAGGGTAGCAGGGCATCCCTATGATAAAAAGCATCTTTCAACTGCAAAGCCAGGGAAGGTTCATATAAATTAAGGTTCACACTTGGCCCTTGGTGTCCTCTGATCCCTATGTGGCTCCAAGATATAACTGAGGAGAGGGGAATTTCAGTTTAAATTACCTGAAACAATGAGAGAACTGCAATACAGTTTACTAGGGCAGTGTTTTAGTAATATGAAACTTTGCTGCATTCCCTATGTGGAAAAAAGACCTTGAAGAAATCCGAAGTGCAAAGCCCCAGGATTAAGTTGGAGGGTTGTGTAAGGTGATGGCATCCTAACCCAGTAAAATCTTTTTCCAGTTGCCTTTTAGAAGTGGTTTGTGAGCAAACTATCTTCCTATTCTTACTAGATTTCATTTCAGGACTAGGTTATTCACTCCAAAAGCGTGAGAGTGAATTAATGTTTATATGATCTGAACCATCAGGGGATGGTATAGCCAGGGCCTGTACTCCAATAGCCAGAGCAGCAATTCTTTACTAATCTTCAGCTTTACCACCTTTGAATGCTCATTTGAACACACACTGTACTCAGCTGGGTGTGTTCTGACATGCTGAATTAGCAGTGACAGTAAAAATGCCGTATTTGCATCTATGACTACTTCAGGCATCAGAAGTTTGTTATGTGAAGAGATAGGTGTTTATATCAGCATGGATAACAAGTATTGTTTCTTGTTGGCTACATCCATTACATTGAAATAAAGCCATTCCCCATTACCTTTGCATACCCATATTGCAATGTTTTCAAGAGCCTCTCATCCCTACTATGATTTTTAATTTCCTGTGCTAACAGTGTAAAATCATGTAGAACTTAGTTTGGAAAAGACCTTTAGGATCATCGAGTCCAACCATGAACCTAAGACTGCCAAGTCCATCACTAAACCATGTCCTGAAGCAGCACATCTACACATCTTTAAATTCCTCTAGAGCTGGTGACTCAACCACTTCCCTGTTCCAATGACTGACAACTTTCCATGAAGACATTTTTCCTAATACCCAATCTAAACCTCCCCTGGCACAGCTTAAGGCCATTTCCTCTTGTCTCTTGTTACCTGGGAGAAGAGGCTGACCCCCACCTGGCTACAACCTCGTTTCAGGTAGTTGTAGAGAGAAATAGGCCTCTTTTTCTCCAGGTTAAACACCCCTACCATCCCTCAGCTACAGACCTTTCACCAGCTTTGTTGCCCTTCTCTGGACCTGCTCCAGCATCTCAATGTCCTTCTTGAACTGAGGGGCCCAGAACTGAACGTAGGATTTCAGGTGCAGCCTCACCAGTGCTGAGTACAGGGGAATGGTAGCTTCCCTAGTCCTGCTGGCCACACTATTTCTGATACCAGCCGTGATGCCATTGGCCTTCTTGGCAACCTGAACTCTATATAGGCCCCTTGGGCAATCATATGCTGTAGTTGATTTGGAGTGATGCACAGGCTCATTGCTTAGCAAGCTGAACATATAATGTATAGGCTCTCCCTGCTTTTTCTCCCCTGAGCACTTCAGCTTTTCTGCTGCTCATCTGTATCTTTTAGCAAAACACGGAATTTGATATCCCTGGGACTTCTGCTCTCATCAGGTTCCACTGCAATTAGTTGGCAGAGGAGAGGGGAACTCAGTGATAGGCAAGAAAAGCATGAGCTGCACGTCCAATTTTTGTTAGCAAACCAAGATGTACAAATGATATCAAGTTAAAGTAATCAAAACATTCTCCAGATCACTGACTGTTTCTGAGAAAAGCAAAGCTGTGTAATATTTTAAGTTGTACTTGGGTTTAGATTTTATACTGGCTTTTACACAGCTGTTTAAAATGCAGCACAAAATGCAACTTGATTTACGCTTTATTGTTGCAGACAAATGCTAAGCAGAAACCATCTGTATCTTCTACTGTTAATGTCTATGTGGTGCTGCAGTTGGCCAGCTCTTATAATCACATTCTAGACACGAAACACAATTTTAAGTCTTGTTAAATGTCTTTTTCATGTCATCATTTCGTATCATTGAAGTTTAAAACACAGGTCATTGTTCTAAAGACTCAGAGTCAAAACACTTCAGAAATGTTGAAGACTTGCATAATTTCTTAATTTGCTCAACAACCTTGTTTTCAGTTAATCTTTAAGTCTCATGGTCAAACAATCTCTGCTAACTTACATATGGTGTAATCAGTCATACTGAAGTAAATAGCATTTCATGAAGCAAACACCAGTGCAGTATTGTCCCATGGCTTTTTTATTTTATGGTGCTTTCTCCATAATTGTAGTTGTAATGGCAGCCATCTGGAAGGGGAAGTGCAAGTACTGTTACCACCAGAAAAGCCTCCTGCTGACAGGCAGCTGCAGGTTCTGTAGTCCTTGCATTTCAGCCAGCGCAAACTCATTCCTGTAAATCCTGGGAGATTTACCTAAGTAAGGTTGCAGAACTGAGCCAGGGTTTTTATCATGCACATTTCATTTTTACTTAGAGTTTTCAGGGCATATTAGTCTCTCTCCTTTGAATAATCCATAAAGTCAGTCTTCAAATAGGTAACGTGACCTAATCTGCTGAATGATCTCATGCTTTTGTCAGATGTAAAATATTATCCAAAGTGAATGAAATGAGATGGTTTGAAGTTTTGAAAAGATGTCTCTGGAATGTATGAACATATTTGTTTCATCTTCCACATGTAACCCAAATAAAGAGCCCATTATGATGTATTCCACATAGTATACAGTTCATTATGTTCCACAACATGTCTCTCCCTTTGTGTATTAAAGCAGAGTATTCTCTTTCATCTCTGTTCCTGATAAAGACCTGCCACCTTTTACTGCTTAATAATTAAAGGCAACTACTACAGAAGCTTAGTGTTGGATGACTGCCTGCACCAATAATATGAAAAGGAATCAAGTTAGTATTTTTGATGGCTTTAGTAGTTATTAAAACTGAAGACTGTATGTCATGACTCTGGGAATCTTTTAACTCTGCCACTGACTTACAAAAAGAAATCCTGGCCTTGCTAAGATTAATAGTGACTATTGCATCACTATAATCTCTATTCCAGTCATCAAATCTCTTAGTTTCACTGTTTCTCAAAGGAATCATGAGTTAAAATTACTATTCTTACCTGCTTTACAGATAATAGAATTACATTATTAATCAATAGGACTAAGTAACAGTATTAATTTCTTTGTCAAAATCATATAGCATCTGTGTTGACATATATGGGTGAAACTTCTTCTGGAGTTCCTGTAGAGTTGGCACACTTTTAACTGATATGCAAATTTATTTTTATATATTTGAAATTCAAATATGTGTTGATCGTAATCCTTCAGTATGAATTTCAAAACAAGGTATTTTTTCTGAAATACCTATTTTACATAAATGGATTTCCGGAACAAATGGATCAAGTTTGAACAAAACTTCTCAGTCCCCTTTGTTGTGTTCTTTTACATTTTGACAATTTTTTTTTCCTTAATGTTAGTTTTCTTGGCAACATAACTAATTCAGGAGTGAATATTTCACAAGACCATTGCTTATTTAAACCAAAACCAGTGTAAAGAGCACTCATGATATTAGCATTGTAGCTACACTCTCCTGCATTGTTAAAACAAATAAACAATTAAACAAGCAGTATTGCAGTGTGGAATGTATATGGCACTCAGATTTTTATCTGTTTGGAGGTCATGTCCCATGTCTTTCACAAACAAGTGGAGAATGAAGAGGATGTAAAAAAATGCTTGTCAAATCAAGGACCACTCTGCAAACAGGGTCAGCACTGCAAGGTTTCGGCTATGGGTTTGTCCTTTCATTTATCAGGGGAAACGACAGCTGGAGTTGGACAGCACTAGGGTATGGGGTAGAAAAAAATCCAGCTGTGAGGCTATGAAAAAAGGGAATTAAAAAGAAATTGGAAGACTCTAATTAAAAATCTGTAGCTCTGCATATTGAACCCTTGAAACCTCCAAACACTCTCAATAAAATATATACAGTATTTTTCATTTTACCCATTCTATATACTTCACATTTCTCTACTTAGCAAAACTGAAAAAGGCATTCTGTTTCTGGAGCATCAAATACCATTTTCCAATTTGCCCTGTAAAATGAATGTCTAATAAAAACATTAAGGCCAGGCAGCATGTAAGTGTCAGAAGACTGTCTCTAGGGTGATGGCTGAGCACGAAAGTGAACTTGATAATAACTTTGACTTATTTGACTCTTAAACATAACTTAGGGTGCATTCAGATGAGGCAACGTCTAACCTTGGCATACAGAAGTGCTGCTATGGGCCAAAGCTTTTGCCCTCTTGCAGTTTGTGTGCCATTATTATGATAAGCTTTTCTATTGTGATTAACTCAAGCACATGCAGTTTGCTGTTCAAAACAGAACCAACAGAGCTTTCAATAAATGGAATAATGTATACCCTGAATGTCAGATACAACACCAACCATTCAAAAAATCACCGTACATGCAAAAATCTTTGAATATATGAGCCCCAGGCCCGCTTACCTTTCTTTCAATAATTGTCTATTGATAATTGAGCTCACCTAACTCATATTTTGCCTTCAGATAACTGTGTTTGGCTAAAATAAACTATTTAACTGTGTGCTATGTAATGTATCAAGCACCTATATATATATCATAGAGGTGCAAACAATTTAAAAAATAACACTCAAAGAGTACATCCAACTTGAGATTATAGGTTCTGCTGTCCTAATGTTGGCCCCAAACCTTCTTCTGGCACATCAACAGTTTTCAGAGGGAGGTTTGATTTCATTAACTCACAAGGAGAACTGCATTTATTTGCAAAACTAAACTGTTACAGTTTCTGACCCAGCTTAACACATTGTTCAAAAATAGAAGATATTAAATACAGCTAGGAAATCAAATACATTTCCATTTTCAAAAATAACAATTTTGAACAAATAGGCTTTGAAATAATATCTCATGGGTAAGCTTGTTTTGAGAGAAGATTAATTGGAGAATTACATAATGTTGTTAGTAAGCAATTAAAATTCAACAGAGCCTTAAAATTTACACCTTAGGGAATGCTGGTCAAATTTACACATCTTTCAAAAATAAAAGTACAAACTGCTTCCGAAGCGCCATTACATGCCATGCATATTTAAGACTTTTCTGTTACATGATCTATTTAGCATTGCTTAAACAATCTTGAGAATACTCTTTTAGTTTGGTGACTTTGGAATTGCAGAAAAATGCTTTCTCCTCCATGACCAAACAGGTTTTGTTATACCCAAATAAATATATATTAGGTGGTAATTTTGCTTTCTTCACACATATTAATGGCTCATTTTTTAAGGAATTGATATTGTCACTGGAGAATTTTAGGTTTGTTGGATTAGTGAAAAGTTAAAAAACTCTCCCATCTTCCATGCCTTTTAAGACTGTGGAGAAGGTAGAAGGAAAACTGCAGCATGTGACAGAAAGCTGTTGGAAAGTTGTGCTACCCGTAAGGAAATGAAAGCTGTCCAGGGAAAAGGTAAGGGAAGGAAAGGTAAACTGAGGCTGTGCCATGGGGAGAGGTGATAACATCAGTTTTAGGTGAGATCAAGGATCATGGCAGAGTTACTGCTCAAGCCATGGTACTGGAAAGTGACACCTACTCTAATTTGCTCCAGGAAAGTAACGATCTGCAAGTTTAAAGCTCCAGAAACTCTGGAATCATCTTACAGACAGCTTTAGGGTTTAGATCGACAGTAGTTTCTGCTGTGACAGTTTCATGGTTTCACCCCAGCCAGTAACTAAGCCCCACACAGCTGCTCACACACAATGCCCCAGTGGGATGGAGGAGAGAACTGGAAGGGTAAAAGTGAGGAAACTCATGGGTTAAAATAAAGAAGGTTTAGTAGAGGAGGCAAAAGCTGCATGCACAGGCAAAGCAAAACAAGGAATTCATTCCCTGCTTCCCATGGGCAGGCAGGTGTTCAGCCATTCCCAGGAAAGCAGGGTTCCATCATGCGTAGTGGTGACTTGGCTTGACAAACTCCATTGCTCTGAATGCCCCTCCCGCCACCTTCCTTCTCTGGCTTTGTACACTGAGCATGACACCATATGGTGTGGGACATCCCTTGGGCCTCTTGTGGTCAGCTGGCCCGGCTGTGTCCCCTCTCAACTTCTTCTACACCCCCCCAGCCCTCGCTGGTGGGGCGGTGTGAGAAGCAGAAAAGGCCTTGTGTGTAAGCAATAGCTAAAATATCGGGGTGTGATCTGTTTCCAGCTCACATTCAAAGCATAGCCACGCACTAGCTACTAGAAAGAAAATTAACTCTTCCCCAGCAAAAACCAGCACAGACAGCTTCTGGGACTGCACACTGCCCCTCCAACCCAGCACCCCTGCAGCCCAGGAATTTTGGTCACCTTTCATGAGCTGTAGTAAAGGATCTGTGAGCTCAAAAGAGCCAGGGCTGGTTGTTGGTCACCGGGCCTCTGGAGGGTGAGGGCTCCCTCCCATATTTTAAAATCTCCAGGAAGGAGGATTGAGTCCTGTTTTACAGAATTGCTTCCTACCCCAGTCTTATTTAAAGCTGATGTTATCACCCTTTCTTATGGCAAAGCCTTGGCTTAACCCCTGCTTTCTTGTCGGTCACCCTGCTGGTTTTAGCTTCCCTCCTTTTGCTGCTCCAATTGCATTATCGATCGGGCTGCCTCCAGAAGGAGCTTTCAGTTGACACAGTTGGCAGTGAGACAAGACGAGCACTTAGGGCTCATTAGGTGGGTGGGATTAGATTCTAAAGCTAAAATCTGACACTGCAGCAAAGTGATAAAACTCCTCCAATGCTATTCACAATCTCCTCTGAAAATTGAAGGCAGTTATTGCATATGCAATTTATGATTTTTTTTTTTAATGATCCCAGTTGAGATGTGGATTTCCACTGAAATTATGCAAGATTTGTAATACGTGGTCTACACTGGGGTTTTGTTGTTTACCTTTCTAGAAAACTGGCCATGCCATGACGGAGTTTTGCAATGTGATTATTTTAACTTGAAACTGAGAGCAAAATCTAGTGGGTTTGCAAATGGAACCAAAAAGACGTATACTTTAAAGTGCCATAAGAGTGCTGCCATCACTGAAAAATCAAGCTGAAGGTATTTCATAATAGGAACAAAAATGGATAGTCTTTTTCCTAAACCAAGAAGAACAATATCAACTTTTTCACAGCATAGTGACAATAAGGCCATGTTTGTGTGATACAAGACAACACTGTGTTCCAGATGCCAACTTCAAGTTGTTTGGTATGGCTAAAGGGCAAAGTACATTCCCATGCAGAGATATTTGGTGCAAACATACCCAATGAATACTTGTGAAAAAAAGAGCTATGACTGTAGCATGCAAAGGTCATGAAAAGATGCAGCATCCTATGTGCACTTATGGCTTTAAATAGCACACAGTAAATGAAATCACAGTTATGAGTGTCCTGAGGATTATCAGGAATATCAATTTACAGTGTACTGTCTGTTATCAGGACTAAATAACACTGTGGAAAAAATAATGTGTGATCGAAGAAGGGGTTAATTAATTAAAAATTAAAAGAATTTAAAATTAATTAAAAATTAGTTAATCAGTTAACAATCTTCAGTCTTATATTTTCTGTGTGCTTGGTTTTGTATACCAGATAAAGGCTCTTAACTTAGTTTTGTGAAATAAAATGCAAAGATTGGTATCTAATGACTATTTCTCTAAAGGAGAAAGGACTTATGAGAAATGCCTTACTTAGCAGTCTGGGTGAGAGATAATCCATGAGGAAGATAACTGAATTATGAAGAAACAACCTGAAGAGTCAAAGCCAAGACTACAGAGGCTCTGTAAAACTTCTTGGCTGTTACAGCTCCAAGGGGAACTAAGAAAAGAGTGGAGGCCTCTCAACTTCAGATGGAAGAAAAAGTTTGGGCAGTCACTGATCAGTGAATACTGCCCTGTGCAAAACATCATTCTTTAATTAAAACTCTTGCTGTCTGCCAAGGGAGATGGCACTGTGTGGTTTTGCTGGCAGCTAACTTTAACAAATAGATTGTAAGATTCTCTATACACAATATTTTCTTAAAGAAATGGAAGACCGTGGTTGAAAGGAGTTAATGTTTCTGCCCTTTGCACCCTTGAACAGAAGGAAACACTAATTGTCCATGAGGAAACAACCAGCTAGGTTTTCCCAGGGCCACTCAAGCTGTTGCACATCTGCACAGAATTAAAAGTTATAATTTACAGCTAAATATATATATGTATGTAAACTATGTATTAATTGTAATTGTGTTTAAAGGCCATGATTAAAGATCAAAGTCTTCTTTCCCAAAGGACTTCACATGAAATGAAAGGACAGTTTTTTTCCCCATACTGGCTGAGGGAAATCCAATTAAAATACTTCCCCATCATGAACTATGATTAAACAATGCCTTGAAAAAAATGTAATGAAAACATTATCCATCATTTTCAATTGCAGTTTTCCAATTAAATCAGGGTTTAACTTTTTGACAATTAGCATGCAGTGATGTCTGTCCGTAGTGATAAATAAATACCAGTTTGACTTTTTGCATGATGACAGCTTTTATTTTTTAAAATGTTCATGTGTGCACGTGCTTGGAACTAGGCTGATACCAAATATGTCCAACTGGAACATACATCCCACTCACTGATGGAATCTAGTATGGGGTGTTTTCTGTGGGCAAAGTTCAACAGAAAGGAAATGGAAAAGGGGCCAATATTGTAAGAGATTTTTAGCTGCACAGAAAATGCTCCATATGTTAGCAACTGAAATCACATGGCAGAGTGCTGAATGACACAGGGTGGCAGCACAGATCAAGAATACTGCCTTCCGCCCATGGAAAGAATAATAAATCCCATGTCCTCCATGCAGAAATTTGTGAATTTTATTGGGGCTATTTTGTTCCTGCCTTATTGTCACCACATGATTGTTTTCCGTAAAGGTAGTTCACCTCGAGTTGGATTGAAGTCAAGGTAATCTACTCTGGCTTGGTTTAGTGCTAAATTGAGTCATCACTGGGTGAAGAAACAAGCTCTTAGAGAATGCTTGTTCCAGAGTGGGTGAAGTTAGACATTCCAGGTGGAACCCTGACATTGTTGAAATGAAATGAGTGTTTTGTTATGGACTTTATGGGGACCTGGGTTTCAGTGCTAAGCTAGGATTTTCAGGAGATTGAAAGGAAGGACAATAAGATTCAGGCATTTAAATAATTCAGTCACTTAGGTTTGAAGACAGTGTTGCAGAGGAGGGATCTAACTTGTTTCAAAATTCCAATCCCAAATCCGCATTCAGTCATTAGCCTCACTGACCTGGTTCCTAAGGGTTTTGTATGTTTGCACTGCATGTTGATTTAATGCGAATATGTTGAGGAAGTGTGTGATTTACATCTTGGCAACACTATTCTTGGAATGTCTGTACTTTGGAGGGGTTCAGTTTGCAAATTTAATATGTTGTTTTAATGTTCATGTAGTGTAGTGATATCCACAAGGTAAAATTAAGCTATAATTTCCAGCATAAGAAAACCTAATATTAATTTCTCCATAGCTAATATGCAAAAATATGGGTTAATTTCTGTACTCACATCAGCTGCTTTGTGCATCTGGGTTTTCATCCCATAAAGACATATGCAGTTTCTTAACTTTAAGCATGCTAGTTTTTCCATTACAATCACATGAAACTACTTCCATGTTTAAAGTGCATGTTACAGCAGGATCAAGGACATTAAGTAATACGCTGTGAGATAGTGAGCATTCTCCAAATTCTGTGACTCAGTGGAATGTAATAAATGAATAACGCCCTTGCATTTTCAAGTCACAATGTCAGATTTGCTTTAATTTAATCCACTGTATTATCTCAGGAACAAAAATCTCATTTATTAGTAATCTTGAAAAATAAAAAAAAAAGATTTTTTTCTTCCACTTGCTCAGTAATTTGCTTTTCTTTAATGTGCTTTCAGCTCTTGTCCATCCTGAAAAACTCTATAGTAACTGGAGATATAATGAAATTATGACATCTCAGGAGAAAAGAGACTGAAATCTGAACAAATGAGAAAAGAAAGGATTTTTAGCCACCATTCATAACTCTCTTCACTCATTTTGAGTGACATCTACTGAGCAGCAGTGCCTACTAAACATTATATGAGGAATGGGTTTTACTTTTTTTGTATAGCTAACTCTGAAAGTAGGTGATTTTTTTGCACATTTGATTTCGTCTTCTGAATTAAAAACCAAAACACTTCACCCATCCTTTAAATGCTGCAGTGAAGATAAAGGTCAAGTGCTTTATCGTCATATAAAGATGATTACAATAATCTCCTTATGTATTCCCTTCAAAAAGCTGACTTTTCAGTGCCCTCCATATCTTTCTTGCAGTCCTTCTTTGCTTCTGGATATACTTGTTTCATTCCCATTTACTGGGAATCCATATAAGAACTCTGCTTGGGTCCAAGTGACTGCACAGTGCACCCACTATCATTAGATACAGTGAAGATAATAAAGGAAAAAGAAGTTAGCTATGAGAAGGAAGAATTCTGTGAGGGGTTGAAGCAATCTGTGTCAATGTCAAAAGGAGGAAGGGCATTTGCACGGCATTTGTTATGCAGCTCTAAACACTTCCTTGAATATACATTCTGAGCACATAATCCCTATGATAGAGGTTGTAAGGGGAGTTTTAGCTTTTATTCCTCAGGGCTTCATCCTGCAACGTGGTGTTGAAAGGCTGC
Organism: Pyrocephalus nanus; assembly: GCA_038380795.1. Classification (NCBI taxonomy): domain Eukaryota; kingdom Metazoa; phylum Chordata; class Aves; order Passeriformes; family Tyrannidae; genus Pyrocephalus; species Pyrocephalus nanus. The sequence continues at coordinate 11,814,522 of CM076266.1, forward strand.
AACTCCTTCTGAAATCATGAAAGTGATGGCAAAATATTAGCTGATTTAAATTCTTGTAGACCAATTGAAGTATTTCTCCTTGTTTCCGTAACAGTTTACCCCAGCAAAAAATCCTAGTCCTTAGAAGAAAAAATTTGACAATGCCAGAAGTTGTTCATTTATTACAGGATCAGATCAGCAGACATCAGCAGCGCCATGAAACATATTCCCAAGGGACAGGTGAGATTTCATACATCTTGGGCTTCTGTCAGAATTCTGGTGCTAAGAAAGCAAGCATAATTCAGGGGCAGAAAAACCTGAGCAGTAGCTACTTTGTTACTAATATTAAGGTGACATCTGATATTTGAAGGCCTAATCCTGTCATATTCTGATGTTCTCAGATTAGAAAGTAAATGAATTTTTAAAATAGCCAAGATGGCCAGGAATAATTACAACCAAATTGTCCTCAGTATTTTTTTAAAAGAATCATTAAGATAATAAAGATCATTAAAAAATTACCCAAAATAGCCCCAGCTATATTATCTCACCTCCAAGTAAAAGTACCCCAGATGATTCCATCAGCACATCAGAGCACTGAGAATTTCTATGGAGATGTGAGGTGTAATGGATAATCTGACAAATGTAACTATTATGGTTTGAGCACATCACCAAAATAGCTCCCTGCCTTCTGGAAAGTAACAGTACGTTTTAGAATAGCTCAGACTCAATTCATATTGATCCACATAAAGAATAATGACCAACCACACTGTTTCAGTAGAATTAATCCAATCTCTTTCCCTACTTCCCTTGTTGAACCCTCAAGAGAGAATTATAGATTTCTTATACTGTTATGCTCATTCACTTACTATGTGGCAATGACCTACTTTCTGTTTAACACAGTGAACGTGGGACTCTGACTGTAGAACACACAGCATTAGGCTTATGCATATAGAGTTGTGATTGTCAGAGATAAAATCTGACATCCAATGAGTCTTTGATCTTGAAAGGAAATGGTGCTTATTTGCATCTAAGTGCTTGCAAGCAATTGCAGGTAATCCAAATGGAGAATCAAAGCCAGAGAAGCTTTTTGTGAGTAATTCACATTTTAAAATTCCAGGCAAAAGGCAGTTTGGGCTTGATTTGCTCAGAGAAGCATGGGTACTAAATTTGCACAAGTTTGCAATAGAGTTTTCTTTCCAACTCCGTGTGACCTTGCCTTTGGTCATTGCAAAAGAAATGCTAATTAATGGAGCGTAAAGTGATATTTATTTGTTCCTTGCAAGTCCCTTACTTGAGAAGGATGCAGCCTGGAGGGGATGTTGATATTGATTATTATAAAAAGCAAACAGCATGTTCCTCAAATGCTACAATCTTGCACAAGTACAGGAGAGAATGGAAAGCCAGGTAACGAATAGCAGAAAGATTTGGCTCAAAGGCTTGTGAAGTCCATGTAAACATACCTCAGGATTGTGGGCACATAAGTAGTGTGAGTGACACATGGAACACTGGGCTTCATGGCATGACTGCTTTGATACTGGGCAAAGCTGTAATAATCCTGCATGTTTTGTGCCAAGAAGAAAATTGATTTGCTTGAAATGTGGAAAATGAGATGATCCCACTGTCAAAGAGTGATGTCCTTCATGTGAAGGCAGGAAGGATCCAAAAATCAAAAAAAGGATTGGGAGATTTGAAAATTAAGCTAGAATGGAAGAAAACTTCAACTGCAAAAATTCTCAGCAGGTGTAATTTTCACTGGTGGTTTTGATTTGCTTTCTTTTATGGAAGCTTGGCTTTTTACAGAAAGGCCATCTTAAAATAAAACTCAGCATTTTGCTCAGAAGCACTGGGCAATATTTTGTGACATGGATAGGACTTTCAGGTTTTTTTCTAATTTAGATTCCTCAAAATGAATGCAGGCTTTGGTGCATACAGGTTTTGACTGCATTCATGTTGCAAGGCAGGTTTTCATATTTTTCTTTTCAGTCAGCATTCCTCCAGTGTCTTCCTAAGAATTCTGGTGGAGCTGGGTGTTGCTCACTACAGATAAAGTTATCAGGCTGGCTCGAGGTAAGTAATTAGGACTTATCTACATGAGAACATTTAGCCAGAGTTTAGCTCCTTGCCCTAGTGTACACGTCCTAGTTTTTTTACTGTTATAACCTTGTGAATCACGGCTGCATGGATATATAGATATATAAATGTATATGTCAGAAGTTCCTTTATTTTCTGTGTTTGTTTGAGAAAAGTATCATTTTCATCTACACAAAAATAAAGGAACTATGAAATGAAAAAAACCTTCCTTTTTTTTTTTTAATGTAGTCTAGTGATAAAATATCAAGAAAAATGTACATTTTTTACAATTTCTGGAATCTTTTAAAAATTAATTTTATTTTCTTTAAAATGCTCCCTTTCTTATGTTCAAAAAAAAAAAAAAAGATGTTTTCTCTTGAAAATGAGAAAACTTCCATAATAAATGAAAAGCAAGACTGCTTTGAGACATTTTCAGTGACAGGTCCTTAGATTTACTTTTAATGTAGCATATATGACAACATATTTTTAAAAGATCGGAGCTATGCCTCCATAGCTGCCATTTGCCCTGTGTTATTTGACAATCATATCTTTCACAGTGCATCAAAGAACAGGATCACTAGTCGTTTCTGACATACTAAGTTTCAAATGCAAGTTTATCTTCTTTTTTTAGGGCTCTTTCTGGGGGAAAAAGTGCTCATATCACTACTTTTTTATAATTCAGAAACAGCATGGCTTTTCACCTTCTCATAATTCAAAGTACGTAACCAACTTTACTCAGGCTGTAAAAGTTAATTAGCAGCTATTATAACATTCCTTTTACTTTCTGACAAGCTATGTGTGCGTGTGTGTATATATATATATATATATAATTATAGTTTTACATCCTTTCATTCAGTGCATTGCATCATCTGAACCTGCATGGTAAATGAGAATTATTTTCTCTATACTTTCTAGCAATATTAATGTTCAAAGTCACAGCAAAGTGTCCTTCATATAAAGAAGTTTAATCCTAGAGTAATTAGGTTCTTCTTTCATCTTCTCTCACAAGATGGAAAAGAGGAAAAAAGAAATCCAAACCACTAAAAACATACAGTCATTGAATAAGTCTTTCCATGATGACTGTAGGCGAACAGATAGACCGCAAACTTTTCAAAACAGTCAAGAGAAATACTTTCATGTGGTCTGGATCTCAGAAACCATGTTTGCATTTGTCATGTATGAAATGAATTATATTGGGAGTAAGGCTGCTCCACTCCAGCAGCCCCACTCACAGTGCCTTCTGGGTTGATTGAAAACAATCAGCTGGAAAGACCTGCGTACACAGGGAAATGACACAAGTGGCCCTTACTAAGATATGTAATTTTCCTCTTATTATGCTAATTAAAGAAAATTGCCTTCAATAGTACTAAATGATATATCTATATTGGTTCAATTTAACTAATGTTCCATAGCTGCATAGGCAATCCATGAAAGCAAATAATAAGATATTCAGCTAGAATTTATGGAGAATGTTCAAGCAACTCTCCAAAAGGGCTAAGGTTTACCCTTTCCACACTTCAGATCTTGCTTTATGCTGTTCAAGAGATTTTCTACTTTCTTTTTCTCATTTTCTAATATAAAAATTTCTGACTCTTCTGATAAATCTGATTTGATGAAGACAATATTACAAAGTGAAAAATGCTATCTGTCTCCTTTGACAAAGAGGAAGCCCATTTTTTTTGTCAGAATTATGTTATTTTTCTTCCAAAGAATAAGAACAAATAAAACAAAAAATATCTTTTAGGTTTGTCCCAAGCTACTTAAGATTCATTAGGTATCTTTTAAGTTAACATTAATAGAATTTCAGTCTAAGCTGCCTTAACTCTGATTTAAAGTGAGTAAAATAAGTTATGATGCAACTATATTGTGCAATGTGGAAAATATAATGGCTGTTGTCAGAACCATAGTTTTGTGTTCCCTGATTCATTTCCGAACTGTCATTATATCTTTGAGGTATACTTTCATGTAATTTCCATTTATTTTAGGAGACTAGAAAGCAGAGCAAAATATATGGTTATTGAAGTGTTCCAATTTATTTTAAGCATAGAATCATTCTTTAAATAAAATGTAACTTTATTGACTACAATGACGACAGTTTATGTTTCAGTGGCAACTAGGAGAAATCAGCGTTTTCCAAATGCTACTGTAAAACTATCTTTTTTTCTCTCTAAATGTGGGGGATCATGAACTTATATAAAAAAGGGTGCAGAACTTTAAGTTTGTTAATGCTATTTGATGACTTGATAGCTATTATGGTGTAATTTGACTGTCTAGGGTTGTGTTAAGCATAGATGTGAGGTTTGGCAACCATAAAGCTTATACCATTGGAAGGAGGGTCCATTTCTTTATGACATGTTAATGCTTTGCTAACACTGTGTGCAGGAGCCTTGAAACACACCCACCACCAGCTAATGAGCTACAGCAATAAAGTAATGACACTATTGTTGATAATAGTCCCAGAACAAGTGCCAAGAAAAGTGGAAGGGTTCCCAGCAATTCCAGCTTGGGAGCACATCCTGTCACCTACAGCAGCAGAAGGACCTTGCACACTCTTCAACACTCGGAAAAAGATTCAATTTCCAAACCTCTTAAATATTAACTTGTTCTGCTTGGATTGCCAACAAGTCACCCAGAAAGTGCCAGTTACAAAGGGATTTCCTGTTCAAGGAATGAGATGCAAGGTGTCAATGAATTTCATAACCAGCCCCTGAGAGGTTACACTTTGATTAGGTTTTAACCAGTAATCAAAGTTGAAAGATTCTGCCCAGTTGCTGGTTTCCTAAATCGTTAAAACTCCCACCTTTGGGCAAAACTTATCATCCTCAGCTCATATTTTAAGTTAAATAGATATTTAGAAACTTAATTTAAAGGAAAGTGACAGCAGGATGAATGAATTAATTTACTTTGGCATTGGCAGAAAAATGGAAACTGGGCAAAGTAAAATATTTCAGCTTTGCTGGCAAAAGATTCATAAAGGAAGACGAGTAGTTTGGCTTTTAAGAAGTGCATTGAAACTGTACATTGACTTGCAGTCAGGTCACCTTATTTTTCAAGTAACAAGAGGTTTTAGTGGTAGATCTATTTCTCAGAAGTATCTGGAATTCACTCTATACTCTGTAATATAATTGAAGTTTTATCTGTCTACATTTTTTTTCTGTTTTTTTTTTTTTTTTTGGGGGGGGAGGGTAATTTGTTTGGGATTTCTTGTTGTGTGTGTTTGTTTTTTTTTTCTTTTGTTGCATTTGGTTGCATTTGGTTTTATTTGTGCTTTTTGTGACCATACTATCTAAGCACCGCACAAAATTTAATTTTACGCTTAGAGTACTCATGTTAGGATTCTTTTTCAGAATTTTGCAAGTACATTATCACAATACAGAATGAAAATTCACCAAGGTCACCCTTGGAGAACAATAAATTTGGAAGAAATTATATCACCTGCCACTCCCTGACTACGTCACTCCTGCACCAAATCATTTATAGATTGTGATTATTTTTTTTCCTCCAGTGCAACATTAGGCCCTTTTAGAAATTAGTGATGGAGCAGCAGTTTCTCTTTTCTGCGCTATTACTTAGAAGCTGAAGAGAGAAGAGAAGGCAGATGAGCCAAATATCAGAACCAAGGAAATTGCTGGCAAATTTTCTAAGCTTGGAGAAGTGGAAGATCAAGTCAGGTTTCAGATGGACTGCAAAAAGGGACAGACTGGAAGGCAGACAACGGGGAAAAAACTCACGTGTTCAGCAGAGCTTCCAAGGTTGGCTTAGATGGCAGTGAGCTTTTGGCGTACAGAGGGATAAGTGTGGGCTGAAGGCCTGTACTTTGGGTCCCAAGAGTTGATCCAAACTGCTGTTACAAATATACACCCTGTCCAGTCAGCTCCACATACTGATAGTAGATGCCACTATCTTTTGGGAATAAATTAGTGTGCTATTCTCCAATGTCTTCATCATTCTTAGCCCCACCTCTGCCTGATCCATTCAGACTCCCTGTGGGAAATGTTTTGCACCACGTGTGTTCATGTTTTCCCCTTTTGCAGCACACTGGGCATCCAGCTGCTCTCATGCATTGTGTGTTCACTGTGTGAACAGGTGACTCCAGGTCTGGTGTTGGGTTGAGGCCGTGCTCACCTGACCAGATGGTGGCCAAGGAAGGAGAGACAAATGGCACAAATGGCAGCCACTGCACTGATGTGTTGCTTGGGAGAGCAAGATAAGCTCTGGGAACAGTTCTGCAAAGCCTCAAAAGGGAGTGTGCTTGCATGTGTATTTGTCTGGGGCAAATCTTGGTCTTTGCACATGGTCACCCCTGTAAGGCACAAACAGTCCTGTGGATCCGACCAAGGCCATGAGAGTTCAGCATTCCCAACTACAAATTGAAGGGAATCTGTTAGAAAAAAAATTACAATCATGAGATATAGCATGGTAATACCATTCATCCATAATCTGTCCAGTTGATCCTACATCTTATATTGTTAATTTTGCCAAAAATCTAACCACTTTGATGAGAGAAAAAAATAAAGTATATGGAAACTAAAAGCAAAGCAGCAGAGAATTGCAAGAGGTCATTTTGTGCTGAGAGATGTAAATGAACTTACAGTCACTTCTAGGTAAAATTGTGCAAGCTTACAGATGTTTGCCTCAGAAGACATCTATCTATCTATCTCTTACAAAATCTATTTAAAAATATCCTATGTTACCTTTCTTGAACTTCATTTGATATAAAAATTCTTTCTGATAATACCATGAAGACAAAGAGATATCAAGAGAGAAAAACCTGAGCTCTTTAGTGAGATGATAGAAATTTATTATTCACAGCTGCATACACACGATTTTGAGTTCTAACAGCCAGCAATTAGTTTAAACAGTAATACCACCAAGGGAAGCATAACTTAGTTAAAATTTACATTTAAATGAGATCATTTGGAGAAATCAAATGCAGAACAATCTGTTATTTTTATATAACATTTCATAGTAGATTTTCTTAGCAAGGTATTCCTCACAATATAGCTTTATTACTTGCTGGTCAAAAATTACTGTGATACATTTGCACGTGTAGGGAAAAAAAAAAATCTCACCATTTGTTCATTAACAACCTGATGCAGAAAATTATCTCTGCTCAGGAAAGCATATTAACCACATTTAACTTAACACTCTTGCTTGGCCCTGCTGAAAGCTAAGCACGTACTTAAGTGTTTTTCTGAACATGAATTGAAATTCTAAATACATTTGCTTGCTCTCTTCAATCATCTGCTCAGCTTACAGTGATAGAAATGGTTTTTGTTATGAAGCTCTTTGAATTTGTCAGCTCTTTTAAATGCTTGTAACCAGTTAAAAAACAATTATACATCACCCTGCATTAAGACATTGTGAAGAATTTTATTCCAGATAGGAATCTCTTGGGATTTAATTGTGAATTTTGAAATAAGAACAAAATGATAATTGGATCTTCCTTCTTTTTTTTTTTTTTTTTTTAATCTGCATTTTTGGCCATTATTACAGTTAAAACTTTCCACAGAATAAAAAGTTTCTAAATGGAGATTATTGACACTCCCAAGTGAAAATAAGTCCATTCAGTTTTGTTTTGATGTTAAGCATTAAGCTGCATGTGCCAGTGAAGGGAGAGTATTTCACAGGGGTTTAGGAGTACTTTTTTCCAATTTCCCTCCATAGCTGGACTTTCTGTCTGGATTTGAAACATAGAATATGTAATTTTTAAGGACTCTGGAGCGTAACAGTCTCTCCTCTATTATGAAACAAAATTTCCAGCTATTAGCTTAAATAGGATCCAGACAAGGAGCAGGGGAAATCTTTAGGGGCATAGCACTCTGGAAAAATACCTTGCAAAGAGATTAGCAGAGTAGGACCCTTAACTCCCAACTCCCTGGAGAGCACTGCCATCCAGCCTGTGTATGCCAACCATACACAAGTTTCTGTACTGGGAAGTGATTCCTGGAGTGCCTGTGTAATCCTTTGCCGGAGCTGGCCGGTAGCATGCAAAGGCACCTACAGGAATGTGGCCTGTGGAGTTTATCATCAAAAATAGAGCCAGCTAGGACTGTCACCTCCTACTGGAAGGACTGCAAGAGTGTGCATGTATCCATCAGCCACTTTTCTGCTAAATAAACTGAGTAACCCTATGACAGAGTAGACCAGAAGGATGGTCTACCATAATGGATGACTTCATTATGCATTCAGCACCTGGAACAATCAAGTGTTTCATATAGGACACAGAGTAAGATGGATCCATGACAGAAAACATTTATATAAAGACTTGATGGAACAGGTAATAATGAAAAACTGTTACATGTGTAGAATAAGAGTGTCCAGAACATAGAGGTAGCTGAACTGAATTTATGTTAATAGTGAAGAGCTCTGTGTTCTATTAATAATGGAAGAATCTACTCTTTCATTTCTTATTTTTATTACTATTATTTCTTATTTCACCCCTTTTTTGTTCCATTGACTTACTGAGTGGTTTTTAATACATCAGTGGTGTGGCATTTTCTGACTAAAAGCTAAACTGGGCTCTTTGAGCTTTCCTCACACCACTAGACAATGCTAATAAAACCTCTCTTGAAAAGCATGAGGTAAACCTATTTTGAGATGGGTAGTTGGATGAGGATCAATAAGGCCTGTGCCAGCAAAAAAGTTAAAAAACATAAAAGCGAATGGTCAAGGCCAAAAATGATGTAACTTAATGAAAACTTGGCCATCCTCAAACCCGAAACCCAGACTCATCACTCATTCCTGATCACTGCTGCAAGCTCCAGTGTAATAAAACAGAGTTTTAAACAGTCTCGTTTTGACATGTTTATGCATTTGTGATGCACTCTTGTCTCCATCTGAAAATGACCCTCTGGCAATGTCAGCAGACAGAGACACCAGAAGTGGGATAGGCATGGAGGCACTTGTCCCTAATGGTCATCTGTCTGCCTGGTCAAGAGGGAGCAGGGCATTAGAAGGAGCCAGCTCTTGTACCACTTGTGCTGGCCTCCTGTGTACCCAGCTGTGCCACTTACAGAAAACACTAAAATCCATGGTTAAAAATGTCCCTCTGAGGAATTCTAACAGCTGACAACAACGCTCAAAGTGATATTGTTTGTTCAGTTGAGAGATTTCTTTTAATTATCAAGTCAATCTTCATTACAACCTCGTAAATGTTTGGTTTCAATATTTGGGTTTTTTTTCATTTGGACAAGTCCTTGCATACAGTCACAGCTTTTCTCTCTTCGTTGTAGGCAGAGTGACAACTTGTCAGGTTTTACTGCAACAGTTGCCAGCAGTTTTAGCTCAGACTTAGCAGAAACTTGAATTTGAATAACTTCTCAGGCTTTGGCATTTTCTTTATGAAGCACAGACACATGCAACCAGGCGGTCAGGCTGGGTGGGAGTGTGTATGATAAATAATTGGTTACCTGTTTTGATCAGCTGATACCAACTGAGCAATTTGTGAAAATTGCATTTGTGAAAATGCTGCAGAATGGGTGATTCATTCTCTTTTGGGGCAGCAGCCTCCTGGCTTTAGTGGGCTTTGGCTCAGATCCTGAGTTTCCAGCAGACTTTCAGATATCCCTTCTGCTGAGAATCTGGGTGAGTTATATTAGAATTAACTCCTTGTTATGAGGGAATTTTACTGCAGCTTGTTCATGTGAAAGAAAAAAATCATCTGCAATGGCTACACAAGTACAATCTCTTTAGAGTCAAGCTTTCTTTGTTATGTCATATGTGCAAAAAAAAATAAAGCTTTCTGCTATGCTGTTGCATCTGGCAAGTCCCTTGTAGGTGGATACAAACAGGACTTAAATTTTCAGTTCCCAAATCTGCAAGCAAGGACACCTCTTCCTCTCTCCTGTACTGAAGTATATTCACAGAATTACAGAATTTGCTGAGTTGGAAATGACCCCCCTGCACCTGGTGTGACCATCCCTGGGAGTCACACCATGTGCCTGAGAGTATCATCCAATTGCTTCTTGACAGAACCTGGCTGTGAGAGAAAACTGATCTTTGCAGGATATGCATACGCTGTTTCTTTGTACAAGCAGAAGTATTTGGCCTTACAAGAGCAGTGGGTAAGGTAAATATAGGATTGACCTGTAATTTCAACAATTCAAACCCATCAAAGTTGATGTGATACAAAGATATATTTTGAAACATTGCACTTGATTTCAATAACATGACCACTGCAAGGCGTAACTCAGACCGTCTATCTCCAGAGCAGGACTTGAATTTTTCAGCATTTAAAAAAAAATAATAAAACTGAAACTGCAGAAGAACTCAGTTTTAAGGTATATTCCATTTTGAAGAACTTTCAAAAATAAAAATATCCTGTTGTAGTACTCGTAAACCAAGATGAAACAAACTGTTTTCAATTGTTTAAGTGGAGAATGAAATTTTTACACCTGCTTGACTCTTAAAAATTGCAAAAATTTTGCTTTCTGTTCTGTAATGGAAAGAATAAATTTCAGGCCTTATTTGTAAATTTTCAGAATTCATATATTATTTACTTTTTATTTTCCTTTCAGTACTCTTGCTTCTTAGATATTCTGTAATCATGGAGTGAAACTCAGTATGCATTACGTTAAACCAGCTGAAAGCTGGACAGTGTACGTCGAGGATGTTCCATTGCAGTGCAGGAAGGTGTCAGTTTTCCACTGTTCTTTGCTAGCAGTTGTAAGTAATTGGTCCTATCTCCACTGCCTTGAGCATGAAAAGATTATGTCTGTTTTCCCGAGTCAAAGCTATTGTAGTGCAGATGCTGGATAGATACTGCTTACTAATCCAACTGTGCTGACTGTGGTGCAGGTGAACAGAGCAGAAGAGAAAAGATTTTTCCTTCCCTGGGAAATGATGCCCTGACTTCAGCAGGTTCCATGGGTATTGATGCCCGGGTCTAGGAGGGGATGCCCAAATGACTCATAAGCGAGCAGGGACAGCAGAAGACATTGATCAGTCGTCTAGTTTAGACAAGATGGTGAGTAAATGCAAATGTGGGTCTTTACTTGTCTTGTTTAAGGGAACTTTTCTCCTCCTGAACTCTCACAGGGTTGTATGGAACAACCAGGATCAATGCCAGGCTGTGTACTCACAGTGCTTCCTGAGCTCATTTCTGCTTCAGCAAATACGAACGTGGTGCACAGTCTGACACGGAGTGTGCTGCTAAATGGGGATGGGAACTGAGATTCAGTCATAGGAGATTATGTTTCTCACTCCTGATTTTGCTTTCTATCTATTTGAAGTGTAAAATAAACTGGACGTGTTCATAAAAAGTTTCAGCAAATGCTTCTTATATCTCTGGTCTCATTTTCTGTGTGTGTTGATCAAATACAGACAGATGGAAGCTGGTGGTGATTTAAGACACTCATGTGGCCAAGGATTGTGCTGTAAACCATATTATAATCCATGTTTCATTTGGAAGCTGAAATTCTAGACTGAATTACAGTTTTACTGTTCAAATACAGTGCATTCACTATCATTTATAACTTAAAAGGACAACTGCAGAGTAAGAAAATAAGTAAATATGTGGGGTTACTTGTGGGAAAGCAGAATATTTATCTATTTCAGCTCAAAAAGGTGTCTCTGGCTGTGATTTAAGAGGGAAATAATTGCAATAAATCAAATGAAGCAGAGGCCTAGATTAAAGATGAGAAAGCTAACGTAGCCAAGATAAATACATTTGAGTAAAGTTACTTATTTGTGATATTTGCAAGATGAGGTTCAGCAGCTGGTGCAAGCACCATCCTTAATTTTTCTGCTAACAGAATGGATTTATAAGGACTGTGTTCCTTGCTCTATAACACCATGAACATTGTATTTTAACTAGAATTCTTTCTTACTCATGTCTATTCTATTAAAACAGTCTGGCAAATAAATATCAGTGTCCAGACCATGCTGAGGTGTATCATGAACTGGCAAATATTTGTATCCACAATTATAACCAACCGTTTCATTGACCCATGTCCATAAACTTATAATGTTCTCAGGTAAGTCAAACATATTGTATGGACATGTTCACATTTATATATTAATATCTCTGTATGTAAGTGGGTTTGTATATTTATCTTTATTATTATATTTATAATAAAATATTATTTTTAAGCTATTAATTTTATTTTCTGAGGGCTTTGACTCAAAAAAACCCCATGTTGTTACTTATATTTTCTATCCTTGGTCTTATTGGAGAGGTAATTTTTAAGAATGCCCACAAACACAAATGTTTATAATTTTACTTTTTTTTGTAAGCTTCGGTCATTTTATCTGATTTAAGTATTTTAAAATTATTTCATTTTTCATCTTTGTTCATACAATGAATAGAGCAGTGGAGAAACTCATAACAGAAATTGAAAGCACTAGGATAAAAAAGACAAATAAGGGAATGTGATAAAAAAATGCTAAATAATAAAAAGTGTAGAAGAGGTAGATCAGGAGCATCTGTTCTCCCTGTCTCATAACACAGGAATATGGGGACTTTTATGAAATTAAAATATGGTAAATTCAAAACAGATAAAAAGAAATACATTGTTGCACAGAGCAGGTAAATATTAAAACTTCTTGCAAAGAATGCTGTTAAGGCTGAAAACTTTGTAGATTAAAAGGTAGCTGGGTGTTTATACAGTTCCCAAGAATATCCTCATTTACAATACTGGATGATAATATAAATTCTGAAAGATTTAATAGGCTTTATGCCACAAGTTTGTTACATTCTTTATCTGTCAAAGCTGTGGACTCTGTCTGGCAAGCGTCATGTTTCTTGGATGTTGTGTGATCACCTACGCTTGGTGACTCCCTGTGAAAGGGCTGCAAGTGAGGTTGATGCTTCTCCAAGAAGACATATCCTTTTCTAATAGTATTGGTATTCACTTTCCTTGTATTCCTTAGAGGATTTAGTATAAAAATGTAAAGTTTTACACAGAATTGTATAGAGAACTCATTGGATGACACCCTCTACACCCAATGCTTGTTCCTCACCACCAAGGAGCTGGGTGGGCAGTGAACCAGAACTTACTTCCAAGGGCTGAGCCCTCTCTAGTCCCTCTTTCCAGTGAGGTGATTATAAAAGATATAACCTGCCTCATGATTATGAGCCCTGTGGTGCAGCTGAGATCTTTGGGACTTGAGGGCAGCAGAAGGATAGATTTACTTAGGCATCTTTGAAGGAGGAAGAGTGAAATGTAGAGCATAAACTGAGGTAGGACACAGAAATATTATGAAATGCACAGATCACGAATCATACATTTTCCAGTATACAACTAAATTAAAAAAATTCATCCTCTGTGTATTAAAATAAAAAAAAAAAACAAACAAGGAGCATAGTTTATAGATTTATAAAATTATAAACATTTAACAGAAAGAGGAAATTGAGGTTTGGATTTGCAAAGAAGCATAGAGGGATTAGTCAGATCCTGTTCATTTTAATTAACAGGTGAATTATTTCCCTCTCTCATCAGCACTAGGACTGAGATGACATAAATGGACAGTCTATACTATTCCAGCCCTGGCAGAGTTCCCCTTGCCTCTGGGCACTTGACTGACTGCTGTGCTTGGGCCTCACATGCTTGGCTCAGATGCAGCAAGCACCTTGGATAGGATTCATATAACTAGCTGTAAGCATCTACCTTGGACATAAGCAGTATGGATATTGACAAGAAGAGGACATAAGGCCTAGCTCCTCAGTCTGTCTGCTCCTGTGCTCATTGGCCTTTTTGACAGACATCTTTGGCAAGTGCACATTGGCTTCTAATTCTCCACTAGGAACAAGCACCATTCCCAAACCAGTCATTCATAACTTTTGCTTGGAGCAATGAAACACTTCAAAGCATTTTCTTGCTTTATTGCTCTGCATTTTCTTTAAGCTTTTGAACAATAGATGGAGAGACCTTCAGGACGTCATGAATCACTTCTAAATATGTCTCTTCTTCCTCCTCTTTGTCCCTTTCTCTTTACTAAACACTGAACTACAAATTTCCCTTCCACAAGATTTTTCCTTTTGCCTTTTTATTTTTTTCTTCCCTTTCCACCTTCCCTTTCCCCTCCCTTTCCCCTTTCCCTTCTGCTTCCCCTTCCCTTCTCTTTCCCTTCCCAATTGTGCTTTATAATGGCTTACAACTCACTTTGTTACAGTGATTCCCTAACCAGTCTATAGCACCACTTGTTCATCTTTGCCAAGCCTTAAGATTTGAAACATTGGCACATCCTGGTCTATAGGCACTGCCTTGTCCCGGAGTGTTTATTACAAACAGATGATAATTAAGATTCAGATGATAATTAAGGTTTAATGACCATTCATTATTATCCACGTGCCAGATGCAAAATTTACTTCCAGTGGAGTGAAGTCAATATAGAGTGAAAGGCAGCAGGGAGGGTAAACAAGCATCGCATTTCTCATAGTGAAAAATCCCTGGTATCAAGTTGTACTTAGTGAGTTACTTCAAATACACAGTTGGTCACGGTTCACATTACAGGTATGGATTATTTGTCATTTATAACTCCCTTGTTTGACTAACCTGAAAGCAAACAAGTTCAGGTCTGACATTATACACAGAATAATTATTATTTAAAACCTTTAATTGGTTCTCTGTGTTCATGATTTTTCTCAATTTTCCTTGATTTTGAAAAGCCGTTGATGTCTATCAAAAAGACACAACTCAAAAATACAAGTTGAGAACCTAGCAAAAACCTTCTTCACTTTTAAACTGATGGTTATCCTACAGAAGGACATATATCTTACAAATAACAAAATTAGTCTTCAAACCTATTTCTCCCATGATAACATGCAGAATCTTAAGGATATGCAGAATCCTTTCTGAGCCTCTCAGTTCCATTTTTGGGATTTAAGTGGACAGCTTCCCTTAATTATTCAAATAAATTAACTCCTGATTTAACCAGTTCTTGGAGATCAAATCTCCAGATAGAATTTCAGGTGTGGAGTTTTTGGACTCCAGTAGATTATGTCCTCCAGGACTGTGGGAAATTCTGTACCAGAGACAGTGAAATCAGCCTACTTCAGTGTATATCTTATGAAATCTAAATCCAAGAATGATACCCCAAATGCTAAGAGCATTTGTCCTGCAAATCAAATGAAATTGCTGACTGCAAAAAAAGAAGGGACTGCAGCCTGAGAGAAAATGGGAAAAATCATATGAGACTGAATAGCCCAGCACCAAGGAATGTAAGAGAGGTGGAAATGTTTGTAAAAAAAATAACATTGGCCTTTGTAGGAGAATAAATGTTTACATGGGTGCTGGGTGCTTGTTTAAATCACTGCAAGAATTCCTTTTCCACAGCATCTAGAATAAACAACCTGAATTAAAGGAAAAATTAAAAGGGGTGTTTGGTTTCTGAAAATGTCCTGGGAATACATACCTGGTCTATAAATGTGGCAATACATTTCAAGTAAAATGATAATAAGCATAAGAATAAATATGTTCTTGTGAATAGCCTCTTCATTTTTAACCCTACATGTACTCCTGGATTTAGTTGCAGTCTCCTACCTTACAGTTATAGATGCTAGAAGCTCAGATGTACTTAGCAGTAGATTAGTTAGGAGATATTTATGGTTTTTCTAACATGAAAAAATTTCTTATCATAATGAGGTCAAGGAGCTTTAGAGTGGAAGAACTCACCCTTTTTTCTCTGAATGAGGAGCTAAGAACAGAACTATGTCTTTAACAGAGTATTAATCTTCAACAAGGGAACGTTTTTCATATAGCCATCACATGCCTTCTGGTTTATTCCAGTCTGTCTTATATGATTTCATTGAAATGATTCAGTTCCAACTCACTGTAGTTTTCCGCAGGTATTTTACAGCGGTGAGGCTATTTCTTGTTCATTAGCATGCAATTGCTATGCTATAAAGGATGATAAAGGTACTAAAATAATTATTCCAATTTACAAGCTTGGGTTCACGTTAATGAATATTTTAAAATAGTCAGAGAATGAGATAATATTTGGTTATCATCCAGACATTCTCTTACCCTTGAGAATATGGCCAAATGTTGTATACTGGTCATGAGTCAGAAACAAAAGGTATTTTTATAACTTATCTTAATCTTTACATAGTATTTATCTTTTTAATAACAATCTATATTGATTTTTAAGGCAAAAATATATGTCTGATTAAAAAATACTCAGAAAGGCATTCCTTTTCTTCTTTGTAATCAGAAGATGGGTGAGGGTTTAGTCGGGGCCTCAGATGAGCTGACCTAGGAAACGGTGACTTACTGGGTTGTGCGATCATGCTTAGTGGAAAAGTTCCAAGTCTGAGAAAATCTGGCAGTAGGAGGCAGACAGAGTTTTATGCTGATGATCCAACATGGCAGAGGTTCTGGTGCTTGTAAATTCCAGTCACATTATCTCCTCCTGAAAAAGGATGACTTGTTTTGACAGTGTGTTGCTAAATACATGCCCCCTAAATTAGGAGCCTAAGCTCTGGAGGAACAAATACAGAATGGGGATTTGAGGAATGTTTAAGTCTAAACTCTGTTCTGCTACTGACCTGTTTTGTAGCCAGAGGCAAGGTTGTCAGCTCTCAGCCTCAGTTTCCCCCTTGCAAATGTTCTTTTCTCATCTAAACTAAACATTTATTATGGATAATGAAAATTGTCTCATTGCAAGAATTCCTTCAGTGTTCTTTCACCATTCAAAAAGAAACATTTAGTATCAAATAGTCATTTACTCCTGGCCTCTTTGAGGTCAGCGAATCTCAGTTTCTGTTTGTTCATATACTTAGATCAAACTAAGGGCAGCAGTCTTTTTTATTTTTTTTTTTGTATCTGCATTCCAAATCTTTAACTGGAGTTAAATAGTTAAACAACCTGTTGAATGTATAAAGATGTATAAAGTGCCCAACTCTGATTTGTGATATATCAGTCATTCCCTTCGTATCAAATTCTAGCTTCTTCTGAATTTTTCAAAGGTTTTAGGAGATTTCTGGGTCAGATCCTCATCTGGTTTCAACTGTCATAGCTCTGATGAAGTCAGTGACAGTGTCTTTTAGATCAGACCTGTAGGACCCGAGGGTGACAGCAGCCAACTGCATCAAACTGTCATACTTCACACCACTCTGAATCAAAGCTAAATGCAAATGCTGCTCTTGCACATGATACAGTGCACAGGAGTCAATCAAATCCAGCCAATTTACATCAGCAGATTAGCTTGTCTGATTCATATAATCAAACATCCAACACTCATAAAAACCTCCAAGAAATTAAAAAAAAAAAAAAAGAAAAAAGTGTGGGACAGTGATGCCACAGAGCAGAGGCACAGGCTGGCCCTGCGTGTGGCTGCAGTGGAGAAAGAGGGATGCCTGGGGTTTAGTTCTATTGCTGTCACTGATTTATTGAGTGACCTTGGAAATGTCTTTGTGCCTTACTGACCATCTGTAGCACCACTTAAATACCTTGCCAGCTTAATTGCTGCTTCTAAAGCATTGTAAGACCCTTTGGTAAAAGACATCATGTCTGTTTAATGTCACACTGTTTTATTTGAAACTCAGAAATGTTCAGAATATGAAATGCTGAATGTAATGCTGTTCAAAACCATATGTCTTATTTCAATAATTCACTGTAAGTTCCTAAGGGAAATGCTATGCAATAAAATCCCATGTTACCCTTCCTCGGATACTGTAGTTGTAAGTTATCCTAGACTTCTGTAGATTTGAATCCGAGGGCTTGTCTCAAATTCCAGCTGCTTTTGTAATTTATAAATTACAGATCTCCTCCAACTCCCACTGAAATCAAAGGGAGGACTTCCACTGATTTTACAGGATGCTGGAACTGGCCTAAAAAGAATATTTGAGAACCACAGCCATTACAAGGCATTCATGCAGCACCATTGTGTGTTTCACAACTGAGCAGAGATGCACAACCAGTCCTGAGATGGTGATACTCAGTTTTTAATGGCAATTAATTTTGTGTGTGTGTGTGTGTGTGTGTGTGTGTGTGTGTGTGTGTGTGTGTGAGGGCTAAAGACAGAATGAAATAAAATTATCTACACTATGTTGTGTGAGATGCACAATTAATTTTCATATGGAACAATGCACATGCATATGATGGTATAATTCAGCTGGTTATGACAGGAAACCTTCAGGTCTCAATGGTGAATTTGTTACAATGAATCAGTACTAATGTGGATCCAATTTTTTAGTTAAAGTACAAAGAAACCAATCAACCTCTCACAAAGTGCCCCTGTCAAATGTCAGAGTGAAATTCTGCTTTTTACAGTGTGTTTTATTTATACTTGGGGGCATGTTCCTAATTACAGTCGAGGGAGTAATCTGTACAGGGTATGCAATTTGAAAAATAAAACTTTTCTTTCTGTTGACAGAAATATTTGCAAGTGGATGATGGTGTTCTGCAGTGTCTGTTCTGAAGTTCACTTGGTGAATGTCTCTTCCAGGCACTTCCAGGCTTTGTCTGGGGGTGCCCTGAATGGAAATGTTACCTAGTTAGCAGCAATGCAGGTTTCTGCAATTTTTTTTTGGTTTCTGTCCAGCGACAAAATGCTCAAGGACACACACTCTCTCCATTCACCCGGTACAACTGCTGCCCCTAGATGATCATGATGTTACAAGGAGAAGGCACAAAGGAACCTCTAACTCCTTATGTCTTTTGAGTTTAGTGTTCTTTTACATGAGATGTGGAAGCTATTTTGGACTCCAAAATAAATGGTATCTTTACACAGTGACCCCTTGTTGAGGGTCTTGCTGCATACTGAAAGAATGAGAGGAAAAATTTGGCTGTGGTACACACCAAGGTGAAACTCGTGCAAGATGGCATCATTTGAAAATTTTCAAATTTATGGAACTTGTGTCTTTATATCCCTTCATTTTGTCTAGTTTCATTCTTTCAGAAAAATAATATGTTGAGCTGCTCCATGCTATGGCTGAGCTGTTTCTAAGAGCTTAGTTCTGTCACATTTGCCTAAACAATTACAATAAACACCATTATTAATCACCACTTTATAAAGCATTCCTTAAGCAATAAAAAGAGTCTATAAAATTCTAATTTGTTCTATTTTCATTATTTTGTCCTTCCTCAGTGCTTGAATTTCTTATTTGCTGTGCGGGAATTGCACCTACCAGACTCCAGAAAACACAGTGACCCAGTGCTCTGTTGTTCAGGTCACATCCAGAATAGGCTGACAAAGGACAGATAATCAGTCATAACAGTGCTTCTCTTTTCTATCCTTAAGGTATAAAAGGGTTTTAAGGAAGACAAAAGTGGTCCTCAGAGGATACTTTATGAGAGGTTGGGCACAAAAAGTCTTACAGCCTGGCTGAGCACTTCATGGAGATTTTAGGGTGTCTCAGAAACATTGCTGAACACTGAATAATGCTACTCCTCTTTGGCCTTTGGGCATCAAAGAAAGTAAATTTGTCCGCTGTAAAGAGCTGGGCAGACTCTTGTACAGCCCCTGCATTTGGTCAGTGAAAATAAAGCTGCAGTCTATGACTATGCTCTCCCCTTGCCAAAAATTGCAGAAATCCATCTTAAGAAATATGCAACCAGACCCTTAGACAAAGAAACCTAGTGCACCCATCGACAGCACTGGATCTAGCCAGGTATTGGACATTCTGGACCAAAATGCAGAGCCCTAATCTTGCTTCTGATTATTCTTGTTGCTGATTTATTAAATCAGAGGTTATTTTAGGCAAATCCATCTTGTAATCCCAGATCTGTCAGAAGGCTTCCCTCTGGAAGAAGCAGAGGCCAGAAGTAAGTGCTACTTAAGACTACGGGCAGGAGTAATTTCCTTTTTAATATCATATTATAAATCAGGTGCCTGCTATGCCTCAGCAACATAAAAGCTGGAGTAATCAAATTTAAAATAGGATGAAAGCAAAACATGCTACTTAGCTCTGTCACATGCTGTTTCTATACTATATACAATAGAAGCCATCACTGAAAGTAGAAGTACATGACATTAAATTTTATTTAACATTTGCTTGCAGTGGATTTACATTTAGTGATCTAGAGATAGACTCCTACCCATTCATGCATATGGCTCTCATTTACAGCGCTGGGAGTGACATGAATCCCTGTGTAAGAGAACATATTTTTCCAAACAGAACTGTAGAAGTGATGCTTTTGGTTGCCTAGAGATAACAACAACAACAGATAGTCCCAGACTTTGCCCACTGACTTTCTTCAGCTTGTCTGTGATTTTATTTATTTATTTATTTATTTATTTATTTATATTTATTTTTATTTATTTATTTTGGGGTTTTTGCACATAGAGAAGACAGCAGAGCAGCAGGGACTTGATCTCCAGGGGAGCCCCGTTCACAGGTGCTGGGCTGGCTGCAGCAGCTTTCCACTAGGTGACAGTATGGTCCTCAGAATCCGTGCTGTGAAATGATGGGAGGTATTGAACCTTGTTAGGACTGAAATCATAATGTGAAGAAAAATGTCCCCCCATATAATCACTAGGAAAACTGCATACAAATTACATTGTCTTTTCAGGGAAAAAAAAAAAAAAAAAGAAAAAAAATCCCTTATGAGTTTTAAATGTGCTAAAAATAGAACTTGAATACATACCAGGAACACTCTGATTATTATGTCCTCACCACAGAAGAACCAGGCAGTTAACTGAGGTTAAGGACTGAATTACATTAGAAAAGAACATTAAAAATGCCCCAGTATTTATCCTTTTTTTTTTTTTTTTTTTTTAAGGATAAGATGTTTGAAATTAAGAGGGAGGGGTGGGGTAAAATCCTTCCCAGTTTCCTGGTGGAAGAAGCAGAAAATCAAACAAAACACACATACAGATGGCTACAGGAGAGATACACCCAACTGCTGTTCTGCAAAATAGGTCAGCCCAACAGAAGGGTAAGAAAGGGTACTGGAGAGATGCACATTCTTAGAGATTTCCCTTCCATACAGAGAAAGGAGATGTGAAATTAGACCGTCATTCAGCACAGTTCTCCATTCTGCTTCTTCAAGTCAGAAGGAAGCTGAGATTCAAAATGAGCAAGCTGATCATGCAAACCCACTTAGGAGGAAGCAATGTGATGTGCTTGAGGATCAAAGTATAGGAAAATAAAGCACTGTGATTCCAAATCCGGAAGGCATTTTCACACTGATGTCTTGCTGGAGATGAGTTGTGCTCTTGCTTTCAGCAAGACCACATGGTGTGTTTCCACTAAATGCACTGAAATACCTGACTGAATTAGAGTGAGTGACAGAAGTAAGGTAACAGGACTGAGAGGAGCTTGAGATTCTGCAACCTCCTGAAGCTTGTGGATCCTCTGGAACCTATTCATCATCTGAATGAAACACTCAGTGTCATAATCCAGCCTTTCTTTATATTAGTCTGAAGGGTGATTTTCTCTAAGGTGACTTAATAGTATTACTAATGTTTCAAATCATCCTGTGGCTTCACCAACATCAGCGTTTTTTCATCAGTATATTTAGTCACAGCTTTTTATGCTGCTTTTTTTTTTTTTTTTCTTCCCCTTTTTTGGCTGCTGATATGAGTGTTCTGGGTATGGATGCAATATTCGGGAAGTTGTGTGTGTGCAGTGTGATTGCTGATATCAAGCGTGCTTCCCAAAAGCACCAGATGCGGTTCTAAATCAAGCTGAGCCTCCAGGCTTTGGGAAGTGGCTGATATCACAGAGCCTCAGGAAGACTGTAAAGAAGGATGTTGCCAAATGGCACACATCCAATTAGCTTCCTCTGTGGCATATATAGGAGAATTAGGGGAGACTTGTGGATATGGGAGACTTGTAGATGTGGATTCTTGGTAGCTTTTTTTTCTTCTTTTTCTTTTCCCTTTTTTTTTTTTTTCTTTTTTTTTGTACCCAAGAAAGTGTACAACAAGCCATATGTTCTGGTTAAGTCGTATGTTCTGATAGCCATCGTGCCTCAA
This sequence comes from Pyrocephalus nanus, assembly GCA_038380795.1. NCBI lineage: Eukaryota > Metazoa > Chordata > Aves > Passeriformes > Tyrannidae > Pyrocephalus > Pyrocephalus nanus. The sequence continues at coordinate 11,836,434 of CM076266.1, forward strand.
ATTTCATACTGTTGACTCTAGGTAATAGTGGTGTTACATTCATAAGAATCACACAATATAATTAGGAGAGGTATTATTTTGTGTTTAGCAGAGCACTAAATTAATGATATATGGGCATGATTCCACTGGTGCACATCCCTGTTACTATGGCAACAATATTATGTCATGTGAGTCTGTCCTTGGTGTTACTTAGAGCAGCAAGGCTTCAGCAAGCTCTTCATTTATTTCAGAGACCTAAATAGCCACTTTCTCTGTGTGTGGAATGAAATCGGTTTTATTAAAGCTACAAATGTTATATATTCCATTAATTGCTTCTCTTATGCTATCGTGTTAATTTACTTTACTTACATGGAGCATTAGCATTAACATAAAACAGATAATTAGTGAACTGCAAACGGCTAATACACCCATATTGTGCAAATTCCTCCTTTCATATTCAAAGCACTACCATGTGCTTCAACTTCTTCAACCCCAACCATTAACCTCAAGGGTTTGCAGACCAAAAAAGGAGATGGAGTCAGTCCAAGAAGGAAACATTCCCAGCTCCAGAAGCACTATCCGCTGATTCACAAAGAAAGAATTTCAGAAATCCAGCCTCTCTCCTTCCCTCATCACTTCTCCTCCCAGCTTCTAAATGAAAAAAAAAAAAAAGAAACAGTTTTTAGAAGTATTCCTGCTCGGGGCACACGGTGTCAGGTTCAGTTCTCTGTTTTCCTGCTCAGAAACCAAAGTTCTCTGATCAGGATCACTGAGACTGCTGTCAGCCTGACAGGGCCTTGCAGTGTGAATAGGGGTGTATCCTAAAGACTGTATCCAGATTAGATTCTGATAATTTTGATTTATTGTTCTGTTTCCAAACATACTCTGATTTGCAGCAGTAACCTCTGAAATGTCTGGATCAGTGTCAGCGCACAGCCCCTTCTCCCGGGTTCAGGAATTGCCTTGGCGGGCGTGGGGCAGCAGCCGGCAGATGGCAGCTGCCCGCTGCCGCTCCACATCATGCATTTTTCATCAAATATGGGAAAGTGAACCAAAGGTACATCGACTGTGTGTGTGCTGGGGGGAGGAGGAGAGGAAATGTTTTGCAAGTCAAAACCTACAATTAAAGGAAAATGCCTTTTTTCTTTTTTTTTTTTCCTTCATAACCTAGATGTGTTAATCAGATTTGTTCTGTTATCAGTCACGTTTGTAGGAAGAAATGCTGAATCCTGGTTAAAACAAAATGAATCCCTTCCCCCACTACAAGCTATGGATACTTTAGAGAAATACTGTATCTCCAAAGTACCAGCTGGTCAATCAATTTATCTTGACATTTACAGCTGGGAAGTTCATCTATTAATGAGAGGTATCATGTACCAAAAGACGATTAATGACAATCATGTATCAATATACAGACTGTACATAAAGCTATATTAATCCTCCTCCTAAAAAAATAGAATATAGTTACAACATAAAAACGACAGTATAATTTTTTTAATCATCCACTGTGTGTTAATTCCTGGAAATACAAAGCAAGGTCCTCACCCTGTGTAAATCAGGGTATCTCTGATGAAGGCAGCTGGAACGACAGTGATTTAGATCAACAGAAAATGTGACTCACAGACTTATCTGCAGTTTTTCTTACTGTTACATCTCTCTCCCTGGAGTCCTTTGCTTTCCAAAAAACTCAGTATTACCCGCTGCTAAAATGGATCATGAAAGGCAGAATAAGGTAAATAAAGAGATTCTTTATGAACCTTAAAGAGTGACATTTATAATTTCTGAAAAGATCTGTTGCCTTTCTCAGCCATTTCCCCATTTTGGGTCACTGCAAAAGGTTAGCACCTTCTGTGCAGGGAGCTTTCTGCATGTCACAGAGCTGTCCTTCGTCACAGGAACCTGGAGACAGAGCATCATTGAGAATAAATGCTTCTTTTACCTTTGTCCTTTCACTTTGCCTAATTCAGGTACAATAATGATGCTCAAAAACCCCAGGTACAGAAATCAACATTATTCTGAGAAAGAGGCCCACTTACCCCTCCCCCATCCCTTCTCATCTTTCAGTCACCCTTCAGCCTGATTTGATGTTTGCTAAGGTCAATGGGAAAACACTGTTGTCTTATGGCTGAAAACCGGGATCTAAAAAGAATGTTTTGTCCCAGCTGCTTTTCCTTCTTTCCTACTACCATGTCCTCTGGTATTCCATGATAATAACCACTGAGACGACAATCTCCATTTTGCTATTGACTGTCTCTTGTTCCTCAGACATTAATTTAAACCAAGGAAGATTACTTACATGAAGAATGTACAGCTGGGTACAGGAGCCGTGCCACATAATGTAAGCTTAATTCATACAAATCGTCCCATTGATTTTATTTTGGTTACTCAAGCTTTTGTAGTCCAGGCTTTCCACTGCTAATGTAATAAGGGCTGTATGGCAAATAAACCTTTCTGCTTCTTCCTCTCTAGTTCAACCTCCTTTCTTCTTTCAAATCTCTCTTTAAAACTTTTCTAAGCCTGATGTCCATTAAATGCCCCCTGACAGAAACTAATGTCACATTGGTTCCATCTTTCCATTCCCATTTGCCTGATAGAAAATGAAATATCTGTTCTGGCTGTGTACACAGCATGAAAGGACCATGCTGTTAGTAAACAAATAGAAAGGAGGTCTATATTCCTATCTCATATTTATTTGTTTCCCTCTCCAAATAAAATAGCTTGATGTGTGATATGGTAAAAGTGTTAAAGGGCAAATTACCCATCTCATAGGTAATTCTATGAAAAAAGAATAAACAGCAATAACAAACATTCATGTTCCCTTGAGCAAGCTTCCTAAAATTAAATTCTTAGCATGTCTGCCTTTCTGCTTTCCTCTTCTCATTGCGGAAAGTTAAATATTGTATTATTTAGTTAAATCATTTTAGTTAGGTCATTACTGCAGGCTACGTAGGTTAGATGGTTATGAGTTTCCTTTTGTAGATTTGCTGTTCCTTTTTAGTTACTACTGACAGTTTCTCCATTACCACAGGGCACATTCTCATTGGAAGGTTGGTTGTGCAGTGGATTTTATTAATGGTCTTAATCTGCTATTGTGTCAGTCAATGCATTTGCCAAGTGGTGTTACAAGGGTTGACTGAATCTTGTAGTGAATATGAAAGTGAGAAATGTGTGTATGAGGTAACTACTCCCCATTAAGGCTGTTTTTTTTGGAGAGAAATACTAAAAAAATCACACAAAAAATAGAGAGCAGTAGGAACCTATATATATTCTCTGTGACTTTTTTAATCTGTGAACTTTGAGAGCCTCTTTCAGTTAATGTTTTTGTTAATAAACTCTTTCACATAAATTTTATAATCCTTGTTTTAAATGTAACCTGACAGAAAAGACCTATTCCAGCAGATCAGGTACTTTGTTTGACAAAAAGTTAACAGGGGAGAGACTTTAAAAATTAATGCTATATCTAATTTAGCATTAGTTGACTAATACCTTTTAAAATACCTTTTATACAACTTCCTAGAGAGCTCATAGGACATCAGAATATTTGAACTTTGAATTCCTCAGGGCCAAGGCAGTTCTTTAGTTTAGAGATTAAATAAAACATAAATCCTGACTGTTAAGAGGGAAAGTGCTGGTCAGATTATATTCCTGTGCCTCACTAACACTGTATGCAGCCTGATCTTCTCATGTGTATAATTCTATTGACTTCATGGTTTAACTTCAAAGGCCAAATAGAACTACCTGTTTTAAATAGTCAGGACGTAGGACAGGTAATTCTAGGGCAGGCCAAGGTGATTTTTTGGAAGCCAACATGAAGAATATTTGAGGCTATAAAGTAAATTCTGAAGGGCAAGCTGTCTACCTCTGCAGAGCTGTTCTTGGCTAGGACGCTCCTAACATACATCCCCATAAAGTTTTGCTACAAAAGATCGATTGCCTCAATTTCCCCAAAGGAATTGTATTTCCTCCAGAAATCTTGTCAAATTCTTTGATAAAATAAGATACTTCTTATGTAACTCAAAAAAACCCCAGTGGGTCACAAATGAATCACAGCATTTTAGATCGGAGGTGGGAGCTGTTTTTGTGTCTTTCAGCTGGGGAGATTTACTGTAGAAGGGGCTAGACATAAGTGAAAAAAAGGAAATTGGAATTGGAGTAGAGAATAATATCAACTCCTCTGTTGTGAAAACAGATCATAAGTATTTGAAACTAATATTATAAATTCTTGAAGTCCAAAAAATTCCTGATTTGGAGGATTGGGACTTTTCTCATCTAAGTGAAAGCACAATTATTTTATGTTCAGTCAGTTGCTGACATATACTGAAAAAAAGAGGATGCAATATAACTGTGGGCATAGTTGCTTCAGTAGGAACACCTCTTTTTGTGTGAACTGATCAAAAATTCACCTCTGGGTGGCCACTAGAACAATAATAAAAAATAATTTGTCAGAAACTATTAACTCTCACTGCTGGATGCAGCAGGGTCCTCAAGATATTTTTAAGCAATCTAGTCACTTAGTGTTTTATTGTTCTTCATAATAATTTAAATTCCATTGGTTTTGAGTCCTTATTATTCCTTTGCCAGAGAGTCTCCCTTGCTGCTCTGCCAAAGACTCAAGAGGTTTCTGGACCATTGTACAGCAGAAATGACAGAAGGTTAATAATAAAAATAACCCGCCTTGGCAAAGCATCAAATTAGATGAAAGGAACCTCCTAATTCCGTGCATTTGCCAAGTAACCTGGCCCAGAACCAGGATGAATGGTTACAACTTGTATTAGTGTTTCTTGAAGAAAATATCTCAGCTGAAAATTCAGAGCTGCTTTGAGCCTTGGGAAGATATATCTAGGATTTACAATCCATTTCAAAAGGGAAATGAACAGATGATAAATGAACAGAATTAAAACAGCAAATCCAGGACACTCTTGAGTTTACCAAGTCCTTCTTCCTTGCACCAAATATACCACAAGTTGTAGTGATTTCTCAAGTAGATGTTTCTCCACCATCCCTTTCAAAGCCTAGAACAAAGGTCAAGTTTGCTTTACCTCCTCTTGGCACTGGTGTTAGCAGTCACAGTGCAATATTAGTATCAGAGAGGTCTGAACCAGAGCTTGAGTCTCCAACACCTCTCACACCTGACAATATTCACATTTAGCATTAGTTGACTCATTTATTATTTATTTATTGGTTGATTTATTTAATTATTAGTTGAATAACTTATTATTTATTTATTGGTTTTGCTGAGCAGGTGGTTGGGCAATGGAACAGGCTCCCCCCAGGGAAGTGGTGACAGCACCAAGCCTGACAGACTTCAAGAAGTATTTGGACAATGCTCTCAGGCACATGGTGATTCTTGGGGTTGTCCCACGCAGGGTCAGGGTCAGGTTGTCTTGTGAGGATACTTGTGAGTCTCTTTCAACTCAGGATATTCTATGATTCCATGATTTTATGTTGGACCTCGCTTTTCCTTAGAAGCCAAAGAATGATCACAGTCTGCAAGGTTTCCAGGTTCAGGCCACTCAGAATTTCCTTTAGATATTCTAAGTAGAAATATTCAGTGGCCACACCTTAGGCAACCTCAGTATTTGTATAAATTATAGTAGCCTTTGAAGGCTGTCAGTGGATTATTACGCTGCCCATCACCTAAACAATCTTTCCTACATGGCCCTACACCAGGATTTATAAAGACAGAAGTTTCTGGTAGTTTTAGGATTTTCCCTAAACAATGTCTTGGAGAAGGAAGAGGGGAGGACTTTAGATACTGTGTGTTTGGAATCTCTCTTGAAGAATTTCTCCAGTGTGTGAAAAGCTAAGTGTCAGTTTTACTTAGTTTTACCTAACCCTACCCTATGAATACCTCTAAAATTAAGTCAGTGGGTGGTAGTTTCTTCCCATTTTTCACTGCAAATCATTCAACGTTTAGCCAGAGAATAGATAAGTTAAGGATAATATAATATTGTGCAAAGCAGCAGTGTTGACATTGGTTGGCAAAGAACACGCATCTTGACTAAGACCATGGGAATACACAGCCAGTTTCATCATATATATATATAAAGTCTACTAAGCAGAACATGGGAAGATGCTGACAGTGGTCACACAACTTGCAGGGAAGCTTCTAAAAACCAGTGGTGGATTATTAACAGACTGTTTTCTTTCATGCTCCAGACCTGTGGTCAGTAATACAGGCCTGGGATGGGATTGGGTAAATCATGGGAAAGGACAAATTGTGCCTGTCAAATTTGTTGGTCTTTTACAATGGGGGTATGGTGTTGGCGCTCAAGGGAAAAGTGACTGATGTCATCTACCGGACCCAGCAGAGCATTTGACACTGTCCTATACGGCATCCTTGACTTTAAACGAGAGAGACATTGATTTGATGGATGGACCACTCAGTGCATAGGGAAATGGCTGAATGGTTGCACTCAAAGGGTTGGGGTCACAGAGGCTCAAGAGCAGTGATGAATGACATTCCTCATAGGTCAGAATTGAGACCAGCATTTTTTAAGATCTTTGCTGGCAACATGGACAGTGGGATTGAGTGCACCCTCAGCAATTTTGCTGATGACACCAAGCTGTGTGATGCAACTGACATGGTGGAGGGAAGGCTGGATGGCTGATATGCCATCCAGAGGGACATGGACAGGCTTGAGAGATGTTGCAGTAGGCTTTAAGTATATGAGAGAAGTTTTTAATGTAAGAGAACGTGTTTCCAAAATGTCTTTTTTACAGTCTTTGTGCAAACTCACCTTCTTCCTCCCAGGAGTCTCAGCCTTATCTCTACTTTGGAATGTCCTGAGAGATACCTGAAAGTCTCCCTATTGGTTGCTAACCCTTTCTTGTCATTGGTTGGTTTGTAAGACCTCCTGGACTCCTAATGGTCACTTTGTAATCCCCCCAAGAGCTATTTATGTCACTACTCAGAAAAATAAACTCTCTCTGCCTGTCTCCTCGCTGCTGCTGTCCTGCGGTCTCTGCAGGGGCCATGGAGACCTCGTGGTGGGGGGGAGGGGGAGGGCACGATCCCCTCCAGGTAAAGGGAAAAAAACCCCTAACGCCTGGAGTCCCTTTCCCCATCCAACCTCAACGTTCGCAGAGAGGTGGGGATTTGCAAATCTCATCAAGTTCAACAAGGCCAAGGTTAAAGTTCTTAACCTGATTCAAGGCAATCCCAAGCACAAATACAGGCTGGGCAGAGAATGGATTGAGACTAGTTGGAATTATAAGATCTTTAAGGTCCCTTCCAACCCAAATGGTTCTATAATTCTTTGTTCTTTCTAGGAAAGTATGGCGTCTCCTTTCTGCCACGTAGAATGTAACACATGGTTTGAGAGAAGATCAAATTTACTGAGTTCATCGTCATTCTGATATTAAAACCACATTTATTGCACTGAGAATGTTTCAGGTTTTCACTAAAAAATGCCTGCTTTTGCTGATCGTTTACCAACACAGGGCAGTGTGAATGTTCTATGTCACATGGCTATTTTGAACTAACAAAAAAGTCTCTAGTAACTTTTTTCTGAATCTGATATGGTCCATTAAGTGTGAGGCAACATGCTCTATTTTTATATCAGTGACATTATTCAGTAAGTATTAAATATGCTTCACCACTTAACACATGGTCTGTATTTATGAATTTAACCTCCTTTTAAGGACAACTTGCTTTTTGGCTGAGCTCCTCTCCTGCTATTATTATTACTGGCTTTACAGTTTCACCTACATCTTTTACTGCTAGGAACACTGTACCAAAAAAAAAGCACAGTAAGAAGTTAAAAATCAAGTTATGAAAAGCTATATTCCCACCAATTTATTGTTGACTTGGGGTTATCATTGTTGGTTGAGCTTCCTTATTTATATTTCTTGTTTCCATAGCATAGTCCACCTGGTGCTACTCACATACAAAATAGGGAGTTTTTGTAGATACTACTGCCAATTTTTTATTTTTTTTTTGTTATTATATTTTTTCCTCTGGGATAGATTATGTTTGGGCAGTTAGGAGAGGAGGTGAGGCAGAGTCTGGACAAGAAAATTGTGGTATCTTCCCTGTAGCACATAACACTTAAAAATTTTTATCAATGACCTCGAAAAATTGAACAAAGCAGAACCCCAGCAAAGTTTTCAATTGTCACCAAAGCAAGGAGAAAAGCTGATAGTGCAGAAAAGGGATATCAAACATCAGGAGGATTAAGTAAACAGAAAATTCATAAAGTCCAGTAAAGAATGGTGCAAAGCCCTGAACTGAAATGGAAAAACCCCATGCAACAGTCCAGGCTAGAAACTGACTGTCCAGAGGGGAGCTCTGCCAAAAGGGCCTGGGCATCCTCAGGAACATCTGGACATGAATTAGTAGTGAGTCCTTGCAGCCACGAAGGCTATCGGTGTGCTGGGCTGTATTGTCAAAAGAGCAGCCAGCAGGTTGAAGAAAAAAAGGTTTTATTTCCTTTACACAACTCTTGAAAGGCCACCTTGGGAGCAGGGTATTCCTATAGAAGTGGGTTCAACAGGATGCCACCAGCATGGACTCAGGGCTGGAGCGTTTGCTGTGCACTCAACTGCACACAGCCTTGGGGAGTCCAGGATGACTTTTAAGTTACCTCTGAGTAAGAGTTTGGATGAGGTGACCTTCAGAGGTCTTCTCCAGCATAAGTGATTCTATTCTGTATGACTTTAAGTTACTACATGAAATTAAGGAAAAGTCTCATTCAGTCCAGTACATTAGTGTCAAAAAGACCAATCCTCTTCTGAAAGGAAGGGTATTCATCTATTATTAACAGAAGCTGCTATTTCAGTATTAATGACTGATAGAAGAGGCATTTCCTGGTATTTAATGACCTGTTGAGTGCCTGAGTCGTAGCTGAGAGTCCTTTGCTTGATTTGTCATTAGTTTACAGAAAATGACCAACTTGGACAGCACTAGTGCTATTGGAGACACTAAGAACATTTGGAAGAAAAAAATTCATTACTTGGACTAAATTCTGTTCTCAGACAATGTCAAGAGACTGTTACCAAGAGCACATTTGGGACCACAATCCTTTTTTGAATACATTTAATTTATTGAATAGTTGAAAGTAGATCCTCACTTTGCTATGGCTACTGTGTTTATAATAGACTGTCACACTGATGAAAATCTATTGAATGTGACCCATAATTGCTAAGGACCGATGCTTTAAGGAGCAGGATAACAAGATTCCATTCTCATTATCACACTTCTTGCACACCACCTTACTTTGCCTTCATCCACCCATTATATGTCTCATTCTTCCATTCTGTGTATTGAAGATACAGCTATACCGTAATATATATCAGGCAGGTAAAAAGCTGGTTGTGTGGGCTGTTGTTGGGTTGTGTGGGTTGACCCATAACAAGTTGGGTACTGCAGGGGGTTTATTTACCCTGAGACTTGGCATGTTTCATGTCTCTCTACCTGTAACCTGAAGGTGCCAACTCTGATTGTGTTTGCAGATGACAGCAAACTGAGTCAACACGTCTGAGAAGAGAGCTGCCATCCAGAGGGACCTGCACAGGCTGGAGGAGTGGGCCGACAGGAACTGTGTGAACTTCAGACAGATATAAAGCATTATCAAAATGTCATTGCCTCTCTCTCTATTTGTGTGTTTGGATAAGTGTACAGGTGTATTAAGGCTGGGTCAGAATTCTCATGATGTTAAAGTACATGACTTGAGCAAAGTCACATGTCAAGGCACATTTTCTCTACAAAGATATTGTATTCAACTCTGAGGTGCATAATCTGATTGTTAACTCAGAGCCACCCCAGCAATGCAATGAACCAGGACTCAGTCTAACCATAGCTACTGCAAAACATGCCACCGTGGGAATCTGTCTGTGTCTGGAACAAAACAAGCAGGATATCAAAAAGGCTGTGGGAGGACTTCAGAAAGGGCTGTACAGATGATCAAAGGTGTGAAACTGCTTCCTGATGAGGAGTGGCTATGTAGGCTGTGATTCTTCAGTCTTGCAAAGGAGATGACTGAGACATGTGATACTGCATGGACAGGACAGAGAACAGTTGTTTACTTTCTTCTTGAAGAACTGGGTGACATGTAGTGAAATCGGCACGCATGAGGTCCAAAACAAGGAAAATCATTCTTCCTACAGATAAAATGAAGCTGTGAAATTCCTGGCAACAGAATTATGTGGGTGATAAAAGCTTCTATAGGCTAAAAGGGTAAGTAGATGAGTTCATGGAAGATAAATTAAGCCAGGACTACTATAAACAAAGTTTAAAGACTTCCATGATCTGCCCTCAGCTAGTGGTCAGCAGACCCTTCTAGAGAAGTGAAGAGTCTGCACTTTCTGTAGGTTTGTAGGGTTGCCTGGATATCTGCTTTTGACCACCAGCAGAGACAACAGTAATCAGTGTACCTTTTTTATGTCTGCTCATGTGTAGGTAGCTGTGTGCTGGAAGGAGAATACTGCTTGTAAAAGGGAAAGCTGTTTACTTAGAAGGTTTATCTGAGTCATGTCAGATTAATGGCATGTGTTTGAAAACAATTCATAAGAGTGAAATCTCAGTCAGAACTGTGAACAAGCAGAGCTCATTCTGGAAAAATGGTATGGCCCATGATAAAATTAACCAAAAGGCTCTATTCAGCTGTGACACTCATGCAGCATTCTGTCTGCAGTCCCAGGATCCAGGCATGCATCAAATTCAAGGCAAAATAGATAAGTAGCAAAAATATGTCCAGAGGTACCTTTGTGAGGATAATAATCTTATTCACAGAAAAGCTGCAGTGTTTGTTGCCTGTTTAATCCTTTGTCACAGAATCCCAAAAAATAGATGTATACAACCCCATAACTAGTTAGTAATGAAGGGTAATAATGGATATTTTTATCTTTAGAGCTGCTCCAGATTATTTGCATTTAAAAGGATAAAAAAAAATTAAAAAAAATTCTTCTCAGAAAATGACCTGTTGAAGATGGTCCCAACTAGGGGTGCAGAGCTGGACTGATAACTTTCATTTCAGCTGCAGGAAATGCCTTGGTTTCCATACCAGCTTGACAAAGAAATGCTCAATAGAAGCTCAAAGTCTTAGTAGTATTTTAGGCTTTTTAGAGTAATTTGAGGAAAAGTTTAGGGTATGCAGTTGGTAGGTTAATATTTATATTTAACTGGGTCTGAGAATGGAAAAGACATTTAACTGGGGTGTAATGATAAATTGAGTTTGAAGCTCTAAATAGCAAATGGTGCAAACACAAATCAGACTGAGTCTTCTGACATCCAGAGAGGTGTGTTGAAATAATATGTAGATGAAAAAGCAATTTCTTACCTCTCAGCTGCTGATTATGTACAAAATTCATCTGCTACTGGTGTTGAAAATGTATGCTATATAGCATAAATTACTACAATTCTCAGAATTTCCTGAAGTGAACTTTATGGGTAAAGGTGCACAGTGGAAAGAATGGAGCTCTGGTAATTTTTACTTGCTTGAGGTATTTCTTTCCAAAGTACAGATTACTTTTACCATGTTAAAGTTTCAAAGTGTGTTTCAAGCCATGGCAGAGCATTCTTTACAGGAATTTTTGCAGATGAATTCCTTGTCCTTGTGGCAGTCCACTGTATAATCCCTGTGCTCCTTTCCTGCCCTAATGTGTAATTTTTCCTGACTCCCATTACCAGGAAGGAATTGTGATACAAAAATTAATTCCTAGGCCCCTGACAGGAAAAGGCCCAAAGGCATTACTCTCCAAAATAACTCATCAAGGTAATTTATTTCCACATTTTTTGGAGAGTGAATGGACATCAGCAGGTAACAGCTTTTGGGGGTTATAAGACTTCCATTCTGTAGCTGGTAGTGCTAATGATTTATCTACTGTGGTTGTGGATCAGGTTTTATCAGACCAAGTTTATATAGGAATTATATTAGACTCTCTGGAGGGTTTAAATAAAGAGGACTGCAAAAAAAATACAAAATGCTGGAAGGTCATGGGGAAAAAATACACAGGCAGATGAAATTGAAAAAGTCAAATTAAATATTTGACTTTTTTGATTCATTGTATTAGTTTACTAATACAGTTGTTAATAACAGTGAAAGAATCTAGTTACAGAAAACTTAAAAGTTGCTATGTACAGGAATTTGAAAATCATTATTTTCAACAAGACCTTCTTTCTTAGATTCATTGTGGGGTTTTTTATATTATACGCCACTCAAATTCGTAAGCCATCATAATCTGTAACTCAATTTATATTTATACCCAAAAGCTTCTGATATCTGTTTAAACAACCGTATCTTCACAAGTACATAGAAATTTTACTCCTGCTGGGTATCAAATGAAAGCATCTGAAGTTTAAAATGAAACTGAACTTAGCAACAGCTCCTAGTGATTTTAGAATTGTTTGGGCTGGAAAAGAACTTTAAGATCATCAATTTCAGCCATTGACCCAGCACTACCAAATCCACCACTAAACTGTTTCCCCAAGCGACACATGTACACATCTTTTAAAAAGCTCCTGGGCTGTGACTCAACCACTTGCCTGGGCAGCCTGTTCCAGTGCTTGACAACCTTCTTGAGGAAGAAATTTTTCTGAATTTCAAATCTAAACCTCTTCTGTCACAACTTGAGGCCATTTCTGCTTGTTGTACCACTTGTTACTTGGGTGAAGAATATGACCCCCGCTCTGCTACAAGCTCCTTTCAGATAGTTATAGAAAGTGATAAGATCTCACTTGAGCCTCCTTTTCTCCAGGCTAAACACCCCCCCCCCCTCCAATCCCCCATCTGCTTCTCATCAGACTTGTGCTCCAGACCCTTTGTTGCCCTTCTCTGGACTCCCTCCAGCACCTCAATGTCCTTCTTGCAGTGAGGGGCCCTAAACTGAACACAGTATTTGAGGTACGGCCTCACCAGTGGGAGGTACAGGGGGAATTCTGGCTCAAACAGCTGCTGAGGTAGGCAACTAGGCAAGGCAATGGATGGACCTCTTGTTTGTAAACAGAGAAGGACTGGTGGGTGATGTGACGGTTGGAGGTTGTCTTGGGTGCAGTGATCACAAAAATGATAGTTTTCAATTTTTGGAGAATTAAGGATGAAGGTCTGTAGAACTGTTGCCTTGGACTTCCAGAGGACAGATTTTGGCCTGTTTAGGAGACTTGGGAAGCAGTTCTGAAGGGCAAAGGTGTCCAGGAAGACTGGACATTCTTCAAAAAGGTAATCCTAAAGGCACAGGAGGAGGATATTCTCATATGCTAAAGACAAACCAGTGGGGGAGAAGACTGGCCTGGCTGAACAGGGAGTTTTGGCTGGAACTCAGGGAAAATAAAAAAGAGTTGGTGACCTTTGGGAGAAGGTACAGGCATCTCAGGAAGAGTACAAGAATATTGTGGGGTTTTGGAGGGAGAAGACTAGAAGGGCCAAAGTCCAACTAGAACTTAATCTGCTTACTGCTGTAAAAGACAGTAAAAATGTTGCTATAATTACATCAGCAACAAAAGGGGGGCTAAGGAGAATCTCCATTGTTCACTGGATGTGGGGAGAAATGTAGTGACAAAGGATGAGAAAAAGGCTAAGTTACTTAATCACTTGCCTCAGCCTTTAATAGTAAGAACAGTTGTTCTTGGAGTACCCAGCCCCTGAGCTGGAAGACAGGGATGAATAGCAAAATGAAGCCCATAATCCAGAGGGAAATTGTCAGTGACCTGCTGCACAACTTAAATACACACAAGTTCATGGGGCTGGATGGGACCCGTTCAAGTGGGCTGAGGGAGCTGGTGGAAGTGCTCACTGAGCCACTTTCCATCATTTTCCAGCAGTTCTGTTTAACCAAACCCAGTTGACTGAAGGTTTGCAAATGTCACACCCATTTGCAAGAAGGGCTGAAAGGAGGATCAGGGGAACTACAGGCCTGTCAGTCTGACCTCGGTACTGGGAGAAGGCTATGGAGTAGACCATCTGGAGTGTTATCATGTGACATGCACAGGACAACCTCCTGACATTGGTACTTAAATGGATTTTTCCTTCAATATTTCTTCTTTTGTCAGTGGCATTAGATTCTTACTGAGGTCTTTCAAATTGACATACAATCTTTTGATATATTGCATATAATTTGATTGATGTAATTTGATTAAACTGAATATTGATATAATTTGATTAAACTTTTGAGTCTTTTTCCTTGTAGTTTGTTATGAGAGGCTTTTGGGCGTCTTTTTAATGACTCATCAGCTCTCATGAACAAACAGCACCAGCAAGACAGAAGAACTGAACTCTGAGAGTAATACATGAGCTACATCCAACTAAACTGTACAAACACAATTTCTTCCTTCTTCTTTGGCACTTGTATCTTATCTTTTATGTGTACAGTTTGTATTTATTCCCTTGGCTTACGGGCAAGGATGCAGTAGAAATACACATGTACATATGATAATATCTTATAATTTACTCAAATAAATTAAACACAGCTGCAATTCTATGCCCTGACTGCCCTTTCTTTCATCCCCTACCTGAGTGGTAGATATGATTTACAGTAGTTACAGTGTCCATTTTATCATGAATCTGGGAATTGTCGATTCTGCCTTGTAAGCCACAACACTTGATGCTAAAGATCAATCTGTTGGGATGTACCAGTGTGCCATCTTGCTGATTTATTTTTTCTTTTTAAATTATTTTAGGACCACAGAAAAGATCTGTGGGCATTAAATTTGGTCCAGATAGACATCTGAGGAAACACTACTTTCAGGCATATATCCAGGTAATAATTTTGTTTTGCTAACAACTTAGTTGTTAGCTTATTAATTTATCTGAAAAGGTACTTGTCTTAACATGCCTTTACTTACAGGCAGATGTCATATCTGCTTTTCAGTATAGAGCTGATAACTGGTTGTTAGGTGAAGTTCAAGATTATTTTTGTCATAATCTGCATATTATTGCATTGTGGTTGAAATCAAAGGTGAGAGATTAGTGGAAGCAAGGCATTTTAAAGTTCCCTGACAACTTTTCTTTCTGCATGAGATATTATTATCATTGTTTTCCATGACTATTGTTATCATGTCACCATATCATGTTCACTTTGTCCTCTTTGTCACCTTGACATATGTTAGGCTGTAATTCTGCTTGATCCCAGCCTGGAAAGACTGAATTTTTATGTTGTGCAGGAAATAAGAAAAATATTATGCCTTCTATTGTCACATTTGCAAAGATTTGCTGTTGTGCTGCAGTCAGTTTACTTTGCTCAGAGAAAGAGTTGACAGCAAGGCTCTTGGATCCTGCTTCCCAGGCTGACTTGGTTGTATCCAGACAGGCCTATTGCTTTGCCTCTAAAAGCAGAGGCAAGTGGGTCAGAAGATCTTTGCTTTTCTCTGGGTGAGGTTTTTCTGGGGTCCTGAACTCACAATCTGCAAAAGATTGCTTTGAAACTCCACCAAGGCTCCTCTTTTCCCAGCCCCAAGGCTGCAACTGCTCAGTGGGCATGTTAGGAAGCCAAAGCTCAGTTTACCCCACAGTTATTGGTTTCATGTTGGAGCTCAAAACTGAACTGATGCAGTAAAATCCCTGTCATCACCCTACTTTAAGGCGTAGCTGCAATATTCTTCTTGATGTGTTTCACAGAATTAAATTTTTTTGTGGGAATCCCTATTCTGCTTTTTCTTTCTCACATCACAGCAACTTTTGGCTTGACTGGAAGATATGGATCTGAAGTTTTCTGAGCCTAAAAGTAGCATGCTGAACTGAGCATGCAGAGAAGAAATTCAACCTCTGTCCCTGGAGTTTTAACATTTTGTCTTAAAGAGAAAACTTGGCACCTGGACTGCCTCTATAGCTCTCAGCAGAACAAGATGCTGCCTTCTCAGCTGGCTGGAACGTGTCCTTGGTTGTTTCTTTAAATGGAAAATAATTCTCACTGTTGATAACAAGAGAGCTCAAGCCCTCAATACCTTTTACGAACAAAATCAGAAGTATGAATGCTATCTTTTTCTCTCTTTTTTTTTTTTTTTTTTTTTAATTTTTTTTAAGCTGTTGGGAAATTGGTATAGAGAATATAGAATGTGATTTAACCAGGATTATCCAGCAAGTCAAGGATGCATCTAGGGCAGAATCTGATCCCCTGAGACCCAGACACATGGGCTGCAGTAAGCTCATAAATAAGAAGCTGCACAGTGAAGAGACCACAGGCAGAGCCAGTTTCACACAGCCTGTTTCACCAGTTTCATTCCTTTCCATTGTTTTCAATCTTTCCATATCATTCTCCCTTTTGGGTGCTGAGGAATTTGATGGAAAAGTATTTGAATATGCTGGAGGATCCATTTGAAGTGAGAGAGAGATGACCTTCCAGGTTCAGAAGGAATTGCAAGATTAACCAAGTTTCTCATCCCCCTTTGCTGATCCTGCCCTACTTTCCTCAGGTGATGATGCAATTGTTGAATTGTTACAGACCTATCAGTATAACTATTTATCCCACTCATTTTTTAGGGATGAAGGCTGAAACTAGTTTGACTCAGAATCCGTTCATTCCTTCAGAAGTTCAAAGCTGGGTCAGCACAAGCCAGATATTTGGCTTGGAAGCATTTAGACTGCCTTTTTTTTTTTTTTTTTTTTTTTTTTTTTTTTAATCTTCTCAATCTTGCATTAGTGATGTGTGTAACTATGTCTCCACATAAAAGCTTTCTGGCACAGACAGTCCTTCATTCAAGTCATTCTCCTTCATGTCACAGATTATTCAGACCATTAACTAAGAAGCAAACCATCTAATCATTTGTCCATATGTGGCCTGCATCTGTAGCAAGCTTGTAGTTGGTTAGTGAAAAGAAACCACTGGCATTTCATTATATTTTTTGTATGTCAATGCATTTTCTGCCCCTGCCCCCCAAAAATTAAAAGCCAAAGCACAACCTTTCTATACTGTAATTCCTACCAATGCAATGACATTTCTAGTCCTATTTCCAGAGTTCAGGTCTTTTTACTAAATGGACAGTCACCTGGTCCAAACTTGGTTCATTTTTTGCAACCTGATGTTGGCAAAACTCTGTGTTGATTGTTAAGTTTATATTGTGAATAAAATCAAAGGTAATGTGGATAACTAAAGACTAAGTGATAGCTGAAAGTTAGAAGTTAATTCTCCTGTTGTAGTCTCTATCTGTGACTTTCAGATTTTTATTACAGGCTATGCTTTACTGAAGTCTCTGAGCTCTTCCCCATCAAGTCCCAGTTTAATCAAGATTTTTATTTTGGCTGATTCTCTTTCAGTATTTTCATAGTTCAAGTCTATAATCACTATTCAATAGTTTTAATTATAGCTACTGCTCAAGAGACCTGAAACATATCTTTATGAGCTACTTCTTGCATGGAGTTTTGAAGATTTCATAATTTAAATGCTGTTAGAAAAGTCTTATGTGAAGTGGAAGTGAGATCAGGACCATAGTGAATACCCATGAATGGCCTCAAGATTTTTTAAATTACTTTGTGCTTGGATCCTGTAGCCATCATGGACTTAACAAGTGAAGTGTACATTTATATGCTCCAGAACTTTGTGGGGTCTTCAGAATGCAAGTCTTCAGAGTAATCTGAAATGCCCAAGCCCCTGTAGCTTATTTAGAAAAAACACCCATCCCAAACTCACTGTCTTCCAAACCCACAAAAAATATCCCTGTGTGTCTGTAGAAACTGAAAGAGGAGTTGCTTCTTACAAGCACCTCGGGTCAAGGTGGTGAGCAGATGACACAAGCAAACATCTGCTTTGCTTTAACTCTTCTATATGGGATTTGGTCAGCCTAGGGTTGAGATCAGTGAACCTGTGGGAATGCTATCATGCTCCATTTCTCCATTACATTTCCTCAATTTTTACCCCATTTTGATGTATTTTTGCACTCTGGCAGGTATCACAAAGCTCTGCATATCATTGTAATTCATTTCCCCTCATCCAAATATTTTTGGCTGCAGATCCAAACAAGGTTTATTAGGTTTCCCTGGAAAGAATAGTCAATCAGCTTATCCTAAGCCTAGCTCTGGACAGTGAAGTCTTCTAAGTTAGAGCAGGTGTATTTTTTTCCTAGTAGTGCCTTTCAAAATCTCCACAGTCAGATGTTCAAGCTTTGATTTGTTAAGGGTGTATAATACACACAAGGCAATAAAGTTGTTCACAGATACCTTTAGTGATGACTCTTTCATTTTTTTTATATTTATATTTAGAAAATGTGATGAATGCTATTATCTGTCTGCCTTTGTGTGTCCTCCTGAGCTGGCTTCATCACTTCATTTGGAGGTGATAATTTTTTTTTGTCTTCTCTCTTTTTATCTCTGTTCTGTTTTTCTTTCAGTGCTATTTCAGCTCCAGACTGGTGGATGTCAGCATCTTATCTAATCCTCTAAAACTGAACCCTCCAAATTTTTGTTTTTTATTACCATCTTCCAAGGCAAAGTACTGTCTATAATTGCTACTGGAATGAAAGCATTGGAGAATGAAAACAATATTTGTCTACCTAGAGACAACAGAATCACAAACTTCTTCATAATGCAGTTGGCATGAACTTCTGTATTTTCATCTATGGATTATTGTTTCTGTGATCTACAAGGAAAGTTGCTAGGCAGTTGTAGTCTATGGAGGGAATTAAGAGCTGTTCTGTCTGAAAACATTAAACTGATTCAACATCAGGCTGTGGGAAAAGTGATCAGAAAGAGAGACAAGGAGATCTGTAATAATTTTGTTTTTATCTTCAGTGGTTGTGAGTCTCATGTTTTTTTTTCAAACAAACAAAAAAAAAGAAATAAATAAAGGGATGAGAGTGAAAAGAACACAGAGGAGGAAAAAAATATTTATTTGGAATAAAAATGGGATATTTGTTGAGATATGCCTGTTGTTGATTGCTGGAAACAGTTGTCTGATGCAACATCTGACAGAGGGTGTGCATGGGAGAGGGAAGATTACTTCATACTTGCTCTTCTTCTTTGGTACTAACAAAGAAGCTGTTATACTCCACTTTCAGAGACAGGACAGCTGACTTGGGCTGAGCTAGTGTAGCTCTTCTTGAGCATGTCCTTAAGAGGAAAAGGTGGGACTGAAAGTGGTAGAGAGTGGAGCTGTGTCACAATTAGGAAACCTATTGGAGGAAAGTTAGTTAACCAACTCTAAGCTGCATTACTCTGAAGATATCTTTCCTCAGAAACAGTTTTGTTCTTGGTAAACAACGCTATGCTCTAAAGAGCCTTTTGCCAAAAGGGACAGAACTGCAAGATTTGGACTAAAGTCAGAAGTTTTGCAGTAAATCTAATTTTCAGTGTGCGGGCTGTGTTGGATGTCCAGGCTGAGAACGGGAAAATTTCTGATTCTACTCAACGAGGCAAATGATGGCTAAAGACCTGCTCAGCAGAGGGAGTGTGGTCAGAGAGATAAGAAAATGCCATAAGTACAGTTTTCTCAGGGACTGTAAGAACCAGTGATAAACATAAGAAGGCACTACACACAAAAATCTTTAAAATACATTTAAGAATCTGAGGCTTAGTCCTCAGGATTATACAGTCTTTTGATTCTGATAAGATGATTTATGAAGGTGCCAATAGGTACTGCTTACAGAGATGCTATTTATTATGTTTGCATTCAAATCCACGAATTCACAATGTGAGACATGCTTGGGAGATAATTTGCAATTGTCTAATGTATTTGTGAAAACTCTAAGCACATAAGTTTGATGTGAAATTAAGGCCCTCTGGAAATTCCTTTGTTCTTTCCCTGCTACTTATTCGATTTCTTTTTTGGACTAACAGGTACCAAATACACATCTTAAAAAATTGTTGGCTTTAGCAATATCCTATCATAGCTATGTCTCTATTGAGAGGAACAACTATACGGTGTCCAGAAAAGATTGGCTGACTTACCCTCGGTGCCTCTCACTGCAGTCTTCTCTCTGATTCTCTTACTGCACCATTACCATCATACCATCTCTTACATGAACATAGAATATAAGAACAAAGATATTTAGATTATACCCACCTAGCTCTGCATCTCAGAGTGGCAAGTGTTATATCACATGGAATAACACAGGGCTTTAGAGGGCCCAGCAGAGTGATTCAACACCTCAGAGTTTCCATTAGTTTATCTCTAGTCATGCTGACAGTATTAGGTTTGAGCCCCTTTAATACCCAGTAAAGCCCTTTTCACCTTTGCTTTGCTATTTCTTATCTCACTGCTAAACCAGGAGTTTTTATTTAGAGCCCCACAGTAGTGGGTAGAGACCTTGTGCTAGAAATGGATCTTCAGCCAGGTAATGGTTTATGGAAACAAACAAATCTTAACCGAAAACTTTACTACTTTTTTCCCCCTTTTCCTTTTGTTTAGGTTTCAATCAACACCAATCTCCACTACCTGTTCATAAGATATTAGTTATGCTGACCAGAAACACATGTCATGCTGAATGTATTTCTATTACTTTTAGATACCCAGCATGAGAGTATTAGTTATTGTATTAGTTTATTTTCACTATGGTAGATGATATTTTTGCTTTAGGGACATCTATACAAAATTAATTGAAGACCAAACCCCATTTTTAGTCTGGCCATGCAAAACCAATCTGGTTCTATTATTCTTTTTGTTCATCAATGAATAGTAGTGAGAAGCTTTCCTTATCTCCACATCATAGGCTTGAAAAATTTTGATAAGCAGTGAACAACATTGCAGAAGGGACTTCCTGCCCTGAAGTAGAGGAGGGAAACATTTCTGCATTTTTCAGGCTTTTTTTGTTTCTTGTTGGTAAGGCGAATTTAAATACTGATGTCTTCCTTTCCACAGTGTCATAAAGCTGCTGAACCAGAATGGAGAGAAAAGTGCTTCTGTTGCTGAAGCAGAATATAGTAATAAATCTGCTTGCCATATGTCATTATCAAAGAAATATTGCAGCCAGGTTAGGTAGAATATTTGGTATCTCACAATCATTGAAAATCTCAGTCCAAGCCAATGAAAGGCTATAACACAGGTACAACAATATGCCCATTTCATAATCCACTGTCTACTGATTTCTCAAAATATTTTCTTTCCTGTTTTTCTGCATTTTTGTTACTACCTTCCATTATCTTTGTAAAGTACTTGAGACGGGCTACTCATAGAAGAGCATGGCCTTTCAGATAATTTCTGTAAATTCTAAGTATTTCTAGTCTTCAGCAACACATAAATATACTTAAATACAGCCATGACAACAGAGTTTTACTCCAGCCTAAAGCACGTACACAACCCTCTACTTCCTTTCCTCTACCTGTCCAATTCAGGGGTCTGTGCTACCCTTCTTTATGCCCCCATCACATTTCATTCAACCCCTTCTGCTCTACTATTAACATGCTTGATATCCCTGCCCTTTCTTACTAGAGCCAAGGCTAATCTGAAAATGTTTTTACTCTCCAATTATATGATTAGTAATGGGAGTTTCATACAGTGGATCTCACTTTACTCCCACGCATAGCTCCATTTCACTGCAACATAATCCTGTCAACTAAAGTGTCGCTTTCATCTCATGTCACCAAGAGAAGGAAAAAAGATCAGAAATCTCTGAAAAGCAAGTTCCCTTTAAGATTGTCACTTGTAGCAACTCTTTGTGGAGAGGCTTTTTGAATGTGAATGGCCAGGTTTAAAAAAAAATAACAAAACCAAAACAAACAAACCAAGAAAAAAATTACCGTTGATTTCTTTGCTTAAAAAATAATGATAGTAATAATAACAAAAATTACTCTGGTAAATTTTTTTTCCAATGATCTGTGTTTCTGAGGAGAAACCTCCAGAGCAGAAGGGTGTGAGGCATACAGGCAGTGGGAAGGAGAGTGGCAGGGCTGCTGCTCCCCCGTGCCCTTGCAGAGCCCACCAGGCCGAGGAATCAGCAGGGGGGGGAGCAAGCAGTGCCAAAATGTTCTTCACAGCATTCTGACAAGGGAGCTCAGATGAAAGCTGTGCTATTTTAGTAAAAGACTTTTGATAAAAATAAGACCACAATACAGAGCAGTGATCTAATAGTTTATAACAGGTTTATTCACAAACCCTCATTTAGTGTCCACTTAGGTAAAACTTCAGTTGATTCATTAGCTAGTCAATCAAAAAGCAAAATATTTTGTCAAATGTTTAAAAGTAAATAGCCATTTGACTTCAACAAAGGAACTTTTGCCCCATCCAGCTGTTATTTTTATAGAGTTTTCTATAGCCATTTATGGTGTTTCTTTTCTCTCCTGCTCCTGTGCTCTGTTTCTCTTATGCAATGAATTGTGAGAGTAAGATGAACTAGGAAAGGAGATAAAGACATCATGTGATTTTTCTTTATTTGTTCTCTAAAGCATGTAGCTCATTTTATACAATTGTATAAATGGCAGTAAAACACTTGGCCTCAGTGGGAGCTTAATTTGGGTAATTTCTACATAAGGATTGCAGTCTGGGGCTCCCACTGTTTTAAGCAGTTCCAGAATACTGAGATCACATCTCTACAATACCTAATATTTATTTTGCTTCTCTACAGAGCTAGGGTATTTGGGCAAAAAGGGTAAGAAAAATAGAAACACCAAGTGAATGCATTTTAACAGCATGGATGGTATCTCTTCAGAGCTTTGTTTATGTTTTCCATTTAAAATAATGTGAGAAAGTACCTTCTAGTTCTTATCATCCCAGTTTAATCTCTAAAAAAAAATACCTGAAAGAGACTTTTCATTCTGAGAGAGAATAACACATTTTAAAATACCTTCTCTTAGGTACACAATACTATTTATACATAAAAAATCCTATCTCTGTCCCAGAGGAGAATATGGTGAGAGGTAAGGTGACACGAACTACAACAGCTCTGTCTTGTGATGGTACAGAATGCAGTATTTTGCTACAGCTTCTCTGGACCACTTGTGCAGAAGCCTGTGCTCCATTGGTATCGAGGGGTACAGCAGACTGGCATGTCCCCTAGCATGGGGTCAGCTCTTGGCTGGGCATAGGGCTTTGCAGGAGTTTCTTGTTGCTTTTTAGAGGAACAAACAATCTGGACAAGTATTTCAACAAAAACCCAAAATGTGACATGAAGTCTTTTTATCCCTCTGAGTCAGAGAAGCACAAAATCTAAGAGGTTGATGACTCTCACAGCCTGAGCATTGATTTCTTCTGGTAGTCTACTCCTTTATGTAAATAATAAGCTTTCCAAGAATAACACTGAATTCTTCTTTTAAATATTTAAACTCTGAAAGAGATTGGCTTAATCAGTAGAAGTAATGTTGGACTGAGTATACATCATCCCCACACATTTTCACAGAACCACAGAATCAATTAGGTTGGAAAAGACCTCTGAAATCATTGAGTTCATGGTTTTGTACTGTAGTTCCGAATTCCCTCAGTCTAAACCAGATAATTCTACAGAAATATTAATAATTATGTTGTTGGAAATTACCTGATTCTGCACCAAAGGAAAAAAAAAATAGAACTGAGGAAATTGCTAAAGAGGCTTATAAAGAGAAACAATTAAATATTTGGAGAGATGAACACTATGACATGTGGCATTCATTTGAAATGCCGACTTTTTAATGGCTGTTCTCCTGCAGTTGAATTGTTTTGCTAAGATATCTATTTGCTATCTAAGTGGATGATCGTGTTTTAGAGAGTCCCCTTGTAGATCTTTGTTGAGAGCCTGTTACAATTTACCTGCCTTGAAAGTCAATCTCTCTTTTTTGCTACTGCAATGCCCTTTGTAACCAGTGAAGAGATTAAATGTGAAAAGGGCATAAACCCAGAGGAAAGGAAGGTGTTAAAGACTAAACAGTCCTGTAGAACTTTTTGTGCTCTTCTTCCTGCTCTCACATCAAGAGGCACTCAGGACCCAACTGCAAGAATTTTCACAAATGCCAGTCAAAAAAGTACTTGTTCTCTTCTGCAAAAAGTGATACTGAAGTGCCACTGTGGGGATCTTGCTTGCTTGCCTTGTCATAAGAGGATAAACAAAGTTAAGTCAGTATGCCGGGCCTCCATCTTGCAACAAGGAAGACTTTGAATCTTTGATAGTGGATATTTATATGCCTAAGGTACAAGCATCTAAAGTATGAGCACTTAAGCAACAAAGGTACAGATTTTATGACAAAGAATGGAAAGCATTGTTCAGGAGGAGAGGCTGAACAAGTATAGGGGCATTTTCTTACCCTCAAAAAGTGCAGAGACTGGTGAAGATGAAGGAGGGAGCAACAGTTTTCTTGGATGTCCGGTAAATCTTCCCCTAAAGCAGTGAGAAGTGATACTGAAACAAGCAATATGCTTTATAGAGTATCCAAAAAGGCCTCCAGCTAGCAGACAACTTGGAATTAAACCCATCCTCCAAGTAGGCCAGCTAAGAATACTGGATTTCTGGGACCTTCAGTGTATTGGAGAGAGATATATAAGCTTGAATATAATCCTTTACGCTTTCTTTAGAGTATAATGTGCAAGGTAACCCATGTACAAAATAGACATTCCACTTTAATTTTAGAGGGAATGAGTTACTGGAGTACTATAAAACAAAAACAGGTTATAAAACATGCAGGAAAATGTAGAAGAACAAGTTGTACTGCCAGCTCCAGCTCAGATACATATGCACAATGCTGAGAAAATAAGCTGTCTTTCCCAGCCTCAGTGACAGTAAATAAAGAGCTATGGCTAACGAAAACAATGTGATAAAGGCTGGGTTGTGTGAGCTGCTCTTTTGCAGGAAACTCATAGTACAGCATATTCATTAGTCATATTATTGCACACTGAGGGTTATGTATAGCTCCCTGTCCACCCAAATGAAAGCACAGTATGTACTATATATTTCCTCTGATGCACTGGTAGTGATCAAATCTAAGCTGGCTCTAGTGTAAGCCAGAAAGGAAAATAAAAGCAGCAGTTCTTAGAAGAGGAGGAAAAGAAAAACAAAGGAACAGTAAGGACACAGTCATTTAAAGTGATGTGAAAGACCGAGAGTATGTACTACATCAGAGATGAAAAACAATATGAGAAGTGGCACTCCACGAGTACTAGACAAAAGCTATAGCAATTGGCAGTGTTTTACATTCATATATTATGCTCCTTGGCTCAGCTGCTGCCAGTGGTGGTGTTTATTATAATGTTGCCTGTACTACAAGGAACAAAAAAGAGCTGCCAACCTACAGTTGTTGACACGCTTTATGTCAAGAGTAAAGGTAGAAGGACTGATAGAGACAACAGTTCAACAAGTTTCTCATTGCAACAAAAGGACTCCTGATGGTTTTAATCCAGAAGGAAGATGCCAGCTGGCTGATCAGCCTAGAGTGCTTTCTGGTCTTCTGAGCATCTGAAGAAGTCATTACTTAAAGGTCTTAGAGGGTGTGAGGGCGTCCAGTTACTCAGTGTTTGCTCATCAGCTCCAGCAAGAGGAGTCAGAAGGCTCAATTATGAACATGTAGTAACAGTAAATCATTGAACATTCCCTTACTTCCCAATTTGCCCTTTCTGGTTTGAAAGCTGAAGGGGCACTGGTGAGGTAGAACCAGCTGTTCAGTCAGATGACTTCAAAGTAACAAGCTACTATCCATTAAGGCCATTGCAAGTGTTCTTGTGAGAGCTCTCAGCCAAAGGTGTGTGCCAGATGAGTCGAGACAATTTAGTTCAGAGTGGAACCGATTTGAACTATGTGCATCTAAGCTGCCACAGACACTGCTGTGGAGCCAACATTATCTCAGTTGTTAGTACTGCTCCTACACCTGAATGTTGTCACAGAAGTAGAAACATATGTCACCCTGTCCTTGCACTTCACGCCACCTCCAGGACTGTGTATAAGCTATATTTCCATGTGAAGAGAGATTGTCAAAGGAGCCTAAGGAGATAAAAATATCAGGAGTCTACAAAAATTCAGTGCAAATCGAATGTTTAACAGTTAAAACCGCACTTAAATTATCAAGAACTCAGAAGAAAGGTGCAGATATTTCTGGTGTAAATTCATGTAATTGCACAGTACTAAGTCCCAGTTTAACCTCACCCATAACCCGATTTTATTCAGTGAAACACACAGTTTACCTAAGATTTTAAAAGCAATTCATTTCTCTTGACAGATAAGACATTACATTATTTTCTTACTTTTGAATTGTCATCAGTCATCAAGTCAGATCTAACCCAAAGTCATTATACCAAGTACTTATAATTTTTCCCTCCAACTGAAAAAAAGCACTGAAACCTCACCCCAGTTGACTTTTCTCTAGGTACAGGAATATAAAACTCATCGGAGAGAAACTCAACATTTGTATTGACAGCTGCACAGGGCTCAGGTTTATTGTAAATGAATACAACTTCCCCAGAAAAATGAATTCAGAGATTCTGTGCATACTCAGTAGGTTATTGAGGGAAGGTTCACTGGTAAGTCTTGTGATAGTCTGCACTGAGTTTCTGTTTGTTGAAACAGGGGTTGGCACTGGAGACATACCACATTACTGATTAAGCCCTTGGTGCTTCTGCAGAACTTATCAACTAGTAAATTTTTATGCAAAATATGAGCATTCCTGAAGCTGTACTTTGGCCTTACTGATTTACCTGGGGACATGGCTCTAAGCAGCATGTGGAGTTTTCTAGTTTCCCTTGGTCTGGGGACCAGGGAAGTCAGTGCTGTGACACCGACTTTGATGGAGGCTTACACTATCCATCAAACGCTTTATTGGCCAAAAGAGAGTCAAGGATTAGAGGCTTAATCCTTGAAGCAAATTTTATTTCCTAACTTTGATTTTGCCCACAAAACAAAGTCCCTATAAACTCGGTCGTAGGATTTACTGGAAGCATTTTTTCAGCTTGAAAGCAAATCTTTAACTCTTTATCCTGAACTTTATGAGACACTATGAGCTCATCAGAGTCCTTCAGTGTAGGGCTGAGCCTCAGCTTCTTTTGTATTTCAGCTGCCTTGACCAAAGGGTCCCAAGAGCACAGGCAGCACCTCAGGAATGGGCCTGAGGGTGGCAAAGAACGGGACTGAAAATAAAATTAGATCAGAAATAGGAGTCTTTGGCTGTTTGCTATTATTTACTTATCAAATATTCTGGCTTAAGCTATAGTGAGCACTGAGGAATTGGGTTTAGATGTTAACTGCTGCTTACTGCTCTGCCCATTCTGGTTTTTTTGCAATATATAGTTTTGTACACTGAATAAAATTTACAAACCAACAACCCTTTGGGGACAAGAGATGAAGGCACTTCATGCTGCCTTTAAGGTAGTTTGGGAGGGCAGCTGAGCAGCCTGAGCGATAATAAATGCTGAGATAGTAAATGACACATACCTATTGCCAGGGATACTCAAGAAACAGTCCCTGATTTAGGAAGAGGGGACCATTTTGCTGGAACAGAACAGGAGAGAAGTAACACTGCAATCAGATTTGCTTTTTGAAGGCCTGAGAATTGTATGCTAACAGAGCAAGATTTAAATACTTAGCTAACACAGTGAGATGAAAGATGTGTAATGGCTCCAGCCCTCCAGCTTAGGTAGCAATTGTCTTTAGAACATGAAAGGCAGTGTCAGGAGAAACAGTAAAGTTAAACAAGGCAAAAAATAGAAAAAAAAAAAGTACTATACCAATATGTAATTAACTACCCAAAGAGTTGAGCAAGGGGAATATAACATCATGCTTGAATTAATTCACATAGTGATGCATCACAATATTTACAACTGTACTTCATTCTTTAGACATGCAAAGAAGTGTCAGTAGGCAAAAATTTAGCTAAATCCCAGTCTGTTAGCTGATCCAATTAAAGATCAATGGAGCTTTTACTCCCTATGATTACTGGTAGCAGAAATGGTCCTGAAATAAAATATTTGGTAGCAAAAAGGGTATTAAAATAATAGTGTAATCAAGTATTTTCATAAGAAAAAAAAATGAAGAAAAGGAAAAGAACCTAGATAGATACAATGTAATTTTTACACTGGTCCTAACAAGTCTTCTAAAAAGAAATTCTGAAAAAATGAAAAAGAGAATATTTTTGAATGGATGTGGGGAGGGGAGACAGTGAGAAAAATGAAGAGAAATCCTGTAGGCTTCAAGGACGAAATTCTGCCTGCACTCCATGGCTACCCACGGGAAATACAAGTATGGCATGTGTGAACATGCATTTGTAGTTACTAAGGTTTTTGAAGTAGGACTGGCTGCAAAAGCATGTCCCATACCAGCCAGCACAAACTGTACTGTAAACTGGAAATAACAGGAGAGCACTTTCACCCTGTCTATAGCACATTATGGGAACAGCAGCAAAGCCCACGGTTGCCTTGACCTAAAGAAAAGCCAAATAGTTTGGCAGAACATGCTGTAGGCTCTTCCAAATATGGAAGTTTCTTCTGATCTCTGGGCATATTTCAGCAGAACTATTTTTAAACATAAAGTTCACGCTTTTCAAGTACTTTTCTTTGATTGGGAAGCAGAAAATATGGAGAGAATGGAGTAATTCCCATTGGTTTTTTCCATTTTTTAACAGTATGTTCCTAGTGTCAGGAATATCAAATAACACTAGTGCATGTGTACAGCTGAGAGAGATAACAACCATATTTCTTCATTCACTACAGCTCTTGATTTTTTTTTTTTTTTAAGGAAAACAAAAAGTTAAGACTCTTTATCTCCCTTCCTTCAACTCAATAATAGAAGTTATCATAATCTAGTCTTGCAGAAGAGGCAGAACTTTTACAGAACCACTATCCTTCACAGTTTTTCAGCTCTCTGACAACTCACACACAAATTACTGTAGCAAGATATCATTTCCAGCACCTGGAGATCTACAGTGACATTAGAACAGCATTTTGTCATCTTTGTGTATATACAAGGATTCCGAATGACACCGAAAATATTAATATATCTTCTGAGTGCTTCTGAGTAATAGAAGTAACCACTATTACAAAAGATGGAACTGGGCATTATTACTGACTGACACTGATTAATTATCACTATGAGCACAGTTCAAGGTCAGTCTGAGGCAAATTATATGAGTCATGGCAAGCATTTTCTAGATAGGAGACTTGGTTTATCCTGCAATAAAAAAAATTCTGGGTGTAGAAGCACCTAAATTTTCAGAACCTACTGGTTAGAAAGGTACCTCATGAAGAAAACAAGGGGTTTTTTTTCCTTCGTAGTTAGGTCCTAGTAATGGAGAAAAAAGATCACACTTTTCCTAGCTTTATGATCATTCACAAGAATTGGCAAGGAACATTCCCAGTGGCCAATCTGTATGTGGTATCTCTGTTTCAGCAGGTAAAAAAGTTCAACTGTATGGACAATGGCCCTGTCATGCCACTTGGCTACAGGGCCAAAGAACATTCTCTGGTCACTCTTTTTTACTAGAACAGATGCAGCTGTTGATGAAGCACAGCCATTATGGAAGTCTTGATTTCACTGCTTTTGCTGGCCTATGATGCAGATTGATTCAAATTTGCCTAATGTTCTTGATTTGCTTATTTAATGTAACATAAGAACATAAAAAGTCTTTTCTGGGTCATTTTAAGGGTTTAGTTCAATATCTTTCTCTGACAATGAGAAAAAGCCTGCAGATGAGTTTAAGGAGAGGACAAACATAGCAGGACTTGCCAAGAATTCTCTCTTCAGTTCCAGCAGTTTCAAGTTCAGGGGCTGTCCAAGGCAGAAACAATTAGTATTCAGTCACTCCCTGATAGATGTCTCCTGTCAGTTTGAAGCTTGAAAAACCTTTGGATCCCCCCTCAGTGTCTTGCAGAATAGAGGTCTGTGTCTTACCTTCCCTTTGTGTGAGAATGAGTCCTTTTGTTTGATTTCAATCTGCCATCTGCTAGTTTGATTTGGTGTCATTGTACTGCAACAGTGCACACTGACTGATCATTCTCTGTTTATCCTCTACATCTAATTCTTGATTTTGTAGATCACTTTCCTTTGGGGCATCTTAATTGATTTCTTTTCCAGGAAAGAGCATGTATTTGGTGATTCTTCTTTCAGATGCTATTTCATAATTCTGCCACCTGTGTGCTCCTTCTCTGAGCTATTCCCAGTTCTTTTTTTATCTTTCCCCCCCCCCCCCCCCCTTCTTCACACAGATAGAAAAGATCTTTTAAGCTATTCAGAATGGGAGAAGTCTCTTACTGAATGTGTATGGTGTCTTGAGCATGGGTGAGTAGGTGCTGCTGTAATACAATATGAAGGAAGAGCTCTAGATCAAAGGCAAGATTTATGTAGCTATTGAAGTACCTTAGAAGGCAGAAGGTGACAAACAAGATTTACAGAAGTATCTCTGCAGATTAGATGCCTAACTTCTCCTGATAGTCTTACCACCACAGCAGAACCCTTTTCATGTTGCTGATCTTTTGGATAAAAGCCCATAGGTCAGTGATTAGGAGAAATCAGTAATACCATATGCACACAGAAAACAGCACTGCTTCTTCCCAGGCCCAATCAGTACCCAGGCATGGCATATCTCTAGAAAAAGAAGGAGTCTGGCAAATATAAATAATGTGAATTTTGATTGTCCACAGGGAAAATTCATATTATGAATATAAAAGAGGTAATAAAAAATCACAAGGAAAGAAGATTCAGCAACACTGGATTAATAAACTGTAAGAAATGAGCTTGGGAAATTAATGAAGTCCTAAGAAATCTAGGAAAAAAGATGCATTGATAGGCATGTACTATATTTCTTCCACTGAGATGTTTTTCTCTCTGACATTTAATGTTTTGTTAAAGAGTGGAATGGAAAATCAGTTTAAAATTTTTCAATTTCCTCTAATTTTAATATAGAAAGAAGGGATCATGATGAATCAGACCAGTAAGTTTTTTAGCATAACCTGTATAAGTACCACTGTCTTTATTATGGGAAGTTGGGGAAAGAAAAGATGACCTTTGCAAGACAAAGATACAGCTCAGATACTTGAGTCACAAACTCAAACTTGTGCTCTTAAATTATTGAGAGTTTTTCTGGTGTCTTTAACCTTTGCACAACTAAATTACCACTTTGATATAGAAATCTTTTACAATTAAGCCAGAAAACATATCTGCACATTTTGTTGGAAAGTATTCAATTTTGTGAATTAATCTCATCTCACTCGTTCTAGTTTTTGATGCTTATGAAGCTAAGAGGGAAAAAGTGGCTGAAATGCATTCTTAAGGTATCATCCATTGGACAGGTAGACCTGTCATACCCGTTTGGGTGCATAAGCAGCTTAGAAGCCGGGAATGGCCACTGGGACGCTGGTACACATAAACTGATGTTCTCGACCAGGGTTCCTCAGTGGATAAACAACTCTTGGAATGCATCTTTATTTGGTTTTGATGTATCTATTTCTCATTAAAAGATTTCTGAATGTAATGTTTTTTTGCATTTTGTGTACAGGCACACATAGAGAAGAGTAAGCTGTTCTCAACAAACAACTTATTCATCAAATAATGTCTGCTTTATGTTGTTTTGTGTGGGTTTTTTTTTTAAATCATTTGTATACAAACTTCATTTTTTTTTTAATCTGGGACTTGTCTGGAGTAAATTTATGCTTAGAGTGAATACAGCTGGCAAAACTAGACATTAGCTGACTGCTTTATACAAACATGCTGCGGCTTGTGGATTCCTTACAAGCTATTTCCTGTCTTAACTCTGTGTATTGTGTTTGTATTTATTTTCATGCTGCTCAGTTGTATGAGTTCACCTCACATTTCCTAAATGGGAATGTTACATTTTTACTCCTCTGCTACACTGTGCTTTCAGTCTGTCTGAGCTCTGAATGAATATGCACCAACAGTTTGCTTCCTTATCTTCCTCTGGAAAAGTTGTCCTGAGAAGAATTTTATTGCCTGAAAGCTTATATAAAATATCAGTCACAGGTTTTACTGGGAAAGGGGCAAGGTAAAGGGGGGAAAGAGAAGAATTAAATTTGTAGCAGTTCCATTAGTCCAGTAACGCCTTGGATCAGTAGGGGCTCCTTCTTCGTGTTAAAGCTTCATTTGGCCTTGGCCAGAGAAAAGGGTCCACTGGATTCAATACCAAGGTAACTGCATGAACTCTGTGATCTGTGTAACACAGAACACCAGGTTAATTGATGGAAAAGTCATCACTGGTCTTCAAATCCGTAAGTTCCAGTGGGTGACTTTTTGAATCATAGTGAAAGGAATGTTTATGACTAGTTTTCCTAGCTGTTGCTATAATATAATGCCTGTGGACTGTAGAATCACATGCTTTATTTCAGGCAGAATTGATGTACCTCCAAGAGAGGATTATGTAACCCCCTTTCAGATCAGATGGCCTGTGAAAGTGCAGATGAATGCAGAGCACACACCGAAGAAAAACTGGAAAGCAGTAAGGTTGCTTGGTTTAATGTTATTGTTACTGTCTTTGGCTTATAATAAATGAGCATTGGAAAGGGTTTCACTCACAACAAACAACTCTGAAAGTATAACAGACTGAAAAAAAAATTTTTACAGGTCCTTACTCATAAAAATTATAACAGCAACTGGGTACAACGTCAGACGAATGGCTTATGCATTATATGAGTGTGTGAACCAAATGCTTTTGTTGACATTGTATAGAAGCCATTACACTTTCAATTGACTTATTTTGCCATTGCAAACACTGTTATCTGCTCACTGGAAGATTTTTTTTCTCTGTTTTTCAGAGGAAGATTTTATATAGTCTTAGGAAGTATTGCTATTAATAGGATTTTAAATTTTTTTTTATGGAGCCACATTTTTGATCCCATTCAGTGAAAAAATGAACAGAGTTATTATTGAGAGGCTACTTCCACACTCAGCTAATAGGTGTGGATTTCTGTGGGATATACCAGTCCCTTTTTTGTGTGACATATTGCATGTACTGCACTTTTTGTGGAGACTACAAACTCAGTTTCTCTTTTTCCTTTAGCCTCACATACTTCAACAATTAATTTCCATATATTTATTATTTCACACTCTTACCCCATTTGTTGTCTAGAAAAATTACAGCCATTTAGTGTAAACAAGTGGCAGAGTGAGTAGAAAAATACATATTTCTGAAACAATGTTTAATTTTTCCTCATTTCATCTACTAATAAGGAGTAAATATATGAACTGTCAACTGTTTTTTAATTATTTTTTTTTTTACATTTTTGGTTATCCTGGTGTCAGAGTTACTCTGAAGACTTTTTGAAATTCTGTTTTTCTGCCATGATTCACAGCCTTAAGTAAGTATAACTTAGAAAGTATGTTTATATTTATTCTTTATGGTAGACATGTGCTTAGATTAACTTCTGAATTGGGCCTTTTGGCAAGCAGAGCAAAGAATATACAAGGCACGTTGCCTTTGCTGCCAAGGAACTTTCTGCCACAATACATTTTTTTGGTGTTCATGCCCTTAGCTGGCTCAGAGCTGGGAACTCAGCCATGGCACCTAATTGAGCAACCACATGCTTGGCCTTGAGGACCTGATGGCGACGGCCCAGGTTGTCATACTGGTGTTCAGGAATGAGGAGAGCACAGGAACTGACTCATGTCAGACTGTACAAACCTGACACCAAGAGGGGAGTGCAGCACTGTGTAAAGGTGCCCTTTGGTCCAGCAGACATTACACACCTTACAGTACAAGCCACAGGCCAGCCAGAGCCACTTGGTTAGAAATAAGTTCTTGGGGACTGGTCTTGGTACTGACTGCAATGCAGAGCACATGATCCATTCACCTCCTTCTGTGGGAGGGGTGTTAAATATAACACAGTGATGCTCTTTACCAGTTCCACCTGCTCGAGATTAAAGATGGTTTAATTTGATGATCTACAAAGTTTTGATGTCATAATTCTTTAGCCAATGTCTGGGCTTTGAGAAAATACCACTCCATAGGTGTAACGTGTTCCAAATATTGCTCACGTAATGATTTTTTTTGTTTTGTATAGAGACAAAAATAACAGTGTGCATTCATTTCAAGAAACTTAAACTTCAGCATTGTGCATAAAGCAAAAGATAACATTCCAAGGTTTTCAGTTTGACAGGGAAAATATCTTCTTGACTCTTTTGTACTTAAAAAGAGAGGACTGAAGAAAAAAGAGTATTTGTAACTTTTCCATCTTCTCCATTAATCCTCGCTTTAGACTTTGACTCATAAACAAGCATGATAGGGTCCTGAACTAGGATTAAAATGGAAGGATGTTTTCAAAACTGGTATAGAAAAGCACTTTTTCATTTTGTGTGTGTGTGTAAATGCCTTTAAAAAATGAATAGAGTCATTCATCTAAAAAAAGAGAAATATTGACATTTTTATGGAGTTGTTTTTGGAAAGATCCAACGTTTAATATTAAATTCAACATATGGTTGTGGTCAAATTGTGCTCCTACTGTGTAAAATGTATGAATAACAACTTACTGCATTCTCCTGGCCAATATACGAAGTGAAGGTTGATTAATTTAACTAGTATCCCTTAATCTCCTGCCTTGGCTTCCATCCCGTTCTGCAAGGGTTGATAAATCTTACATCCCCTGAGGAGTATTACAATTCCTAATAGTCTTATGCTATTAGGAAGAAGCAGGGCTCAACTGTACCAAAACATCCAGCACATGAAATTGTATAAATAATTTAGCTTTTCCAATTTAATTTTTTTACAGCTTTTCTTTGCAGACCATGATAAAAGATGTTAGTTCAGTCAACTGTAAGTAAAAAAAAAAAAAAAAAAGAAAAAATAGAAAGAAAATACTGTTCAGGGGAATTGCATGCAAAGGCTGTTCTCACTGTTTGGAGCATGGTGTTAGACTGTCAAAGCAAAGTCATTCATGCATTTGCCACCCTTTTAAAAAATGTATTTTTATTGGAGTGATAGTTCTTTCAGGACCATCATCTACTGTCTACGTGGTATGACGTGTCCAGAGGAGTAAAGTTATCCACTGATTTTAGCATGAGGTAGGATTCCCTGTCCCTGTCACAGATTTTCTGTGCAACTTTATGCAAATAACTCCATGCTTTCTGGAAGGCTCAGATGCTCAGTCAATCCACTTAAGCTGTATGAGTTCCTTTGCATCAGATGACCCCTAGCAGTTGCCTTTGCTCATACTTGTAGTCCACAGCAAATTCAGCTTGGCTTCACTTACAGTGCAGGAATTTTAAGATAAATAGTATAGCCTTGCATTTGCTATAGGCTGAGATAGCACAAGGACAGTCACCATGTCTCAGATAATGCATATTGAATTGTTCAGCTGCAATATCTTGGTCATGTGACTGAGATTTAAACCTCATTTATAAACTACCTTGAAGGAGAGTGAGAGCTGAAAGGATAGATACTAAAAGACTGTAAAAATCTCAAAACCTTGGACTATCAGAACCATGTTACTGTTCAAGAGAGACACCATTCTCATGCTCAAGGAGAGACAATATTAGTAATTTCTGAATAAGGATGCATTTGTTTTTTCAGAGTACAATGAAATCTTGCAAATTAGCTGATTGTTCTCCTATTAACTAAATAAGTGATGAGTATTTTGCTTCAGGAAATATAAACATCTTTTGCATAATATTGAATCACCTGCAACATGCACACCCTATTGTCTCCATTATAGCAAAATTTCTGCTGCAATTGGTGAGGTTTTTAAAGGACTTAGAGCTTGCAGTACGTGTTTCCACAAAATAATGCTCTGACCTCAGTGTCAGGTTGGACTGAATAAAAGTATGAAAACAAAGCTTGATTCATGTTTTATTTTAAAAATAATGCTATGAATTCCTATCTATTATTTACAAATCTTTCTTCACACACAGTAAAGTAAGTCCTATTACATCTGAGGTAAGTAAGTAGGATTATACCTGTGGGCAAAAAGGGATTTACAGGATTCAGGATGGGCATTTGTAGGATTAAATCTCCCAGTAAGTGACTACTCAGATGTTTGGTGCAGAAGTCATCCTTGGAATGGTTTTGGAGGATTTGGACTGGCTCTCTTATATATGATGTGGATGCTGTGTGTCCGCGGACTGTTATGGGCATGTGTCTTATCAGGTCATTCCTGAACTTCAGTCAGGGGAGGGAAAACATGAAGAATGGCTTAGCCTTAGACCAGTAGCAGTCGTGCCCCATGAGACCTTGGTGTGACAGTGCCATAGTAAGGTGTGAGGTGCAAGGCTCCACGAACAAGCTCTGTGGTGACACTCGGTTTGTTTTGAGACAAATTTTCTTGTGAGTAAGGTTTGGTTAAAACGATGGCACATTTCAATCACATGAGCAGCAACCAATTGTGAATATCTTGTGAAATACGTGCTTTGAAGGCTCAGCCTTGTGCAGTTTTACAGGGTTTAAGTGTAAAACACCCTCTGAGAGAAGAAAGAAATGGTCCAAATCCATTGGTGCACATTTGATGAGGTTCTTTTGACATGCAGGAATACACTGGCATATGGCAGAGGTTTATACATGAGAAATACTGTAGGAAGACTAGTCCAGCAGTATAAAGTGGGAAACTTCAGTCCATCCTGTCACATTTGTTTTCAGACAGACCCAAAGGACTATCTGTCTATCAGATAGACCCAGAGGATTGCTTCTACCATTTGTACAGCCTGAGGGCGTGGGGAAAACTCCTGGTCAGGAATGACACAATCCAGCTGGTCTGCCATTTGGATCCACCTTTTACAACCATTCTGATAAGCTCCCCAGACAATTCAAAATCCCTCTGGACACACTTCCATATGCATTTATTCCTAATGCCGTAGGCTGGGCCCAAACCCCAGTGATTTCCTGGAGCTGTGTGACTGGTTACACAGGGGCCCCTGTGGGACTTCAAAATTAGCCCCGACCAAAAGCCTCAAAAAGCCTTTCCTATGCCAGACCTCTCAAGGAGACATTTTCATGTGTTTTTTCAGGTTCACATTTTCATAGGCAGAAAACAACATAACGTTCCAAATCCAAAGTGTGGGATATAAACCTGCATATTCCAGTGCCCCTGTTGTGGTCAGAGATGCCTTCCACCAGACCAGTTGCTCAAAGCTCCATCCAACTTGAACACTTCCAGGGAAGAGGCATTCACAGCTTCCTTGGGCAACCTGATCCTGTGCCTCACCACCCTCATAGTAAGGAAATATCAGCCTCTTGTTCCTTTAAAAAATACAGACATATTTATTTCCTTATTTCTAGTTTCATGTACATTGTATTTCAAATGCTTGCTGTAATAACATCACAAAAGACTTCATAAATGCACTAGTCAGTGGGGAATGCTATGCCTGCTTGTGATTTTACACATCTTTTCTTTAAGCCAGAAAATCTAAATGTAAAATGTAGTATTCAGAGACATTGAGTGGGGTTTTGTGGTGCTCTCTAGAGGATGCTGGATTCATAAAACAATGAATGGATTACAGTCATCGATAGAGTTAGTTTTTCCATCTGTGTCAGGCAGACAATATACCCTTGCTAACGTGCTTCATATTAATAAGCCACCCAAGTATAATTCATTGCAGGTTGCAGCTGTAAATCAGAAATAGCCTTCATTTTGCTCAGCTGTCATACTGAGAGAGCATCAGGGGGTGGGGGCTGTTTGTAAGGAGGCCAGTGGGGCTGCAACTCTTTGACCTCTCCCTGCAGCGTAAATCATGTCACGCCACAGCTGTCCGTGGAGACAGGTCATGTGGCCCAGTGCCCTGTCACAAGTGAAGAGCCACCTTGTCTCACCTGCCATCATTTTTTTGTCCTGCTGTGTTCTGCATGTAAAGAGATGCAAAGAAATGCTGCAGAAACCGTGCAGTGCAAACGTAAGCATGCCTGGCAGGAGCCAAATCCCTCAGGCACCAATGGTGCTACTGCACTGCTGGAAGCTCTGTTTCTGACCCAGGCACAAACCAACCCAGAGACAATAGAATAGAATAGAATAGAATAGAATAGAATAGAATAGAATAGAATAGAATAGAATAGAATAGAATAGAATAGTTTTCATCTGGATGAGACCTACCCGATCATCTGTCTCAACTGCCCGACCAGTTCAGGGCTGACCAAAAGATCAGACTCAGTCCCAGATATTTGCAGATATGGGTAACTTTGCTCTAATCATGACATTCTAGTGGTATTAGACAAATCACTTCATTCACTGATTCAAGTTCCATTAAAGCTGATGAGAGTTTTGGTTTCCTGCCCCCGACTCTAATGGAAGCTCTT
This sequence comes from Pyrocephalus nanus, assembly GCA_038380795.1. Taxonomy (NCBI): domain Eukaryota; kingdom Metazoa; phylum Chordata; class Aves; order Passeriformes; family Tyrannidae; genus Pyrocephalus; species Pyrocephalus nanus. Next base: position 11,874,377 of record CM076266.1, read on the forward strand.
ACAGTCACCTAATCTCTACGTTTCCCTGTCTTTGCCTAGGAAATTGGGATAAGCATGAATAACTCAAAGATGTGTTCTGAGGATTAATTAGTTAACATTTGTAGGGCATTTTGAGGATAAAAAATGCTGAATATTGACATTATCACACCTGGCTCTGTGTGTGTCTCTGTGTGTTTGTGCACCGAATGAATAAGATATTTCCATGGGTAAAACTTGCATATCAGATAAGCTGAATGTCTATGCAAATAACTCCTCAGGCAGATATATGTGCTCCAATAGTCCTTTATGCAATATGCAGGGAAGCAGAGGCAAAGGCAGAGGGCAGCAGAAGCAGGGGGAGATGCTGTGAAGAGGAAAAAGAGATTCAGAAGTGTGTGACGGGGGAAATCTGGAGAGGGGAAATCTCTTTTTCTACGAATGCATATGAATAAGCTCTACTGAATCACAGGCCACAGGCTGTGCACATAAGAATACAGTATTCCAAAAATCTTTTTGCATTGTGATTTAGCCATGCATTATGTTTTATGGTGACATGACCTCATTGTTTTGAGATTTTTGGTGTGCACTATAACAGCCTTTGTATGGCAATAATTGTAACTCATACATTAAGTTTTGGCATTCCTCATATATTCATTCAGTCAGTGGAATGTGCACAGTTTAAAACTAGCACATTGTAACTGAACAAACAGTGGATTAAATGTGCCTGTTTTGTCTTCTTTACTAAGCTAGGTGGGATCAAAGCTATCAGCTTCTGTGCCATAGTTTAATTATATTTTTACTCTCAGTGCCAACATTTTACAAAATGAAATGAAGCAACGACGGGAGAAAATACAGCATCATTCAAATAGGTTTTAATCAGGTCTTGGAAGGATAATAGAAAGCAACTGAAGCAGGTTTGTTAATTCTGCTGTTTTCAGCCCGTTGTAAAACCAGTGCACATAGCTGTTATTTCAGAGATGATCACCACTGGTCTGTCTGGACCTGCAACTGCAGAGTGCAAAGCAGGATAACAGCATGTGTGGATGCCCACACAGAGGTAGCTGCCACAGTGCCAGTGACAGACAATTGACATAAGGGCAAGGAAAGGGCTGATGTGTAGGAATGAATTGTGCATAGCCAGAGTAGTAAATGATGGTTCCTATACCTGCAATTAACCGTGAGCTACAAGCAGGCAGTGAACAATGGCAAAGCACGTTCCTGTTATTGCCTTTGTATTCGGTAGTCTTGAGTGCAGACACATTTCTCAACAGTTCCTAGTCACCCACATAATTTTAGATGTTTAGAAGGTGTGGACTGGATTTAATTGTGAGAGAATTTCCGTGTCTGTAATGGGAAAGGGTTAGCCTATGCCTCTTTTGAAATGACACTGTGAATATGACTTAGAGAAATGTGCTTACTGTAATGATAGCCCTTAGCAACATGTTGAACCTCAGGGTAAAAGCTCATTCACAAACTACAGACAAAGGCTGTAAAGGAGTAAGGGGGGGAAAAAAAAAAAAAAGCAAAATCAAATTAAACAACAAAAAGTGTGGAATCAGGTAACTTCTACTCCTCCGCTTTGGAATCTGAAGTGCTGGCAGGAAGTGCTGTAATAATTATTTCTTCTAACAGCTGGCACTTCAACCTTCCTTCACACCAGGGGAAGTCAGTACTCAAGGGCTGGAAAGTGAGGTGGAGTCTCAGGGGACCTTTTATCGCTGAGGATAGCACTTTCATGCTGCATTTGGGAAAGAAAAGAAGAAGATTAAAATGAAAACTGCTTTCTGCATGAACCACCTGTCTTTCTCACAGGCTTTTTTACAGATAGACTTTGATTGGAGGGTCATCTGGTTGCAGGGCTTTTTAGTTGGCTTTTCTCTCCCTGCTGGCTTATGTAGCTCCTGGTCTCCCTTCTCCCTGTGTCCCCTCCCTCCATCATGCTCCTTCTCACTCTGTGGATGCTCCTTCTCAACCCACACCTCCTCTCCAGTTCTGCACCAGACCAGAGAGTATGCTAGGGTAAAGTAACCCTGAAAGTAATACAAAAAGGAAAAGTGAAGAAAAAAGTGATTTCTTATATAAATCTGAATTCTGTCAAGGACCTGCTAGCACTTGAAGCTGTTCCATGGGCACAGTCTTGTAGGTAACAAGAAGTGTCCATCAGATGGAGGTGGAATAGCTGATGAAGAAAATGTCTTTATAATCAAATCCAGAAAGGGAAGGAAGGAACTGAACAGAGAAGAAAAAGAGTAAAGGAAGTTACAGTAATGGGGCTGAGTACAAATACAGAGGTGGGGAAGAAGGACTATTAGGCACCTTTGTGTTTCTATAGAGAGTATACACAAGTCTGTCTGATGGTATGTTTACTTACCACCCTTACCTTCTTCCCTGAGATACAAATTTTCATCTGTGCTTTTTTGTTTTCATTTTCCTGACGTTGCTCTGTAAATGTTAGAAGTTTCATTTGTCACCTTCATACAGCTCCTGTGCATATGTGTTTTGACACAGACTTTAATTACATGGTCATCTATTATTTTTATTTCTCTGTATGGATAATTATTAAATAGTTCTTTTTATCTCCTCTATTCAATGTATGGCTCCAGGCCCTATTAATCTCAATCTAAAACCTCAGCTGAATACATTGTTATTGAGTTCCCCATGTGTTTTTTATGGTGCTCTTTCTGTAATTTGTCAGTTCTTCACAAACATCATGAATTTATATTCACAGCAGCCCTAGCAATTAAGCATATTATTACCATCATTTTACAGATGGGGAACTGAAGAAAAGACAAATTATAGACAAAGCTGTCAAAATCCTACACTAATTTTTGATGACCAACTTTAGACACTTAGCCTGTAATTTCTCAGGGGCAATAGTATTAAATAGACAATCTACATTCTAGTCATCTATCCATGTGCTTCAGCCTTCTGAATTTCAGCAAATCACATCCAGAAAGCAGGGAATAAAAATATTAACAGCTGACTGCAATCCAAAATGAACACCATGGCAGAGATAGGGAGATGGTATAACTTCCTTGCGTGCTGTTGTGTTGAGCTGAGCTTTGTACAGATAAAGGCAGAAGTCAATATTGCGAGACTTTACATCTGGGTTGGGCATCTACGCTCACAGCATTGTCAGCAGGGCCCAGGGAGCTGCTCATTCACCCTCCACAGGAGATGCCTCCATCTGATGGGCCCAGCACTCTGCTATGCTCTGCCTTTGCATTGACAAGATCTCAGCTGACTCTGCTTGGAACACAGACACCCAGCTGACATGAAAACACTGAGCTGGTAGACAACCAATTTATTTGCCCAAATCTGCAGCCAAGCCTCTCCTCAGTGTATTTAGTAATGAAGTGCTGTACTTTCTGCAATGTTCTTCCTTTATCTTCTCTTTGGTACCTTCCATTTTCTGCAGCAAATTGAAGCTGGTAAACCACAGACACGTTTTCATTCACTGTGTAGTCCTTATTCACATAACACTGTCCATGCTTGCTGAGTTTTTAGTACTTATTCACACACAGTGGAAATGGATATCCTACTGTACACAGAGACATGTTTCTCTTTGTACTGTTCATGACTGGGCAATATTGCATGATGCTGTGTGCTCTTGCCCCAGTGCTCCTTTTTGACAAGCCCTGCCCTGACACTATAACTGCATGACTGCATCTCTGTTTTGTTCAGCTGAAACAAAATTTTGAAGTATTAATCCACTGGGTTGTTGACAAGTAAGAATGCAACCAAATGGATCCTAGGATGGATTTTAATTATACTAAAATTATATTTCTTATTTTTAATATGTTATTTTTTATACCAGCCAAGTGCTCAGTTACTTGAGTAGTCCATTAAATAAACTTTAATTTACATGATAATTGAACAATCTCTAAATGTCATACAGCATAATTGCAAGTGTCTCTGCTACTAGGAGAGGCAGCAAATTGGTGGAATGATCTACAAAATAGTTTACAGGTTTGGAAGTAAAGGAAATATACTGTTCTCAAATTTGTCACAGACTTCTCAGGTGGAAATATATTGACTAAATGCAGATGTCTGTGCTGAAGACATCTGCATCTGGCTTCTGGCTCAGTTGATGGTCAGTGAAGACCTAGTCAATAGAATCCAGGGGGCAATTAATTATCTCCTAAATTAGATATCTCAAATAGGGCAGATGATTGGCACCCTAAAAGGGCATATTTGTCTCCAGTGACTACACATGGAGCCCCAGGAGCTTGCTTGTTTTTAAATGTCTACATTGTTGATTTCTGAAATCAGGTGAGATGAATCCCACCCTCTGTATCCCCAGGCCAGTTATTTCATCTCAGCCTGCCTTTTATTTGTCTTTCTGAAAGAGGTAATGCAATACAAGAAGCAGGAGAGTAGAATTAACACAGAGCTTTGCCTTGACTAATTAGTTTCTCAGTAGGGCCTTTGTATATATCACTGTGGTATCTCTTCATGGCATGATGGGGTGCTATGTAGAAATACCCTAAGTGCTATTATAATAAGTAATATGATAAAGCTGAATTAAATACCAACATCTTCAATGTAACGTGGGAGTTCCTGTTGACCTGTAGGTTCTTTTCCTATGAAGTAAAGATCTTAAATGATATCAGTGTAATGTCAATATCAGAACTTTTGTGGTACTGAAGTTTTCATGGGAATTATGGTGAGTTTTGCTTAGCAGAAACCACCATTCTTATCTAACCATTCTTCTGTCTCCAATTTATTTCTTTGTCTGGTAGACACTGAAGCAGGAAGCTTCAGAAACAGAAGCCTTGTGGCAAGCCGGAATGAATATTAAAGCTGAATTCTGGGGATATTGCCAGGGAATGTCATACAAGATGCTCTGCACCAACAGCTCAGGAACTACAGGTGGAATTACAAGATTATATGTTGCCAAGCTCTAAGGCAAAATGGGGAAGCAAAACAGAGCCAGTGAGGGAGCAGAGGGGAGCTCCAGGTAGTTACAATTTACCCCTTTTTGGAAACCTGGAAAGTTGTAACAAGTTCGGGGGCAAGTATACCCACACAGTAAACCTGAACAGCTGTAACTCTCCATGGAATTTCTCTTTTGAATTCAATTAAAGACCACTGATGCTTTTTTTTTTTTTTTTTTTTTTTTTTTTTTTTTTTTTTGTGTGTGTTATTGCATCCATGGTGATTGCAATCTTTCCTTCTGTTTTTATTTCTAGGTAAGATCTATTCACTTCTGCCTCCAGCACTTCTGTCTATGCTCTGCTGCATGTGGTATACTGTCAGGATCTCAGAAGTTCAGCAGCTGTGAGCTCACCACTCTGTTTGGAAATTCAGGGCAGACCTTTTCCTTCTTTCTCTCTATATCTCAGTCTCCTACACCTCTACTCATAGTTTTCAGCACTGCTAGATAGTTCTGTTACAATCAGTGGGAATACCCTTGGGAAACATCTCCAAATTTGGCTATGAGAGGGATTGTTTTGGAAAGTTGGAAGCAAAATCCTCAGCTTGACCTGAGTGTCAGCTCAGAGATAAATAAAATGGAGACTTACTTTGTTCACTATGAAGAATCGGGATTATCCAGAGATATCTGTATTTCTGACATCTTCAGAAAGGAGTATCTGTATGTTAAGAGAATAGACACTTGTAGGATTTTTTTCATGCCTACCTTTATGAACTGTAAGCAATATAACTTGAGACTCCTTGCAAATTAAAACATAAAAGATCAAATAAGTATGCAGAGTCAAACCTAAAGTAATCAAAAAATCAGCCAAGAGCAGTAGAAGCTGACCTTACCCTGGCATGACCTTTGTAAGATGTTTTATCACCTGACAGCAAAGATTTACCATGACACTTGTGTGTGTTTGTTTATGGGATAAAGGAGTCTGAATTTCACTTTTGTTTATAGAGAAACAATAAAACTTTGCATTTTATATTTTCGTTTAGGATAAGTGGTAGATAAATTCACCAGCCTGTATTCTTGTGTTGTGTTCAAATAACGAATAGATTGTGATCCTGTCCATGGAGAAACGATCAGACGTTTCTTTAAAAATGCATCTGTCCTTGCTCTCTTCTTGAACAAAAAAAATAGACGTAATTTGTAATGTCCTATTTGAGGCTTGGCATATATCTGTCATTCAGCCAGCCAGCTCTGTAGGCTGGGATTTGACAGACACATGCCTACTACCTCACCATTTTCCCCAATTGCTTCATAGGACATGATGGCTCCTGCTCTCCTTAGTCAATTAAGAAGTAGGGGCTCATTCTCTATGCTTCCAAGTAATCACATTTTATTTAGCTTCATCATCTTTGCCCTTTTACTGTCAGCAGACAGGAGGTAGCCCTTATGTATAAGATAGCTGGTTTTATTTTTTCTTTCAGAGGTGCCAATCTCTTGTAATGGACAATTTGGTGACGCTTCATTCATTAAAGGGAATCTAAACTATTGACTTAAACACTAAATTAGATTCTAATTTCCAGGTGACATAATTCAGGTGAAGCACAGCTCATTCACAGGGCCTTGCAAAATAAGCCTGACTATAAACTTTAAATACTGCCACAGTGTGATATATATTAGAATAACAATGATTATGTGGGTTAATAAAATGGCCTACAGTCACGTGAATCCAACCAGACACTCACATTTCATGGAAAAAATGTTCCCAGACTTTCACAAATCTACCTTTTTTTTTTTTTTTAATGTTTGACTGGTATCCACAAGAGACACCAGGTAAAAGCGAATGTTTACTTTTAACTCTCTCCTGAGATGAACAAGTCTGACAATATGGGGCACTAGAAAAATGTAACATGTCAGTGACCTCAAACTGAAATGATTTAATAGGCTCAGAAAGAGCTTGTTTTTTTTCATAAAAAAGTGTGAAATAAAAAGTAACTGTTTCCAGAATGTCCTGTCAGAAAGTAAAAAGATTTTCCCTGTCTATGAGCCAGGAGCTTGCCCACTCTTATGTCCTCTTTCTTTTCTGTTAAGTGCTGATACTTCCATGCTGTTTGTATTGGAGGAGGAGAGATGCAGGAGGAGGGAGAAGAGAAAATCAATATATTCCCATGTAAACTCAGCCAGACAGCAGCATAATATAGGAACTAGCCAAAAATACCAGTGTGGATTCCAGGCTTATGTTCAAAGAGAAATATGACATTTTCCTGGGTTGAAATTCAGGCCTGACTGAAATAGATGTTATTACCTTTTATTTAAGTCTAGATGTGCAAAGGTATTGAGTTCCCAATTTTATTTTTACTGCCTGAGTCATTAAGAATAACCATCTCTAATATCAGGGTTTATTTCGTCTTATACAGAGAAGACAGAGAATTTTCTATTTAAAAAAAAAAGGTACTCCATCACTGTAGATTTCTCTAAATGAAATGTGTCTGTTGTTTAAACCCCAGTGTGTTCCAGGGTAATTACCAAAGGATGAGGGCTTTTGTCAGAGCAGCTGATGATCTATATTTTTTGCTAAACTGACCAATTCAGATAAGAAGCTTGGACTTTATTCACTAATATCCCAAAGAACTCTAACTTGAGACATCTACGATATAAACATACATAATTAAGCAAGTGTCCTTTGAAAACAGTAGAGCAAAGTGGATATTTACAGGGATTTTGAATGGTGATGAGTCAGCCTTAGGTTCCACTGACTCAGTCTCTGCTGGCTGTAAAGGCATCCTAGAGTGAGTGGTTCAGTTGATTAGATGTCTCAGTGGAGGCCTCTGCATTTAGAAAAGATGAATCCCAGCCCAAGTTTTTGAAAATTCTCAATTGATTTTAGTTTCCATTTCTGGAAGTTTGCTTAAGTGATTAAAATGAGTCTTGAACTTGCATTTATCCCAACTTAATGCTCTTCACATCAGAGTATTGTGATCAGCGTATAAATGTTTGGGTTCTGCAGCACGACATTGAATGGCATTGATTTCACCATTCTGTTTAAAGAGCATGTTTTTCGTATCCCCCAAATTTCCATGGGATGGGAACATTTTCTCAGGCATCTATGTTAGAATGGTGGGCTAACTTTTCCAAGATTAGCAAGCAGAAGGCCAGCAGAATTTTTAACTATTCAGATTCTTTTCTACATTCTTTGCTTTAGGGAAGACTGTTTCACCTGCTAATTGGATACATGATATAGATGTTTTACATTAAAATCTGCAGGTACAGTGGTATTTGAGAGAACTTAAGAATACTCCAGGCCTTTATCAAGAGTATTTAGGGATGTTTATCATAAGGTTATTGGAAAAGCCACAAAGTCAGAAGCAATACAATCACAATACTGAAATGATAACAATAATTTAGGTAGATCTTTTTCTTTTCCTGTCTATAGAAAAGGAAAGTATCCACCACTGACCACTGTTAGAGACCCAACACCTGATTTGAGAGACCATTGATTGGACATCACTTTGAAGTCAATGGCAAAGTCAATGGTTTCTCTATAACCAGGATTTCAACCAGTATCAAATTGTATATTCTCTCATACCTGTAGCTGCATTTTAATTTGTTGAGCTGATAACAGTAATCAATGGATATTGAAAGAATGCCAAACACATCTGAAATGTATATTACTAGGCATTGAGTAATTGCAATTTCTAGTCAAATACAGGCATTTGGGAATTTACTCCTGCTTGTTCATCCCCAATCAATGAAGATTAGTCACAAAGAGAAAAAGAACTTGCTTGCAATGACTTTGATAAAATGATAATGACTGAAAGCATTTTGAAGTTCTACAGCTGCTTTGCCATTTCAATTATATTCAGATTAGAAATAATATTAATAATAATAATAACAAAAAATTTACAATAACTAGCGAAGTTTAAACAATTTTTTAAAGCTGGGCTTGTGGTAAAGGATTTTTAAAAAAATTAACGTGTCTACAGTCAGTCATCTTTTGACCTATTCATGAAGTTTTATCTTGGAGTCAAAGATCTTTAGAAGACAAGACTCTTGCACTTAAAAAATATATGTATTTATCAGTTATTCATGAAACCACTGAACCATTCTGTAAGTACCATCTTAAAGAGTTGAAAATCCTCAGTAACAGCTTTTTCCTCCATGGTAGGCGTGTACATCAAAAACTACAAGGGAGATCTTTACTTTTAAAGACTGCCTTTCTATTACAACCAGAGTGAATTAACCCAAAAAGATGTATTTAGACTTAGAGCACCATGGTCTTCCTCAGAGCAGGGATCAGCCCCATCAGCCTATGCCCTGTGACAGCACTGCAATTAGACAGTATAATTGCTGTGAGATTATTCATGCACATCTGTCATATGTGGACACTGAGAATCAACAGCTGGTTGAACACCTGGTGTTAGTGACAGGAATTTGTTTTACAAAGCCGCAGTCCTTTTTTTATGACTGAGAACTGTTAGGAAGAGGTAGAATAGTGAGGCAAAAATATCACTGCCAACAGACTGGTCTACCTGCTGAAGAGAGCCTTAAGCTGGAAGTGATGGGGTGAAGGAGATGATAACACACAACCAAGTGGGGAAGTGGTACACTGGCTGATGTGGAAGGAGAGACTACAAAGTCAACAGAACAGGATAAAAGGCAGCCTGCTATAATTGTATATACACAAATAAAAAGTGCCACAATCAGAGCATGGGGGGGGGTGGGGGGCAGAATGCTCACTCCTCTTCTGGGAAATCCATGTACAGAAAACAAGAAGAAACAGAGGGAATGAGAGGTTTGCATATAGGTGTGAGACTACAATCCCATCAAGATCATACAGAGATGGATGATGGGATAGAGCACACCTTCATCAAAATTACACAGGTGACATCCAACCAGAAGTGATAATATACCAGATAACTGTGCTGCCATTCAGACTGACATGGAATGGATGGAGAAATGAGACAGTAGGAACCTCGGGAAGTTCAGCAAAAGGAAATGTTAAAGACCTAAGCCAGGAGAGGAAATACCCTACACACCTGGATGGGCTGGGAGCCAGCTGTCTGGAAAGCTGCTTTGTAAGGAAGATACTGCAAGTCCTGGAGGACAGCAGTTCAATGTAAGCCATCAGTGTGCCCTTGCAGGAGAGCAGCCAACAGCCTACCAGGCTGCATTAGGAAGAGAATGCCAGCAGGACGAAGAAGGTGGTCCTTCTCTTGTGCTCAGCACTGGTATTAATAAATCTGGAGTGCTTGGTCTAGTGATGAGTTCCCTAGTGCAAGAAAGACATGGACACACAGAAGTGAGTCCAGCACAGGGCCAAAAAGATGTTTAAAGGAACTGGAGAATCTTAAAGACAGGCTAAGAGGCTCCACCTGGAGAAGGCCAGGGGAATCTTAACCGTGTGTATTAATACCTACCAGATGGGTGTAAAGAATACAGAGCTAGAATTTTCCCAGTGGTGTTCAGTGTCAGAAGAAGCAATGGGCATCAACTAAAATACAAGAGGGGTGGGTCAAAGACTTATAGACCCAGTTTCCCAGAAAGGTTGTGGAGTCTTCATCCTTGGAGGTATTCAAAATCCACTCATCACTGAGCATGTTTGTTTTTGTGAACCTAAAGTAGCAGATGTTCCGGAGTTTAGTAAAGTAATTTTCCCAGTGATGAAGCTGTAATTCTGTACATTTTTAATTGCTGAATTCCATGCATTTCAAGATATCAAGGTACATAATTCCCAGGTGCTTAAATTTGAATTTGTCTTTTTTCACTACAGACCCCTAAATCAGAGTAAAATGCCATGTAGTTTTGACTAACAGGAGAAAACAGAGCTGATACAGGAGTATGCAAATGAAGCTGAAGGAATCATAAATAAGTTCCCTGATTTTAGGTGTATTCCCACAATGGAGCTGTGTTTATGGAAATGCATCTGCCATTGGAAGTCAAATTTATTCCTACATGTTTTACTTTAGGTCTATTTTTAGCTATTGATGCATCTTCCCAGAACTCAGTCAACAATTATAAAAAGTAGACCTGCATATAAGTATTTAAGAACATGTTTTGCCTGGATAATTTTCTCCTATAGTAATTTTCCTGAATAGAAAAATGATTATGTCCCTTTATATGTTAAGATTTGGGTTGTTTAAGGAGTTTGAAATACTTCCAACTTTTTTTTTTTAAATTATTTTAATTATTATTTTTATTTTATTTTAAGAACCAGAGGGGATCCACTGACTTCCCTGGAATTACTGGTCTAAAATTATGGACACTATTAAATGTTATTATGTCTGTTTTTCTCTACCTAGCACAAACAATATAAACACACACATACTTCTGGGTTACAAATAACTTTATTTAATAAGCAGATAGAAACATTCAGTCCTTGCTGCATGCCTTGATTTGTTTCTAGTGAATTCTAAAGCAAAACCTTATGAATACCAGTAGAGAGCTGGTGAAGCATTTAAAAGAGTGCTATCCTAGTTTTGTGTAACATTAACTTCTTCCTAGCTATGTCTTGAGAGAAGATAGGCAGAAATGGGATCCCCCACCATATTCCATGCATAGGTACTTCACTGCAAAACTCTATGCTGAAATATCAAATTTAGCTAGTTTAATAAGATGTGTCATTCATTGGTACTGTATTTTATAAACAAAGGCAACAATAAATTATATCAGAAAAATAAATTGCATCTAACACACAGTATAAAAATAACAACCTCTAGTCAAAGCTAAAGATGCAGTGTTTGTGCACAACAAAGCCAGTGGATTTTAATGATGCAGTAAAGACAATCTGGTGTATCATTGAGAAATTAATTCTGCGTATGTAGATAATCTAAAGCTGAAACATGAGGTACCTTTCCTTATTTGAAGTGGCATTGGGGTTATAAGCAGTAATTACTTAATGCTAATGTGTTTATAATAGGCTTGATTTATTTCAACTTTTATCAGTTAATGTAGTGTGTATCAATTATATTTTAATTTTCATTCTTAGCTCGAAGTAGTATCTCCATTTTCTTAAATTTGGCACTAGCTCAAACAGCACTTGAAGAATCTGCCTCCCACACCCTGCAGAACCTTGCTTCCTTGAGGAAATCCTCTTTCTGAAATTTCCTTTTCATTTCCTGTTTTCCTAATAATACAAGACCCGACTCAGCACACTGACTGCCAGACTGTGGGCCAAGACAAAGCTGATGCTTTTCAGTAGCTCACAAGTTCGCAAGCACCAATTCTTGTATTAGAATTATTTCTGATGTTTTCAGGGGATTTATCCGAATTTACTCTAGAATCAGAAATGCTGGTACATTGTCTGGGTTTTCGAAGCATTTGGTGTCCATTTTTTCTCGGTTTTGTCCCGTTCAATGTAATGTCTGCAAAGCACTGCAGAACCACATGAATGAACAGACCTGAGGCTTGGACAGCTCTTCCCCCAGTGCTTCTCCAGATCAGAAGGGAGAGGACGTGGCCTAAAGGAACATAGTCTTTCAACTCCCTGTTTAGGTTTCCTAGAGCTGATCAGACAGCTTGATGGGGGGGCAGTAATCTCCTGCCAGATAACCCAAAATTTGTTCCTTAGGAGAGTGAAAAAGGTCACCATGCCTTCTATCTCTTGATGTCTCCTGGTCCTTTTCCTGTGTACCTACCTGCAATGCCCACTTCTTCTGTTCAAAAATTGAACTTGAAGCATTCTACCCAAAAGGGAAAAATTATTCATCTTATAGCAGAGATAAAGTTTTCAAAAGTAGCTGCTCATAGGTGGTTTACTGAATACCTGTCAAAGCTATGAAGTAGACTTGGCCTGATTTTCATATGGGAGCTGACAGAACTCCACATTTTTGAAAAACTGGTTACACATTTTTAGGAACCTATATTTAGACTACTCTTTTGAAGCCTTGGATGAGATTTTCATTCCAGCTGTGTCAAACTTCAAATTCACTCTGTCCTTTGATGAATTTTGGCTTGTAGAGACCAGTCACAGAGGGGAAAGTTAGCTTTTCATATGGCAACAATAATCTGGCATTTCTCTTACATTGTGTCTAATTGACTCATCTCATGAGAGGATCAGGCCAATTGAACAGAAGGGGCTTTCGTTTGCCTTTCTGAGAAGCTGGATTACAGCTGAATTTTCCTGTACATCTGGAAAGTCATGGAAAATCATGACCCTTCTCCCTTTATCCTTCCCTTCTAAGATCAGTAGTATTTCTTCTTTCCCTTTGTGATATTTTGAATCTGGTAAGGTTTCATTTATTTTATTTTCCCTATATACTGAAAGCAGCCTTGTGATTACTTTATTTCATTCTGTCACCTTTGAGAGGAAATCATTTGGCTAGTCTTAGTCTTCTCTCATGGCACCAGAAGAAAGACCCGCTTTCTAGTTCTGCATCCCTGGCAAAGGTCTATGCAGGGCTGTGAGTTTAGATCTTCCCCGCTTAGAGGCAGACCTGTGCAGGGCTTGCAGCCCTGCTGCTTCCTGTCCAACGGGGCTGCCTCCTTCCCTGCAGCTGCTGGACCCCTCACAGCAGAGAGGTCATGGAGAGCCTCCTTTCATCCCCCTCTCACCGCTTCATTGTCTCCTTTATTGTGGATACCTACTCCCCAAAATCGGTCTTTTCCCTTATGTGAAAACCCAATTAATTCATTGATTTCCTTTGCTGAGATGGGAACTGCTATGAACTAGGCAAAATGCTGAGCAAGATCTAAATCCTGCTTTCATGGAAAGGGCTTTGTGTGTGCCTTAAAGCCAATTGATCCATTAGTCTTAGAAGCTTTCTGAACAACGAAGCTACCTTCCTTGTCTTTGCTATGTGAAACTGTTTTGCTCCTGTCTCTGTGGTGTACTCTACAAATGTTTTTCCAGAAAAAGGAGACATTTAAGAAATAATTATATTGGCTCATTATATTCTCAGCCCTTTTTTCTATAATTCTGGTGCTAACAAACACCGAAATTTGTATTCCTCCTGCCAAACACTGCATGCCTTCAGGCGCTGGTATAGTTTATATGCACATCGTCTCTAAATCATGGTAAGTAGACTGCATATTGCCTGTTAGGTGAAGTCTAATGAGCAGTGTTATTTTTAGAAGCAGAAATATATCCTTTGATTTCCATTGTATTTTTTTATTGCTGGAATAATTTTTGTTTGTCTTGTGCTCTGCAGCTGCATATCAAGCTGAATGCTTTGGGAATTTGTTATTCTCTGCAACAAAGCCTGATATTCCTTCCTGGTCAGTATGTAACTGCACCTGGATCATCTACTGCATTTCTAATGTCTGTAACAGATATTTCCTGTTTTGGGATTCTTTCCATTGTTCTCTACTTTGAACTTCAATTGCCTTCTTTAGGCAAGATGTTTAAATGATTGAAGCCTTAGACACCCATTCCTGTGTGGTGACCCATTACTTGCTCTTCCTTTACTGTATGTAATGTACAAATGTGGAGTTTTCCAGGAGCCTTATCTTGTATGATGATATCCTATTTTTAAACCCAATCTGCATCACTGCCACCACATTACTTTTAAACACATGAAGTTAAAATGATGAAAAGCCTTGGTGGATTCTTCTAAATTATTTTACAATGATTTCTTCTTGATTTAATTTAATTAATTAACTAAATGTAAGTGTGATTACAAGTGCTTTGGAGTAATTGCTGTCTCTTCCTAAGTGTTTGTACAGAAGCTAAAACAATGAACACAGTCCTATGAATAGTAATAAATTTAAAGAGAAAGATTCAATTATGTATTTTAGTGAAATTTGTATGATATATTGTTTATATTTTCCCTTAACTATTAAGTGTGTAAATACATGAATAAAGACAAATAACATACACTGTTATATACACTCATTTAAAACCTCAAACTGAAAAATTTAATTTCTTTATTCCCACAGCAGACAAATGAAAGTTTCAAAGTTGCTGAATGTTTTCTATATCACTTAATGTTAACTTAGTAAATCAGAATACACAGAACATTAGAGAAGAGCCTTGAAGGATTGAAATTCTGTTCAGACAAGCACTTGCTACCACCTATTAAGAATAAAAGAGAGGGAAAAAGATAAAATGTGCTAGAATAGTTTTGAGGAGAGAAAGTGCTCAGTTAATGAAAAATTCAGAATTAAAAAGGAAGAATATTGCTATATATGGATGTGATAAGCTGAAATCACAAAGAGAATTAAAGTTTCTCTGGGTAAATCATTCAAACTGAATTCTGACAGAGCTATGTGAGATATTAAGAAGATATAATGAATTATGAGTGGTTAGGACTAAAATATTACATTTCTCCAAAAATGGAATTCTCCCTAGTGCAGAAGTAAAAATGTTTTTAGGGGCCAGGATCTGAGTCATCCTTTTTTCCTTCCTCTTTTTTCCCCCCTCACACAGCTGTCAGGGACTTAAGTGGGATTTACTTGTGTGAGAAAAGATAAAAGTAGCAAGATCTAGTATTCTTAAGAATGATCCATCCAGCTGACTTTGCCACACTTAATTTATGAAACTTGGCATGGTTGGAAAAAATGAAAGAATAGACTTGTGTTCTCTCAGGCTAAGCATACCTAGTAAAATGGACTGGAAAGTGCTTCACTTTTTGGTTAGCTGTATTAGTGCAATACAGTGGAGTGAAATACACAGTGAAATGATTGCACCAAAGATTTTTAAGACAGTTTTTTAGCTTGTTCACAGACCACTGAAAGATTTTTTAAAAAAATAACGTTCAAACTGAACAGTTTTACACATGATTACCTATGATTCTTTTAATTTTTTTTGATGTATACAGAAAGAAAATCTTCAGGTTGAGGGGGAAGAGGATCAGTGAAATTTGTTCCAGTTGTAGATATATTGTTCAAAAGCTGAAAAGGACCCATGAGTAATGAATAATTTTTGTATGTCCATTGATGTATATGACCATTTACTACTAGAACTAACACTGTCAACCTGTTTCAAGTTTTAAATGCCCCTTACCAAGAGGAAAATTACATTTGCCTCTAGGAAACAGAAATTACTGCAATCAAACAGGTATTGTTGATAGCATATCATGCCAAATGTATATCTGGTTATGTGTAAATGTTGGTTACTGGTTTCACTGGGGTCACTGAGGTTGTCATGAGCTTTGTGCTGAGCAATGTTCTTTGTGCTCAGCAATATGCTCGGTTTGCCTGCCCTGGAGACCAGAACACAAGGTAATTATGTTGTTTTATTAGGTCATTTTGATCACACGTAAACACATCACACTTAAATATTTCAAACTTCTCCATGCTGCCACTTGATACAACCTGAGGAATGGTCTCTTGTCGATTAACAGCTGGGTGGCCCACATTTCAGATAGGTGCCTGCCTGATAGGCAATCTGAAAAACCATCTGAGTACAATGTCCGTGTAGTTGTGTCCTGGAGTCATTCATCTTGAAAATGAAGAGAAAAATATAGGAGGACAAAGGTCAGTAAAAAGCCAACAGAATTATGGGCCTTTGCAGTTTTGCTCTTCAACCAAATGGTGACTTTCACAGTATGTGTTTTAATTCATGTCTATCCCTTATGCTCGGCAGGGCTGCAAACTCAGCCCGAGCCTTGCAAAGCAGTACACAGAGAATAGGAAATATGGAGCATGGACAATCCAGGCATCAACAAGCAACAGATTTTTCTGCACAGATTGTCCCTCCTCACTCATGCACATGATTGTCTTAAGTACACATAAATAGATTTTTTTCCCCTCCAGCCTTCTGCCAGACTCTCACTTTCACTGTGACCCAGCTTCTAAGGTACTACATATTTAGTCATGTATTAGAGAGAAGAAGCCCTGTTTATCACATCACATGATGGGTTTATGGCATAAAATAGCATCTGGGGAGGGTGTCCTTGCTAAATCAGATGCTGATTGCGGGTAATACTAACCCATGAATGCAGGAATTACAAGCATCATTCTGCAGAAGATTAAGATGGGCTGCAAAAAGCGACCCTCGGACATAATATATGAAACCTGACATTGATATTCCCTTGTGTGTGTGCCTAATAACTGTTCTATTTCTTTAGACCTAGTGTTATAGTTCTATTTTGTTACTATATGCATGCTTCAGATAAAAATGAAGGATGAAGCCATTAGTTTGTGGAGTCTAATTGCACCTTGGTACACCGAGAGCAGAGGGAATGTGAATGACTTAGTCATGAACCAAACAGGGCAGGAATCAGATGCTCCATCTCACTGCAGAGACAAATGCTTCTGACAATATTTAGCTGGTACAGACCACCAGTTCTCAAAGACCAGGATTTTCACAACACTGATCCAGCTGAAGCATTGGCTAAAGAAATTTTTCCACGTACACCTTGAATATACAGCCCCTGTGACATAACTAACAGGACTGATAGTGTTTACAGGCAAGTTCCAACACTGTAAAGCGTGAAATGTATGTGTCAAGTTTATTATGCTTCTCTTGCCTGGAGCTGATTAGTGCAAATTAATATTTCACACTAATCAGCATGAGCAGTTAGCACACAATTTGGATTTACGGAATTCAGCTGATTGCATTAAAAATGTATTTAGGCTATTTTTGCATTGTGCAAATAGAGCAAAAATATCTGAGCTGCTTCTAGTAAGGGTTTTTTGTATTAGTTCTAGTGTTAAAATTACCCTTCATACAGACATATACTGCAGACATGATGAGTCCTTTATGGATATCCAGTACTTAGAAAATTTGTAGTTCAGACTGAATGAAAAATTCATGCTTAACAATTTTTATAAGCAATGACTAGTCAAATTTTAAGCAATCACAATAAAGTTTAAACTTTTAAAACGTGCAAACAAGTAACAGAAAGTCTGAAATTTGATCTTGAAACTCCTTAAGAAACTAATTTATCAGGTAAAATAGTAATTTTGGGTATTATATGAATATAAAACAATATTTTCACTTAACTGTAGCAAACAACACTTATAGCAGTTTCCTGCTGTGAAGAAGAAACAAGAAAGACCACTTGCCATGCTAAAGACTTAATGCAAAACCTACCTGTTTAGTCAGGCTTTCCCAATACAGCACACACAGTCCTACAGATCCTTTCAAAAACCAAACAAAACCTCATACAGATGGCCCCATCAGCTTTGAGAACGTAGAGCTCTGTATCATTTCTGGGAAAGTTACTATGGAAGTTCTCACTGACTTCTGCGGAAGCTGACTCAGGTGAAGCATTTTCAGAACTTAATTTAGCTCATAGCTCTTGTAGTTGTCTAGAAAATCTTTGCAACATTGATTTCAAACACCAATTGTGTGGCACAGGAATTGTTAGATCAATTTTTTAGATACTGTATTGGATTTCCAACAAGAAGACATCCAAGTACTTTGCACTAATTAAGAATACACACACACTCACACACACACACACATAGACAAACATCTTTCCAATTAGGAATTAACTTTTGCAACCTAAACTCAACATTTATTTGGACCAATCTCCATCATGTTTACAGCAAACTGCGTGTGGGATGTATTGTCTTCTGTGGAAGGTCTGGGCAGCAGTAACACCATGTTTTACCCAGTGCCAGGCTCCAGAGCTGTTTCCTGCCTTCACTGGCATCTGTCTGATCTTGAGACCATTGGAACAGCTCTGGATTCATAGCTGTGTAACCAAGAACAGAACCTGAATCTTAGTTGATGTGGTGACACACAGTGATTGCCCAATGTTTAAAGGGCAACTTCTGAGTTTGGTGGTGTTTCTGAGATATCCTCATGAAATAAAGACCTCTGAGATTTGTCTAAGGGCAGTATCTTCCCAGGCCATAAAATGGACTGTGTGTGGTGTTTTTATATCCAGGTTGAAATATTTCTTCTTTTGATTTGGCTTTTCTTCATGAGAGACAATTCTTAATACCTTGCTGAGGTGAAAAAATCTCAAGTCAATAAGTGGAGCATTATATAGAGAACAATTGTAGCTCTCTTTCTTCAGACAGATAAAAGATACTTGTATCAGGCTTGTTTGATGCCAACCCAGAATCCTGCAAGGCTCTTCCCCAAATGTGGGTTGTTAATCTGTGTTTTGAAAGGGCCCTGAGCCATCTGCACCTCATTATGAGGCCTGCTTTGTACCACAAAAATGAAACAAATATATTTCATTGCATAATAGTTATTCACAGTGCGCAGTCTACCATTATCAGTTACATGAGGCCTCTTCAGTTTTCTTATTTGCTGATCCAAATCCACCATTGCTGTTCCCTCTGATTTGCTTGGTAATACTCATAGAAAATTATACAATTAGGCTTGTCAGCACAAAGAACTCATAATGTTCTTACATATGCCATAATTGTGGCCCATTTGTCAACAAATGACAACTTTAATAAGAGAAGTGCTCACATCACATGGAATGTCCGCACACTCCTTTAATAAACACTGATTTAAAAATTTACTGCCACAGCAAGAAGTTTTAGGACCCTAGCACAAGGAGAGAAAAGTTCAATCGTAACTGAAAACATATGTCCGGAAGAAAGAACCCAGCACTCTGCACTGTCAAGTCTTATTGCTGGTTTAAATTTAGGCAAGTGCATATAGTGAGGTATGTTAAACCTGGAAACCTGGCTTCATGCATGGCCAGCAAACTAGATCAGAACTGCTTGAACTGAAGCTGTGATAGGGTGCTGTGTCTCCTGTGGATCCAAGCCAAATTATTATTTTTGCTTTTTTAGACTGCTGACCTTTATGCAACTCTCATGCTCCTTTGAAATACTTCTGTGGTTAATGTGTGCATGCCAGTGAAAAGGAGACTAGATGCCTTCCTCTCATGGGTTCCTCCCTATGTTTGGCACAGTCAAGTGTGGATTGCTGTGGTAAACTTTTGATTTATCTTTGAGCTTAATTTTCCTATTTCACATCTTGATGTACTGATTCTGATAGTAACAAGCTAAACTGTGATTAAAATGGAAGTCTTGAAGAATATCATCCTGTGAGGACTTCTTATTTAGAAAATCAGAATTCAAGCTTTCAGCAGAGTAGAAGGGTTAGCCAGCCAACTCATCTTGGTTTTCCTAGGAATGCAAAGCTGAATTTAGGTTCTTTGAAAATCCTAGGATAATTTATTAATTTTAATTTGGTTTTTGAGTTCTCTGTTAGAGCAAGGCAAGAATAATTTACAACAGAAGTATATGAACTAGGACATTTATGTTTCCAAATGGAAGCAAAAAGAAAGCAGCAAACTAAAGCTTTGATGAGAAGACAATGAATGATTAATTAGTCTCCAGTAAATAATAGAATAGTTGATGACCAGTTATCGCAGTAGTAGAATAAGAATGTATGTACAAAAAGAAGTGTCCATCATATTTAACCTTAGTATAGTTAGAGTAAAGAAGGTTAAATTGTATTGGTTAATCAATTTTATTTATTTCTTTTTACAAATGGGATAGAAGGTTCTCAAACCAAACAAAATTCCTTATCATTCCTTTGTGTTGGTAGCTCATCTCTAGTGTTGGATACCTTGGGGTATCCTTGGGGTACCCTTCAGATAACAGAGAATTTTCTAGTTTTAAACATACAACAACATGTCCTTTGGACATTGTGAAAGCTGCATTCTGCTATAAAACTCATTCTGTATTTATACATGCCTGTGTAATTGAATAAGTAAAAAAAAAATATTGTGGAGCCCTCAGGGTCTCTTCACTGCTGTGGATGCTGGCAGACTCAGCTGGTTACTGTGGAAAGGGGCACAGGAATCTTTAAATAAAGTCACTCTGGTCACAGTCGTGCCATGGATGTTTATTAGGAGTGTGGTCTAGGATTAATGTGATCACTCCTAGAGCTAAGAGCCTACTCTGTATCCTGTGTTCATGCATTTGAAAAGGATCCTGAAAGGTTATGGTGACCAATACACGTATTTAGTTCTTTCCCAAGTACGTTAGCTGTAAATACATAAGTATAATTTGCTGTAAATACATAAGTATGTTTGGATGGGAACAACGATGACACATTTGTTGGGAACAACACCAGAAATTACCTTAAAGCACATGTACTTGATGGACAGGTACACATTTCTGAATGTAAAATCTGAATGCAAAAATAGGTAAATACGTGGTAACTTTGGGTAGGTAACCTCTTAATGTAGGTAGAAAACATGAATCACATATACCAGCCCCAGCCTGAAGGCTTCTGAGTGATTTATTCAAGCTTTGGAGCTTAGTGACCGAAGGCTTACACTTTTGTGGGCTTTGAGAGAAGAGAAACAGATCCTAAACAGAGACGTCAAAACCCACCTTGATTCTAATCAAGCAAGCCACGAACAACATATAGAATACACCCAAACATACCAAATCTGTGATTCATATTTATTCAGCCCTTTCTGGAAATCAGAAGCTTTGGAGAAATCTCTAAATAAACCTGGTATGCTGGGACATCTAAAATCACTAAAAATTCAAAAACCATTGACCACATAGAATGAATTAAGGAAAGACTAATACAGTTGGGATAAATCAGTCAGATCAGGAATATTTATTGAGAGAAAGATACCAAAATTATTGGTAAGTGTGCGGGTCATTTTCAGTCATTGAAATTATCCCAAGAAAGCTAGAAAATCACAGAATCATTTGGGTTGGATGGGACATTAGAGACCATCTAGTTTCCACCCCCTGCTGTGGGCAGGGATATGTTTCACTAGACCAGGTTGCTCAAAGCTCCATCTGACCTGTCTTTGAACACTCCCAGGGTTGGGGCATCCATCTAGGAAACCTGTTCTAGTGCTTCATCACACCCTCAGTAAAGAATTTCTTCATCATATCTAATCTAAATCTCTCCTCTTTTACTTTAAAAACATTACCCTTCGTCCTATCTCTACATCCCCTTTCAAAAAGAGAAATGTGAGCATAACTAATGAATAACAATCAACTGTAATGTATTTGAAGATTTCTGTATTAAAGTACCACATTCTGGAAGGAAGCAGTCTGAGTTAATTTGTACTTGAAAAGTATGTTTTAGCTCTCCTATTTATAGGCAACAGGTGGAAATTGATGAAAACCTCTCAGCTGTGCTCTAAAAGGACTGAAATGTTTGTAAACTATGATAGTAGAAAATTTCCATCTTGACTTTTGAACTCTTGGTATAATAGTTTTCCAGTTAGTTACTATGGTGATAGTGCCCAAAGCATCAGGAGCTGCAACATCAAAAAGACTGTGAAGCACAAGATTACCTAAAAGGAACAGATAACCTTTTATAAAGGAAATATTTATTTTTCATTTATACAGCTATCAATTGTCCCATTGTTAGAGTGTCTCTGTTAGTGTTAATTCTCTCAGCTAAATTCTTCTACCTACAAGATAATCCACAGGCAGAAGACTCACAGAGGAAAGCTGTTCATCCCATCTATTTTTCCTGTGTCTCTTCAGGTGATATGAATCATTTTCTTGAAACACCTCTCTCTGCCTCTCTCCACTTACTATAGTATGAACTCATATAACCTATTTAGATAACTGAAATCAGTAAAATGAATTGAACATAGGTCAACATTTGCTGTAGGCTTATAGTTATTTTTTTACCAAGAGGGCTGCTGGAGTTAACAACGATAGATTATAAAAATTGCTGTAAATATGATGAGACAGCTTATATAAAATTATATAGTAACTGCATATTCACACACATAGTCTTTTTCTGAAGAAATAGATTGTATAATGTAAGTTTATGACTATGTGTGTAGTAGTTACAGTTTACTACCTATTACATATTATCACTGCAAAATCGGTTCCAAGAAGTAATTTGAATTACTGGATTTTCACCTCCTCTCTCTCATTTTTTCTGTTCTTATTTTATTTCTATGACAATTCTGTCTTGCTGAATTTCAATAATATTAGCTATGACTTAGGGGGATTCATGAAGCAAAAGCATGATCACTTCTCTGTTTATTAGTACATAGTATTTAACTATACTTCAGTGTAAAAAATATTCTCACAGAGCAGAACATGTGCCTATGTTAAGGAAATGTTGTTATAATAAAACCATATTTTGAGGACAAATTTTTTTCTACTTGCACTTGTTTATTATTGCCATGGTTTAAGTACAAACACTTTGTTTATAGGAATATTATGTAAAAAGGTGAGGTGAAGATAAAAGAATATTTGAAATGATTTCTACATTGGTTAGTGAACAGAAGGCGAAGACTCACAGCAGTCAGAAAGGCCTAATATATTTAATATATTTAAGGAAGTAGAAGTGAAGAGAAAATGAAAGAGATGTGAAGATATCTGCTTTGTGAAAATAGCTTTAGTATATTGTTATTAGGCACATAATGTTCTGGCTGTATTATTTGATGCCCTGAGAACTGCTCCCACTCTTTAATCACTGCAGTGCTCAGCATCTCTGACATGATGTCCATTGGAAGTCTAAAGGCAAACCTTCTAAAATCAACTGTAGAAGGAAAGGCACAAACCTTGATCAGCATGAGACATTTGGTATTTAATTCTGAAAGTAGCTAAACCCCCTACTGACATCTCTGAAAATTGTCAGAATATGCCCCTGAAAAAAAAAAAAATAGATCAAGCACAGTGAAAATAATTAACGTCTTCTGATTTTTTATGAAAATAAACTCAGACTAGAGAATAAAAATTTTATATGAAAAAAGAAATACTTTTCTTGCTTTTGACAAAGAAATGGGTTTTTCTTAAATGATGCATTTATTTATTTTTATAAAATAAAGCTGTTACACACACATTCAAGTCTATTATACAAATGCAAATATCCTTTCCGCAGTAGAAAAGTTTCAGATTCTGATTCTGTGAGGCACAGATGTTTCTTATATTGTGGAGGGGATTCATCTGACCAGACCTAGACTTCCACAGTGGAAACATCCATATCTGAGCTAGTCATGTTACCTTCCTTCTTTGTGACTGAGAAGAAAACAGGTATATTTATGTCATGATAAAAGTTAGTCAAATCATAAAATCATTAAGGTTGGAAAATACTTCCAAGGTCATGAAGTGCAATGTTTGATAGAATAACACCATTCCCACTAAACCATATAGCAAAGTACTAGGTCTACTCAGTTTTTGAACACTACGAGGGATGGAGACTCCACCTCTGTCCTGGGGAATCTGTTCTGATGTTTAACCAATCCCTCGTGAAGAATTTTTTTCCTAATATCCAACATAAATGTCCGCTGGTGCAACTTGAGGCCATTTCCCCTTGTCCTATTTCTATTTACCTGAGAGAAGAGACTGACCCCAACCTTGCAAAACCCCTTTTCAGGTAGTTGTAGAGAACAGAGTTGTAGAGAGATGTCTGTATCGACAGATGACTCATACCCTAAAGAGATTTTCACTCACAAATGGTGGTGAGATCCCAAAAAGACTGGTGAAATATTGATGCCTAAGGTTACCTCTACTGAGTCACATCCTGAGTGGAGGGTCTTGATTTTATGGTGTCAAGCACCTTGCGCCTTCATGCTCTATTTCCTAATCTTTTACTTTTCTTAAACTACTTTCTTTTCTTTTGAACAAATTCTGAAGAGGACAGAAGATGCAAAGATTTAATCCACAGTCAGCCTATTTCTAAACCTTATTCCATTAGGAAACAGAGCAGTACAACAAGACAAAGGTGACTGAAGTAATTACTACTCATGGTAGACAGCTACTCATGGTAGACAGCTGCAATAATCTCCCAATGAACACATCTTAACGCACTGAATACTAAGCTAGGTTTGAATACAGCCTGTCAGAATTTCAGATATTTAATTCCAGTTCAGCAATTCATAGCCCACCTTGAGACAGGAGTTGCCCTGTGGAGGTGTCTGTGTCTCTTTCCAAACAGTGCAGTTTGAGCCAAGACTTTGGATCTCACCAGCTTATGACTAGTGAGGTGAGTCTTTCAGCCAGCAGAGATGAAGGTACCATCACCCAACAGAGCCTGTGCTCTCTGTCCACTGAACCAGGACACAAACAAAGCCAGTAAATGAGGAAAGAGGACTCTACTCCTCCTCAGGGGCAGACTGTTCTCCTTGTTTCAAGGTATGAAGGGCCTTGGTTGAATTCCTTGTCCCTTAACTGGCACACCACTTACTTCTCTCTGATTTCCTTATAGGAAATCATAAAAAGTATTTGCTGTAAGAGAGGATATGTATGATTATTTTTTCCCTAATTTTGCCAACACCTATGGAAATTCTTGAAATACTAATGCTTGAATAATTGTAGCTCTCTGTTGAAGAAATTAGGTCCAAGATTTTCAAAATGTATTTTAGACCTTCAAAATGCTTAGCTGTAAGTCACAGATGATTCAGCCCTAAGTCTTTTACACCAGGCAAGGGTTAGCTAGATGTTTTTCAGTCTATTGCCTACTTCTCTGTCGTTACAATTTAGATATGTTTTTCAAATTTTTGGTGATGCAGTAGTCTGGCAAAGATATATAAGAAAATAGCTTAAAAATATTTTGAAGGAAGAAATACACAATGCTGGTAAGAAAACTATGTCTAAAAAGTTATATATAAATCTGGAACCTCAACTTAAAAGAATAATATTTAATATGTAATATAATGTAACATAATATGATACCTTATCAGAGCTCGATACAAAACAACAAGATGTTATTTTAGTGAAGATTCTCCAGGATAAGAATTGCTTAGTTGCATAGCAAATAGTGTTTGGTTGTGAGAACTGTCATAATGAATCAACTTTTCCTTAAAAGAAAAGCAGTCTCTATTCACACAATAGTATTTTTTCCTCCAGCATTTTGCAGGTGTGGAATTGAGCCAGAACCAACCCCTATAGAAGTCATTGAGAAATTTTCCAGGCAAGGGGGATTTGCAGGGTCAAGGCATCTAACTCACACAGTGTTCATTTTCATGCACGCAGTTACCATTTACAATCTGGCCCTAAGCTCATCGGAAGAAACTTTTGCTGAAGTGAAAACTTGCGCTTATTTTCAGTGGGTGCAGGATGTGATCCACATGGGTAATAAATGTGTGATTTACAGGCATGAGCTGTGGCACTCTATAGAAATATCCATGAAGAAAAACCATTATGTGTGAGGATATTCCTTTTATTTCAGGATGTCTAAAGGAACACGTATGCTGCCTTACTTATTCTTAGCAGCAAGGTCATTTCCCAAAGGACACAGAACAAAAAAAATTGATCCACAAACATCTCTTAGAGCAGTTACTAAATATCTAGCCTTGAAAATCACTTCTAAAAGCAGAGGATGTATTGTGTTATTGTATATTGTATTTTCATCTTTCACTACCAGAGTCAATATTTCCACTACCATCAGTCAAAGAATTGCACTGAGTCCAGCTGTGTACATTCAATTGCATAAAAGATATTCAGGTGTTACTAGGAGATCTATTATCACTCTTTGAGCCTTTGTCTAAGAAAAAAATAGGGGGAAAAGACCTTTTCAGTTAATTAAGAAATTTTATACTAGAGGGTTTAGGGATTTAAATATGTTTTGAATGTATTTTAGGAGAGATTCTGCCATCAACCAAGAAACTGCAAAGCTGGGCGGAAAGCACAGAACTGCCCATCTGGTAACTGTGGCCACAGCTGAATGAAGGTTTGGCTGCTGAATGAGAGTTATGAGGCAGGCAGGAATTAAACTATGGGGGATATTGATAGCGGGAGGACCTTAAATTTGTTGCAGAGCTTAAGAGTGATGCAGAAAACAAGTGGAACTGAGTGTAAAGGAGAATTTAGAAAAATATTTACATAAAAATTTGGGTGTAGAAGTGGAATGGAAGGAGGCAGATCCTTCCTGAGTGGTAGAGGAACAAGCACATAAACTGAAGAAAAATTAGCACTGGATCTGTGTGGGTGTGTGTGTGTGTGTGTGTGCGTGCTCGTATGTTGGGGGAGGAGAAGAGTTTTCACTCCTCTAGGGAAAAATGTCTGAAATTTCACTGGAAATGTTCCACAACCAGGACCACAAATGCTTTAATTTTCTATTTAGAGGCAACAAAAATCCAAGGTTTAGAGATGTAAAAAGGTATTCTGGGAGGTTTCACTTTGTGCTTTATGCTTCCTGTATTCTGTGTACCAGTGGATTCTGCCTTGTTATCTGCCTGAATGACAGTTTCTTTTGTTAGTCCTTTCTCCTCAAAGAATACTAAAATACTCTCTCTAAAGGAGAGAAAAATCAGTTTTTTGACAATTCTGATAGCTAAATATTTGGGTGTTCAACTACCTTAGTTAGTTTGGGGCTTTTAGGGGGAAAAACAAAAGCAAAATATTCTCCACAAAGGGGGAAAAAATGCAAAAAAAAAAAAATCCTATACTTTCAACAACAATTCTAACATCAGGTACACCAGCAAGACAAAGACACCTTTGTCAGCAAATTGGCTGGATTTGTGAGCATTGGCCTTGACTCCAGCTGTACAAGTTGATGCAACCCTGTGGAGAATTTATTCTTTTCCAAGAGAATTATGGGTGATGCTTTTGCTACCCCTTTTTGACTTTGCTATAAAGTCAGATCAAATTTTAGCTTTTTGTTTATTGACCTAGCAACTCCCCTCCCCTCCTCTCCCCTTCCCTTCCCTCCCCTCCCTTCCCTTCCCTTCCCTTGAAAAAATTAGAAGGCAGGGAAGAATCAGAATACAAAGAACTCCAAAACTTATTACGTATAAATATTTTAATTTTTCTGCCAATCTTCTGACACTGTGGTTCTCATTTTTTTTATGCTTTGGATTACCAAGGAGGATTACTCCTTTCTGTTTAACTTTAATAACTGCAGAATATTAAAATGTTATTATAGCTCAGTTTCCAACAGTATATTTGACTGAAAGCAATAAGTGGAGCACTGAAGCTGGAATCCATTTCATGCAGGAGCAGGGTGCACTTTTGCTCACTCTGCTTGACTGCACTGTCCTTTGCCTAAGGTGGAAGTCATAGCACGGACTGAAGGGAAAAGTCAAGCCCTCCAGCACCTCATCTCATAGCCACAATACTCAAAGCCACAGCAGTTGCTCCCATTCTCTCCCATATCCAGGTGTGGGCAGCCCCAGGGTCTCAGTGCAACCCCAAACTTCCAGTTGCCCTGGTCTCATCTCAGGTGTGCTCTGACCCAGCCCAGTTGTCTTCAAACTTTACTACAAAAGCACAAACCTAAAGAACAAGTTTCACTATTGATTTCTAGACAGTAGTTCTAGATGTAGAGAAGCAGCTTTAGAGGACATGAATTTCAGAAGTGTCAAATTCAGTTTGAAAGCTACTGGGATATAGAGACTGACGCTTACACGTATTTGGGTACATAAAAGGCTCAGGAAAACATCCATTTCAGATCCAGAACTCGTCATGTCCTTAAATCCTGTTGAAAGCAAAATGACATAGATAAGTACTCAGGCATTTCTGAAATATTCAAAAGCTTCCCCAGGACTCTATCATTATGACTGTTTTCTATAGCACTTTTGAGAAAAAAATAAATACTTGTGCCCTTCCACCCTAGAATTACATCTAAATCTACAAAGAATAATTACTTAATTGTAGGTTATTATTTGTGTTGCACTGCTGACTAGAGGCCAATTGCATTGTACAAAATATAATATATCATCTCTGTCCACAGATTAAAAAGTAAGGATTTTTTTCAATTTATGCATATATTTATTTATTAATTAAACATAACTTTAAGAGAGGTGTATTGGGTTAGGCAGTGGCCAAAGGAATATTTAATTCTTTGAAGGTGAAGAAAGTAATTTCCTGTCTGGTGAGCTGAGTGACTTGGGCACACATCTCAGTGCGGATGAGCATATTTCTGGTTTAGAGCAGATGGCAGAAGATAAAATGTAAATATGTTTAAATCACCAGGAGTTTCCCCCCCCAATCATTATGGTATTATATTTCAGTCTTTCAAAAAGCAGTTTACCTTTTATCAGCTCCTGTTAACTAGTAACCTACATCACATCATCATGCAAATAGAGAAGACAGCTGTTTGAGTCACAAAAGATAAATATCACCTGAAACAGCTATTATTTTGTGTTTCAATTCAAATAAATGATGTAACCCAAAGTGAATCCAACAATACACTGGAAAAGTATCTTGTATGGTTTTCACAGGAGAGTATTCAATCTGTGCAAACAGACTACCATCTGTAAACAGCAACATAAATAGGAAGTGTACATCTGATGTGCCTGCTCACCAGATCTGATCCTTCAGGGTGCTGTGTACCCCCATCTTTTTTTGTAGCCCTATAGGAGGATATTTTCATGGATCTGCTTCCATAGTGATACTCAGGAGCATAGGATAATTTCCAAATGAGACTGGTTTTTAAGGTCACATAGTTATTTTAATGGAATCAAGCTTTAGACTCCCTTAAAAACCCCTATCTACTTATTGTTCACTGTCAAATGCAGAGCCTAAGCCAAAAGAAAATGAATCCACTTTTTGATTTAAAAATAACACTACCATTCTTTTGGGCAGGGTGTTTTTAGAAGAAAAATGTTAAACAACCACTATTACTTTAAATTTCCAAGACATAAAAAATCTCACTTGTAAAAATTCTTTTAGTTTACAAGGAGCTTGCATTACACAAAACTGATAAAATATAGATTAAAAATTAAACATTTATGACCCAAGGAACTGCTGAGCAGACTTTGCTCTGAAGAACATCTGTAACAATAAAATCCGGACTCCTGAAATTTGAATTTGCCTGTTGTGCTTACTTAATTACTGTGCACACTAACTATTTAGTGTCTGATAGGGTAATGGTGCAGTTGTGGAAAAAATTATTCCCTTGGGGGTTTTCATATATAATTTCTAGAGGGGAGCATTCCCATCTTGACATGCACACACAACTGCCAGTACCATTAATGGAAGTTATGTGCAGCATTCAAAGGGAGAGTACACTCTTGAGTATGTAACTAAATCAACAAACCCCCAGTATTACAATAATGCCAGAGATAGGACTTAATCTACCAGAGCAAAATATTTAGAGGTAAAGAGCAAGCACAATTTCAGCCTTACCATATGTATTAATGGTGATATTATCTTCTGTCAAGGGACTCTGACTACCCTTGATAAAACTAAGTTATAGACCTAAAGCATAATGAAATGAAATGATGGTGTTACTGAGTACATTAAGGCTGTTTCAGTTTTACCTTTGTCTTTACTTGCTGATGTACAGCATCTCAGCATCCCAACACAATAACATTACTGAAATTTCCATCCTGTTTCTAATTTACACTTTGGTCTGGCAAATCTGTTTTACACCCACGATCAGGCCATTCTTACAGTGCTGGAGTAACAAAGTGAAAATGAGAATTACACTCCCTTAATGGTAAGTCCTGCCTTCAGATATATTGAACTTGTGTAACCGAAAACTCAACTGGAACAATGTAGTCTGTCTTCTATATTTTTAAGAAGAATTACAAATTCAAACTAGATTACAGTCCCTTTTCTAAGATTAATTTCAGGTATTCTTTTTACAATGCCACAATTAATTTTTTACTCTATAACAGAAATCCCAATTTAATTAATTGCTCTGAAATTGGCTTTTAATCCCCTTATTTGTGTTAACAGCTCTTATTAAGTCATTACCTTCTTGCCTCTGAGTTATGAATAGTTTTGTGAATACAGATGTTTTGCATGAAAAACATGCATAGATCATTATTCTATCTATAAAATTATCCCATGTAAATAGACTTTTAGGAAAGGAAAAGGTAGGGAGCAAATAATTTTCTGATTATCTGTCTTCAGTTTTACTCATCAGACATCAGTAATGGTGATGTAGCTTCATGATCAAGCCCAGCAGTGATACTGGTTTTACTTTCTGAGGTTTAGAAGGGCACAGGTATACAGAGACATATAGACACACACACATATATATATATACACACACAAGACAGGGCTTTAATTAACTGTCTATCACATGCAAAAAACCATTCCATATCTTTATGTGTGGACTATAAATTTGAGTTTCAGATAGATGTCTAATTAGATACTTGTTCTACTAGCTACTTTTTAAAACGATGCTTGCAGCAGAGGAAAACAGAAGCAAGATATGTAAATAAAGAGAGAATTTTGAAAAATCCCGAGGGAACAAACATGTTGATGGGATATTTGGTGAACTCTTTCTAAATGACTTTTGACAGAGTAATATAACCCACTAAAGTACTGAATGAGGCCCAAGTAAAAAGTCATAAAATGTGTCTCTGTGAACAACAACTCCATATTAAAACACAGTTAGTAAGCTTACAAAGATAACAGTTCTTTTGTTATTTTGTACGGATTTTCTAATTGCAAACCACATTCTGATTTATTATAAAGACTATGATTAGATTAGGCCAAGCAAATCAATATGCCTTTAATTAGTGGCAGAGCAGCTGCTTCACTATGTTCTACGTTAACATCAAAGCATAGTTTTGAGTATAAGATCATGGAGTTCTACAACAATGTTCTCTAACACTGAAATTTCAGCTTTGTTTCATGTACAGGGGAAGCCACTATGCCAGGAAAAAAAAAAAAGAGAACAGTTTCTACAGAAATGAGTGAGCTGCTGTGTACATTAAAAGTAAAAATAATCATCACTTATACCCCATCCAATAGTTGTGGACATGCAATTGTATTTCAACAAAGTACTAGCTTGTACTGCTACACATTAGATAATATTTCATACTAATTAGTATTGCAGCCTTCTAGCCTATTTCTAAAGATATCATTATATGATTGGATACCACTGAGTTACCTAATCAATGAAACAGAAATTACTTACACAGAACAATTAATGGTGACGAATCAGTCGTGTTAAATTAGGAAAACAAGAATGGTCTCATTTAACTAGGTGTGCCCAGTCAGTCACCAAATTCAAATGTCTATATTTGCAAATCATCAGAAAAAAAATAAATTTGCAATTTTAGAATTTTCCTTCTTAATTAGTAAGCATTATTATGATATTAAGAAATTTCAGGATAATAGAAAATTGTAACACCAAAAAAGCATGGACATGCATGTTTTTAATAATAAAAAGTGTGCTCATATACATTTGTACCTTTTAAAAAGGTGCAACTGAGCTTGTTGATAGGAAGGACACATGGACCTCTGTGATCAGTGCATGCAGAAGATTCCCAGGCAAAGATATGGTGTCTACTTGGTGATTTTGGTGATTAAATTTTTCCCTTTAGACTTGCAGAACATGTTTAATTTACTTATTAGCAGGTAGGAGTAAAGTTCTGACAAGAAGATGTGTACTATTCATCAAATAACCACAAAGATGGGACAGACAGATGATTCTTCTATGAAAAAAATAAACATGAGATTAAAACTGTTCCCAAATCACATCCATAACACATTGTCAGTGTTTGCAGAAAGATGTTTTAAAGAAACAAACAGTGCAGAAGGAAGTATTCCAAGGGTACTCAGGGTCCCAAAAGTTGCTCTCCTGCCCATTTCCTCCACAATCCAGTCTCTTCTGTCCCTGATTCATACAAATTAGGGGATCATACCACCACATTATAAAGGAGATGCGACACGTGGCAGAAACTCATTCCTTTAGCTATTTTCCTCTTCTTGTATGCTCAGAGGAATTACAGTAGTCTAAAATGACCACAAACAATAACTGTGAAAAATATTTTAAGATGTTTAAAGTCTTTCTCAGTTGTGAGAGATTTGCTGTTTCCTTACTGTTTGGTGAGTGTCCCTGAGGTCTCATGGGCTGTGCTTTGCAAAATTATGGACCTCTTCTCCCTAGCTCAGAGGTTTCTCTCTGAATCTACTGCTCCTTTTAAATTCTTCCTTCACACAGGTTTTTCTCAGTCTCCTGTGTTTCTGCCTTTAAGCTTTTTCTTTAGAATCAGGAAACTAATTATTGAAAATCCCTTTTAAAGTCTGAATAATATCTAAACCATTGTTGCTTAGAAGTTTCAGGTGAAATAAAATATGTGTCTTTTTCACAAAATAATCAACAAAACATTTTTCTAACCCTCAATGACCTCTTTTAGCTTTACATAAACAAGATAATACTCAAAGTCTTCAAAGTCTGACTTTGAGAAAAATTCAAGATTCTTTTTAAGGTCATTCAATGACTCATTTGTTATGTGTATCATTTCAAAAGGATAAAGTTTTGTGTGTCTGATGAATGTCTTCATTTAAAAGGACTTTATTTTGAAATAGTCTTTACTATAGTAAAAACTTCTTTTTTTCATAAAAATGTCTAACCTTGAAATAGATTTCCTAAATGAAATTTTTTAAGGTTTTATATTCCATCCTGTTGTTAAAAATTAATTCTTTCTCTCACATTTTACCTCCTCATGTAAAGGAAAGGTCTATTGGAACGTAAAAGGTGAAAAAACCCCCACCCTTTTATAGTTTGTAGTGTGTCCTCTTTTCCCTTTCAGCAAGAGGGAAAAAGATTAGAAGGCACTGACTTTTCTTTTCTTTGTTCCATACTCTCATTGCTATATTCCCTCTCTCTCCCACTCTATCCCATCTCCTTCTGGTCTGAAGGGGTGTAGAAAAAAAGGCAATCCCAAACTGTATAGAGGTAGGTTTCTCTGAAACTTGATTAGTTTTTTTTTAATGTTAAACTCGGAAAGAAAATATTGGGAAATACTCAAAAAATATATATAATTTCTTCTAAAATGTATTATGAAGTCCCAGGTCTCTCAGTCTCTCCTTGTAAAAGAGAAACCTCAAATCCTCTAAACATCTCTGTGACCCTGCACTGTACTCAGTCCATGATGTTCAGGTGTCTACTGTACTGGGGAACCCAGCACTGGATCAAGATCTCCAGAGCAGACCAAGCTGCTCCCTCACCTAACAGGCAACTTCCCCTCCTCACATTCCCAGTCTATCCTTCCTCCCTAACATGTATTTATCCATGGCAGCTCTCAGTCCTGTGAGCTGCCCCACCACATCTCTCATCCCAGTGGGGCTGTAGCCTCGCAGCCACACACAGACCTCTAATTCCCTCTGCTCGTTCCCGTGCTGCTTGTGTAAATGTCCAGGTACTCCAGAGGACGACCAGGGAGTGCAGCTTTCCCAGAAAATGTAGAGCACACAGAAAATGTGCTCTTGGCATGCCTTTGTATGCTCTTGAGGTGATCTACCTTCTGGGCTTGAAGGAGAGCAAAGGGAGAGTCTCTGGCCAGCCTCTGTCCAGTTAATGATGCATGTGCCCTTAAGGGCTCCTAATGATGGTCAGTGCTCATCTCTTCCTTCCACAGCACTAGTGATGTTTTTTTCCCTGCTGGTATAAATACAGTTGTTTAACTTAAAGGATTTATCACCCTGGCCAAGGAACTTTAACCATATGCTATGGCATCCTCTCTTCAACTTGATAGTTAAATTAAAATACATACGTGCACATATGTGTTTATATAAGTGCATGACAAAAAGAACTAGGAAGCCACAAGACCGTTTCTCACTCAGGTTAAACATACACCAAGTTATCTCCCGTGTAACCAGACCCATTCCTATGCAGGAACACTCCAAACTTTTTGTCTTCATTTCCAGACCACTGCCTGCTGCAGTTATAAAGGAAACCAGGATGGGTATGGCACTTGTTCAGACAGTGTATGCATACATCTGGTTATTATCTCTGAAATCAAAAGTGGTGGTTTTTTTCCTATGTTGGTATGGTGCTACTTGCAGAGAAGGTTTTGTTTCAGCATCAGACAGATTGCTCCAAATTTCAGGTATTTGGGAAAGAGAACAAAGGTTCAGTGTCACCAGGCAAGATCCCAGGGTCACCAAAAAGCCTCTCCTAAAGTGGGTCGATGTGATAGGCAGTTCAAAGAACAGCTTGATATTATTTTCCATATAATCATAAATATCAGTAACCTTTAAAGTTTTACAGCTAGGGGATGGTCTAGTGGAGAGCTGTTCTTGCCTTAAACAGTAGACAGAGATCTTTCCACACAAACAAGGCAGAAACTTGAGCAGGGGAGAGACACGTGTATCTTCGTTCCTTACATATTAACCTTACAAATTGCAGTTTAACTTTCATGTTAACCTGTTATTATATACAGACTCATAAGATCCAGTTCAGAGAAACTCTCCAACCAGGAATACTAAAATTGCTTTTGAATAGCCTCACCATAATTACTAGAAATGAGAGCTACTTGGCCTTAAAGACTATCAGGTCAATATGAATAGCCTGTCTGAAGTTTTAAAGGCAGTGCACACACAAATATCTCCTCATGAGGTGTGTGTCTGTTAGTGTTTATGCTTGGATCAGAAGTGAGATTTAGAAGTAACTCTTCCTGTTATTTCCACTTAATATTCCTTGGTTCACACTGCTGAGTTCTCAGAGCTCACAAACTGGCTGTTCCAATGGAACAAAAACCTGTCTACAATTAGTAAGTAGTGCAGTCAAACAGGAAAGAATCTCCAGGGAAAACCAGCTGGTGTTGATGTTCAGTCTCTGTGCATGTCACGAGTTTTATGTGCACTGTCTCTGGTCCACAGATTGAATAGGAATAAAGTTTTATTAACAAATACAATTTTTTAAAAAAAGCTTAGAGCAATTTGTCCTACTTCCCCCCCCCCCCCCGTAAGTTTTCCTAAAGGAATTCCAGTAGGAATTTCCTGAAAATCTTTTATCTAATCATGGATTTAAAATTTTCATTATATTTTTTTCTCCTCATAAAATCAAGTCTCTTATTTGTCAGGGAGAGAACATGACTGCTTGCAAATAGAATCATGATCTCTATGCAATAATGTTTTACTAAAATGACCAAAATTCCTTTTTCCCAGCAGTTATGCCTTTGGCCAAGACAATTTTAAATGTCACTATTTGTTGGCAATATCCCAAATAAGCTAAAAACTACTTCTTTCCAAGGTGACAGTAGATACTCACAGCTCAGTGAGGAAAACAAATGAGAATAGACTTAGAGAAAAAGGAATTTCATTCACTGTCAATATGTGAAAGTCTTAAATATGAAATCCATAAGTGATCTCTGCTGGTGCTGCTTTATTTAACCTTAGTGTTTTACTATCTGTCCATGTCTGAGGTTGGCACCTTTACTAACTGCAGAAAATTAGTGCCTCGGACTGTGTTTAATGGGACAACACACCTTAGGCAATATCAAAATTGTTCAAGCTCTAAAAAAAAGTATCAGTACCCCTTGATTTTAACCTTGATCTTCTGGGAATACTGAGCCAGTAGTCAAGCCAGAGTCCTGACACACTGTGGCTGCTCGAATGGGCCTAATGTGAACTCTCTATCTGGTCATGATGAATTAGTGCAAAAGACAGACAAGCAAAAGCCATTCCTACCCTTTTTTCTCATAGGCAGAGCACTGGTGTTTGCTAACAGCACTGTGCACCTCCTTCGCCCTCTCTGCAGGCAAGAGCAGCGCAGGCAGCATGTCAAAAAGCTTAAAATATTTGCATGCATTTGATATTTCTACCTTGAAAGTGAATCAAAAAACTCCTCAGAATTTCAATGGAAATTTTCAATGGAGAGAATGGAGATGGGGGAAGTAACTTTTTAGAACTTAGGCTTTTACCTGCAGTCTAGACAGATTAGATGCAAGCAAGATCTGGACATGCAGTAGTAGCAGTGAACATACATCCAGACAGTGTTTATGCTCCTCTACTTAAAATATACACTTGCAAGAGATGTCAAATTCCCAAAGACACAATTCCTGTCACCACCGAGTCTGGAGTAAGTTGCAACGACACATGCAGCTGTCTGCAACCCCCTGCCTGTTCTTTGGGTCATGCCCTGCCCTTTGATTCTCTATGTCAGTGGAAAAATCCCAACTTAATTAGATCCCAGTTCCTCATCCTTGAGGTGGTAAAATTCAGATTTGCATAAACAGATACAGTTTCACAAAAATTAGGGACCATGGGTTCGTTTCTGGTGCCACCCCCAAGCTTCATTCAGCACTGTCATTGCATGCACCTTGTCCTTGCTTTCTCAGTAACTACTGTTCATATTAGGAAAGACCAGTCCCTGGTCTTTCAAATTCTTAAAAAACCCAGTAGTCCTTACTTTGAAGTCGAAGGTTCATAGTGTGGTTTTGAGCATGGTTTGTAGACATATTTCTGGCAGAGTCTGTTCTTTCTTCAACCACCAACTGACCCCAAAACCTTGCTGTTCCTTCTCCTGTTAGCAGAAATACACCAGTTCTACCAGGTCCTGCAGGAGCAAACCAAGGAATTCTGAGTTGCTTGTACAAGCTGTGTTGCTCACTCAGAAAGTGACAATATTTCACACAGTAGTTCTAGTGTCTGAATAAATTCTTATAATGTATTAGTAGATGCAGTTTCAAATAAAAGGTAAAAGTATGGAACATTGAAGGTGAAGTTCCACCTTAGTGTATAAAACTAATAATAGCTTTGGGAAGAGTTAAAAATTTTGCCAAGGCAAGTCGTTAAAATGTACCTCATTACATCATCTGGGAAATACCCTGCTTTGCAAGCAGGACAGTAGAAAAATGAACTATGCTGTTTCCTAGAACAAAGCTGCTTTCCATTAACACCACTGAGAAACATCTGTGAGACACATGGCTCTACCAGACCCTAGGCACCTTGTCATTCCCCACAGGGCACCTGCTTGTCTGCAGCCCAGGGGTGGCTGGGGCACCCCAGCGGAGTCCCCGAACCACTGACACACCACACATTTCTGCTCCTGGTGGAACTAAATCCCACTGAGTAGTAAATATTGACTCAGCAGTGTGGCTGCTGCTTTCATTTTTTCACTGCACAATGCCACAGGAGATTATTAGGCTTAGCAGCTGATTTTTGCTTGTAGAATGGATCAATGATCATTGATAACAGAGTCACTCATTTATACGCTTATTTTAGTCAACAAACTGTTGTAGCATGGCAACCATGATTATTCAGCTGTGCTGTAAATAGAGTTTCTTTCCTTATACAAATGCAAGACCATTTTCCTTCCTTTTCTCTTCCATGGGTCACAATTATTAGTCCTACAAGATAATTCACATATTTACCAATACCAGGAAGTGACAAAAAGAAAAGGGATTTTTCCAATAAAAATGTTTTTCTCTTTTTTGGGTTATTCTTAGCATTTACTTCAAATGTGGTTTTCCTCAAAAGTCCTAGCTAAGACAGGATATCCATTGCTGGTGCTTCTGGTTATATGGACTTCATAAGAAGTCCATATAACCAGAAAATTCCATAAAAACTCCGCCATGCTGGAGTTTCCAGTCTAGCAAAAATGCTAGATAAGCATTTTTGAACAATATTGTCTCTCTTGTCCCAGTGAAGAAGTTAATTTGCTGTAGTAGCCTTGTGCCTGCTTTAAGAACTCATTTTTTGATTGGAGCATTATGTAATAACATGTTAGATTAATAATATAAAAATTCTACCGAAGAAGACAATGTAAAAGAAATAAAAGTAGAATTTTCACTTTGGAAAGTAGTTGTTCCTTGAGGATGTAGAGAGTGTTTTCCTGTGGCCAGTGAAATGTACCTAAGCAAAACCTATGTGTTTACCACAGTGATCATAATTGGATAAAAGAATTAAATTTTCAGCAGAAAATGCACAAAAAGTAAAAAATTGTCATTGAAAGTTGAGAAATAAATAGTTCCATTGTAAGACAAAGAACTGATTTTTACATGAAGTATTTAGACTTTGCATTTTGGTGCAGAACATTTTTCTTATTATAGTTGATATTTCCTTTCTAAAAAATCTAAACACTGTTTAGGAGAAAAAAATATGTGAAAAAAATCCACGGGTAGTTGCAAAAGACACTTCAACCTTACTAGTCAAATTATAGACTGTGAATTAATTGCAGAACTTCTTTCATGACTAATTTCCAATAGGTTAATACGTCCATGAAAATCTCATCAATAATTCACAAATACTACAATAGGAAAAATGCATTGAGTAAACCACTGGCTATTTATGACTTATTTTCTCAGTATTGGTTATTACAGTTAAACGATGTAACCATTAGATATAATA
This sequence comes from Pyrocephalus nanus, assembly GCA_038380795.1. Taxonomy (NCBI): domain Eukaryota; kingdom Metazoa; phylum Chordata; class Aves; order Passeriformes; family Tyrannidae; genus Pyrocephalus; species Pyrocephalus nanus. Next base: position 11,913,003 of record CM076266.1, read on the forward strand.
ACTATTCAGGCATGAAAAGAGGTTATTTATCACAACTCCATACAAGAAAATTGAATGCAAGGATATAGCCACTGAGGGCAAGAGGAGTTTTTTGTAGTATTCGCTACAAAGAACACTACAGTCCTTGCCTAAAGAGCTTCTTTTTTTGTTTATAATAACAAAAAATCCAAAACATTAGATGTTAAAGGCATACTATATCAAGAGATATCCACATGCAGATAGCCTATATGCCGTAATAAACTCTTTTCTAATTGTTTGTAGTCACCCAGTTAAGCCATTAACATGCTGTTTGCTGATATCGGCCTCAGTTTTCCCATTTCCCATAAAAATTACTTAATGACTCATTTGATAAAGCCAAAAGAGACAGCTCTGCACTGCACTGCTTTCATCCCACTTAAACTCTTTTGAGATGTACACATAAAATGAGCTGCATGAAGACTTTTAATACCAGGAAAGGCAATTCTACTCTTATTGCTTTTAGGGCTCATGTTTTACATGCAGTCTTGCTTCTGAGTTGTGTTGGATTTTCTCTGGTGATGCAAAAGCGGGTTCCAGCCCACTGTGAGCTGCACGTGGGTGACTGCTGCAGGTCTAATGTAAGGCAGGGTAACACCTGGACAGCTGCTGGCAGGAGGTTTCTCTGTGATTTACCTGGTAATGACACTGCCTATCAACCACCAAGACCTGGGGATTCCTGCTGGCTGGGATTTCACCAGCACAGCCCGTAGTTCCAACCAAAGGTCAAAAGGAAAATGTTCTATGCAGCAGAAAACAATTTATTTTCAGGCATGCAAATATAAATAGAATGCGGAAAACACACAAGGAATCTGAGTTTGAGAAGGGGCAGAAGTATCCTTTTTCTCACTCACAGAATGAGTCAAATTCTGTCGTCATTTACTCTCAGCTTGTCCCTGTACAACTGGGCATTTCTGGACACCGGATCTTCCTCAGATGTGCTGGGCAGGAGAGGAAGGATTCACTTTATTGCTTGAGTCTGAAAAATACCCAACTTTGACACTTCCAGTTTTTGTCAAAATGTGTTATCTCCTGACCCTTTGTCCTTCAGAGGAAATGTTGGAGGACTGCGTTGGCAAGGGAATTACTAACGTGCTTCTCCACTCCATTAGCTCCGCTCCTCCTTTATTTGCAGTATTCAGTTTGTGGAATGTGTGTGCTTGCTTTGGGTACAGCCTCCTTTGGCACTGTCCCAGCCTGCGTCCCTCATGCCTCTGCTGTGCCACATGCTGCACCGGCATCTGCTGAAGGATATTAGAGCAGCTCCTAAACCAGTAGCTTCTGGGAATGCTCCCAGGATGAGTGGATAACCCAGGTATGGAGGGCTCTCAGCTGTCATCCACTACTCAAGGCAGGGTCTGCCATGAGGTCAGACCAGATTTTTCAGAACCTTGAAACCACTCAAGGATCGAGGCTGAGCTGCATCTCTCTGCAACTTTCCTCTGCTTGACTACCTCTCCTATTTTTATCACAGCTTTTTTTTAGAAGGTTGACATCCAAACTCTTCCTGGAGAGGTGTTATGAATGACTGTCTCTTGTAGGCACAGAGATCAACCAAGAGTACCAGCTGAGCTGTAACATATCTATTTTTACAAGGTGACAGTAAATATCTTTATTTTACTCTCACAATAACATTCCAATTATTCCTTCTTTGATGCTGAGAGCAAGTAATCCAGCAGATGCAAGACAACTTACCTGATGGATGTTTGCATGAAGAAAAGGAATGTCCAGCTTTAGGAACAACTGGCAAAACAAAGCAATGTGCAGTCATTTTCAATGAACAAATTAGGTGAATTTTAAGAGAGAAAATTGATAAGTAAATGTAAAACTTTTCTTTGTTCACTTTTTCATTTTACCACTAGGGCAAAAACAACAAGAGTTTTGTAGCTGGGACATTCATATGTCCTAGGAGTAGCCAAGGTACTGATTATTCAGGAAGGAAAGGGCATCTTGCTCTCTTAATCTCATCTGTTAGCATTTCTCTTATTCTCTCATCTTTTTCACACTTCCATTTCCCTCTTCTCACCTCTGTCTTGAACTTTTTGGCCATGGGAATTAGGAAGGAGAAGAGAGACAGATGAAAACATTTTTGAGCTGAATAAAGAGAAGTCCTGAAACATAGGAAATTCCCCAAAAATATTTTTTTCCTCCCAGAAATGACAAATCTCAATGAAAAGTCTCAGCAATAGCAAGAACCTCAAAGACCTACTTTTGAGTTTAGATGAACCCAAATGATTCTTCATCTTTGGTTTGTACTTTGCACTAACCAAACACCCTGACACCATAACAGAGGGCCAGAGGATGACCTGGCCACTCAGTAGTTATCTTTAATACCACCTGCACATCGAGGCTGCTTTAAGATTACTCTCTAATGCAAACAATGATTTGTGACATTATTGAACTTAAGATGTTGAAAAAAATCAGCATAGGCTGTAGAGACATAATGCTGTCAGGTGAAACCAAGAGAATGTCCTCCCTTTGAAGGGTACAAATCCCCAGACTGTGTGTGTTTAGATAATTAACTATAATTCTTTTCATCTCTTACATGTAATGATCCTCTTTTCTCAACTTATTTCTTTTCAGGAGTACACTGTCATTTCAGCACTATATGCCTAAACAAATTGGACAAAGTTGTTGATGTAAATCCCAAAGAGCAGCAATGCACCTTCACTGTAGCAATTATGTGTTTTCTGACTTTTTTCATATGAAAGAGTTAGTGGAGCTGTAATTTAGGTTCAAAAGACAGTCAAGTCCTTATGGCAAAGAAATCTGAGGGAAATTCAGTAGAAGCAAGGTAAGATTTGGGCACATTAAAAGTGAACCAAATTATCTGGATCAGACCACCCTACCACAGTGACTGTTGCTATTCGTAAAGGCATATTGTAAAGCACATCTGCTGACCCCACTGCAGTGGGGTTAAGGAGGTAAGAGAAAAAAATCAGCCTCTGGTTCCATAAAAATAAAATGGCTTAAAGAGAAACAAACATCTTCCTCTTACGACACGGACACCCCTCTGCCTGATGTGTCTAATTAATTTTCATTTTAGAGTCGTCAAATACCATCAGTTGCAATTTCTTTTTTGAAATGTTTCCTTAATTCTGATGGTGCCTGCTGTGTGTTGTTGTCATTAATGATCTGTCAGATTTTCACTTATAAAACAACCTTGAGGGATTTGTAAGATGCTTTAAAATTCACTCTGATTAGAAATCCAATGAGTAAGAGCTCAGTGAGAGAGAAATCTTAACAGTGAGATCAACTCACTGCAAGAAAGAACCACAGTAAACAACCCTTCTTAATTCAGTGATTTTCCGCATAGTTGACAACCCTTTTTTCATCCATTTCTTCCAAGATTTTCCTTTTTTCCTTTTCTGGTCCTCCCATATGTAAGCCATGGTTCTCAGCCTGGTCAGGAGAGCCATTATCTTCTCTTCATTTCAATTTCCTAGAATAGGGAGTGTTTCAAAGAAATTACTCACTTCTCAGTATAGAAACTGAAACGATTTGTCTCTGAAAAATATTAAGATAAAGATCTCTCAAAAGAGATATCTAGAAGGGAGTATTGGAGTAGATGAAGTGAAGAATTAAGTTTTTATGTGAAAGAACTCAAGTGGGAACTATATAATTAAACTAGGCAAACAATCCTTACTGTGTCTTATAATCAAGTCAGCCAATAGGTATATGATTACTGCATTTCAGTGACTGTGGAAACATATTTTATAGATTTAAAAAGAATCTTAATTTGGTTTTCTGCATTTTTCCCTTATAGAATCAAAGAATTTTGTGCTCAGGAGCCTTGGAAATAAGGTTATTCACTGATAACTCAGCTTATTGTTAACTTTTGTTCTTGTACAGCATACATTTTCCCCTCAAGGTCAAGTGCATGTGAGAAACAAGCTTCTTACTGGACTTGAATCTTGATTGGTTTTATCATGTCACTCAATTGCTTGAGTTCATCAAATCTACAATCATGAACATTCAGTTCATCATACCCATAAAATACAGTGATAATCAGAACTGACCTAAAGTAAGGTCAAGCATGAATTGCTACCCAGTGTGTCTGACTGATGTCCACTGTGAAAAGAATTGTCTTTATACTCTGGAAACAAGACAAATAGCAGTTTTGTGGCAATCAAAGAGTAACAGTTCTCTGTCAGGTGTGTGAACCTTTATCTCAGCTACCTTTTTAACCACAGAAAAGGAACAGAGACTGGTAAGTTAATCTATTCAGAGAACTTGGGCTGGATTTTGTCTCACCCTTCTTCCAACACCCACAATGCAGATATTACTATCACATCCAGTGACCTAAATCTCTCTTTATAGTCAAGGGAAAGAAATAGATGCCTCAGGCATGTGATTCACCTGAGCTATTTGAGACAGATATTTACTCAGGAGATGAATTGCAGCCGGGACTGCACTGAGTATATTGACTAGATCTTCACAGACTATAAAGATCATGGGCTGATCAGTTCAGAAGAGCAAATTTCATCAAATGAATCTTTCTTTGTGTCAAGGCTTTGCTAAAGGCTGGTTTAGGGTCAGCACCACAGGTTCCATGGGCACAGTTTAGATTGTTTCCACTAGAACAAGAAGTTCCTTTATAGGCACATTATAAGATGACTCACAATTTCAATGGCCTACACCTCTTACTAAATGAAATTAACCCCTTGTAATATTTACTGTCCTCAAAACTGTTGGGAAAGAATAGCTCTCAAAATGTCAGTGTTTTAAAATATTTGACACATCTACATTCAGTTTGTAGGTTTAAAGGATGGTAAACTAGAAGGGTGATTTTCATACAGCAATATTTCAGCAGCTTTCAATTGCTACAATGCTTTTCCAACATTTCCAGGAAATTTCTGCCAGTCTGTCGTGAAATACCATGCATTAGTTGTAGAAACTGTGCTAAACTTCACCAATATGTAACTACACTTGATCAAATGATATTTTTTAAAATAATGAAAGCTTCATTGTGATAAAATTGAAATTTCTTCAGGTGTTATTTTTCTTACAAAATCACCAAAACTCTTAAAATATGAAAAGAACATATTTTTTCTCTTCCATAAATTAAAATGCACAATTCTTTAGCAGCCCCTAAAATAAATAAATCAATAAATCAGCTGTAGATACTATGATTCTGACATCCTTATGAAAAGCATTTTTTTGGTGTTTGTTTGTTTGTTTGTTTGTTTTTGTTTGAGGTGAAAACCAGAGGATGAAGGCCTTGTGAGAACTCAGCATGCAGAAGTTATAGAATAATGGGAACATGAGCCACTGGCTTGCAGGACAATGAGAATCTGAGTATCCCCTTCTTGACATTATATTGCACTCTAAGGTACCCAGTTAGCTTTCCTGTATCAGCCTTTTCCTGCAGCTGGTAGGAACTTTTGGAACTGCAGTGGTGTTGGATGAGGGCCTCAGCAGCTAGTTTAGTTTCCAGCTCTTAGAACAATTTCCTTTTTCATTATTTGTCCTTTTTTACGTCTATATGATGAAGTAAAAACAATATTGAAGTAAAATTAGAAGATCTTCCTTTAGACAAGAAAACCAAGTTTGAGGATATACTCTTTTTTTTCTTATATCAAAAAGTCATTACTATTGTATGCACTGCATGCATACAATGAAAATTGGAATTGTTTTTGAGTGTGAAGATTTGATTGTTGTGGTTATGGTGGTAGCACCTTTTGAGCCATGATTTCTACTCAGCCTCTGTTTCAAGTTCTGTGTTGTGCACTAAATTTTCTAAGCTTAACAACGATGCCAATGTAAGGCCACAGATGTGCATGAATATGTGAGAGTATTCAGGTTTTTGTCATGTTACAGAAAATGGAACAGCACACACCAAAAGAGTGTATTTTCCACAGATGCTAAAAGATGAATGATCATAAAACATACCACGGAGGATAAGCTATTTCACCAAAATATGAACAGTTTGTATTAACAGTTTATTTTCAGGTTGAGGGCTTAGGCCCTATTTTGTGTGAAATGACTGTAATGAATAGCTAGCAAAGTTGCACTGGACAAGATTCTACACAGTGAGTGTCATTTAATCACATCAACTTCCCACTGATGTTAATTGGGATATTCAAATGAGCAATGAACACTCAGGCTAAGAATCAGTCTCAGTTCTATGACTTTGAAATCCTTATAAATCCCTTATACACTCATGATCAATAATTCTGAGTCCAAAGCCATTCAAAATAAAAGAGAATGATAATTTTTTAAAAAATTATTACATAAACAGGTTTGCTAAATAGATTTCTTCATTAAACTGTTAGCATAACTTCATCATTCTTCATTATGTCTTTAGGGTCCACAAGCCCAGACAAAAAACACAGGGTTCAATAATGTGCTCTGCTTGATTATTATGACACAAAACATCCGGTTAACTATTACTAAGTAAGTTTACAGGAAAAGTTGGCAGAAACGGTAGTCAAGTATTCAATGCAGAACATCTTGATCCTGAATTTTTTATCTTGGTGATTTTGATAAAGCAGATTATAGTCTAGTTTACTATTTTTTAACATTGTTGTCAAGAAAAAAACTATATAATCTAGATATGAATACACTTATAATAGAGATTAGACAAAGATTTTTGGTCACTGAAGAAATGAACTTCTGGAACAACTGCACAGAAGCCCTAAGGAGAGCAAAAAATTAGTGGTTTTAATACAGTTAAATCAATCTATACAGGTATTAATTACACCTACACAAGTGATGGACACCGTACCAAGAGATCCTCTTGAGCATGGAAACTCAGTTATCTACACTATAAAACTGATCCCTAACACAGTTTTATCCCAGACCCTCTGCCACTCTCTCTCATAAACCCCAGGACAGTCAATGAGTTTGCATCAGCTGGGGACCATTCATAATACACAATCTCCTTTGGAGAGTAAGAAAAAGCATGAAATAAACATGAATGACTCCTTGTCAGGTGGCCTCAGCAACAGAGAACACCTATGGGCATATTGTATTTACCATTATGAACCCAATTGTGTAACTAGGAACTGGACTTGATAACACAGAAGGACCCTTTCATTCCTACATCCACATTGATTAACCTTCATTTAATTAGTGTTCTCTTTCTTCTTTTAAATAAACACATAGAAACCCAAATCACATTATATAAAGTATGGGGAAACAGAAAAGGAAGGCAGAAGATGATGTAACAGAAATATCTCCATAGAGACTACTTTACTACACTGATAATTTAAGGTAGCTCATGAAAATTCAAGTCTCCCTTAAAACAGATACATCTGTCAACTTGAGTTGCAATAAATATCATTGGATATTTCCCAAATGTGCAAATACTGTACTCTGTAATACATACTATATGTGCAGTATGGACTCCTGCCTAGGTTTTCTTCTGGTTTCCACTCTTGACAAATTATAGACATTTGGTTCCTTTTGCCCTTAAAGTCACAGCAAACAACCAACATGTAATTTAAATCTTTTAGTGTTTTGTACATATCACTTATGAAGAAACATGGAGAGAAAATAAAGGGTCATTTTTCCCAGTAGATTTCAGTGCCATTCCAGCCTAGAGTGCCCTTTTTCCTCAGGAAAAAATTGCCTGAGAAGTGTTTTTCTTAGAACTTTATTTTGAATTCAAATAAAATATTATTTCAAACAATATTTAATAATTTGATTGATTATATTACATATAACTAAGTTTCACTTGTAAGTAATGTAAACTAGTACATTATTATAGAAAATTAGTCAAAGAAGTCAAAAAAAGTCCTGAATAAAAGTGAAAACCAAATCAGCTTTACCTTTTGAAAGTGTAGATCTCTCATTATGAACAAAATTTATCCATATGTATCACTCAAAAAGGGCAATTCCAGTAAATATTCATATTCATCTATTTCAGAATTTTTTATGTTATAAAAATAGTACTGCTGTAGTTTCCCTGATTGTCTTTAATTCAGAATAATTATGTCAGTTGAATTTAATAAGAATTAATGTTGAGGTAAGTTACACTGCCATACATTGGAAGCAATGCTGTTGAAGTTAAGGGGATTCAATTGGCAGGAAAATTTTAGAAACATAAGCACAGCCAAAGCATAAAATGAGTAATTCTTATATGTGGACGAATAGCAAGAAAAAGAAAGTGATGTAAATTATAAATAAAAGTGAACTGATTATTTGAAAATGCAAAAATGGAACAGAGGTATCTTAATAGTGCATGCTGCCCTAAATCTATCAGTATTATTTAATTACTCAAGGGTAAAATGTAGGTAACCAGGTTGTCTTCTGCAACAGGTTTACTGCCTAGAAAAACTCTTTCTTGTATAAACACATACAGTGAAAAAAACCTGAGACATATGCCCAATCTATATGGTAAGATATCAATGTACTAATCAAAAACTGATAGAAGAGTGACGCTTTTATCCCTTATTTCATTGTAAAATATCTGTGAGAGAAGGATAATGCACATGTGAGTAAGCACTAATACAAACACATAAAAACACCTGGAGCCCAGGCTTCATTTTATTCCACTGATATTTCTTAATATTAACGACATTGCATAGAAGATTCATAAATATCATGGTGACTATGAACAATACAAACCCATAAGCAAGTAGCTAAATTATTCTCAATTTCATTTCTGATATATATCAATATTTTACTTCCTTTTTCTTTTTTATCACCTGCAGTACATTGGCCAGAAATTTCCACTGTAGTCCCAAATTTTTTTCCTGAATAATTGCTTACAGTTAATTTACAACCTAGTAATGTGTGTAAGCAGTTCAAATTATTTCTTCCCATGTTCATTACCTTGTATTTGTCATCAGAGAATTCCATCTGCTGTTGCAATGCCCATTCATCTAAACAGCACTAATGGCATTGGAAAGCCAGCTCCTTTTGAAGCAGTGTAAAATAAACTGTGAAGTAGATGTCAAAAGCTATTTCACCTGTTTTACATTCCAATCCTTGCTTTGCTTCACTTGCTTTGCCTCACTCACTTTGCTACTGAGCAGAATCAATAACAGTATTCATGATGGGATACAGACATTCAGCCCATAAGCTTTCAAGATATTAGCTTTTTTCACTTATGAAGAGTGGATGGGGAGAAAATGAAATAGTTGGCAAATGTGCTTTTCCTCCTTCTCCAACGACATCTCACGTATTTATTGCAGTTTGTGCAGGTATTAAAGACATTTACTTTAAGGTAAATTTGCCAGATTTGACAGTTTGCAAAATGTAAAGGACAGCTTTTATAACTGTAAGAAAACTATTTTTCCTTCTTCTTTTTTTCTTTTTCCCCCTTTGTTATTGGTTTGTAGGCACTGAAACTGGACTTTGTCTTATGCTGCAGCTACAAGACAACAAACCTTACAGCAATTAGTACTATTTAGACTAGTCAATATTTCGCTGGGCTACACAGTTAGAGGGGGAATCCCTGCCTCGTTACTGAATGCCAGTTTGCTGTAAGTCAGCTCATAGATCATGACCTGTGTTTCATGGTTTCCTCCCCTACCCCAAGTGTAACCACTAGAAAATAGAAGGGACACAAGGTCAAGCTTTACTGCTAATTCTGTCTGCCTCCCCCCCCCCCCACACACACCTTATTACAGCACGTGCTAGGCATGATCCTGCAATAAATAATGGGTTTTGATTAACTTTGTAGGAAGGGTTTGCTGTGGGTGAGGTTATTGGGCCAGATTACTGTAAAAAATTGCTACAATGAACCTGGAGAGTGAACAAAAATTATGACAGTTGATGTAGTTTAGGCCCACTGACTGGGCATTATCATTCTTAAAACATACAAAAAGTTATCCTGGACTGTAGTCAGTGATTTAGAGGCTAGCGAGGTCAGGACACTATAGAGCTCTTTTTTAATGTGATGCAGAACTGCTTAAACCAGAATACTTTCAAATTATGGATTCCTGTCTTTTTATTTGTTTTGCAAGGCTTTTTACTGTTTCATAAGTTTTGGTTTGCTCATTAAAAGTAAGTGTTGTTGTTAGCAGATATTCATTACTTTGCACTTTTCCTTCTTCTGAAGCCTAGAGGATAACAATATAATGCAGTGTTCCATTGCACCCAAGGAAAATAAAAAAACTGTTTAGAAGTTAGACTATATTGGAAAAATGAAAAGTAAAAATGTACATTATTCTAAAAAGATAACACAGTGGCTTAAATGGTATTTCTCTTCATCTTCTTTTCCCTTTCATTGTTTTCTTTGTTATTTCCAGAACACAGACTTTCCTGAGAGCCAATAAGGGTAAGAGTTATGTTTAACCATTTAAAAGTTAGGTGTCCAGCCTTGCACAAAAGGTCTCTTACATGAACAAGGGCTTTCAATAAGATACTTATAAGAACAGACTTGATTATACACCACAGCTGTCATTTAGCTTGGTTATTAATAGAAGAAGGAATAGGAAGCATTAAAGCAAATAAGAAACAAAGATAAGAAATATATAGACAGCAGATAATATGTAGAAGGGTCAAGTAATTCAGTAGTTTAAACAAGGAAGAGGCAAAGTCCTGTTCAGATGCTGTTATCAATCCCTTCTGAATTGGTTTATTACATTTTTAAAGTTCTAAAGCCTGGTTTAATACTCCAGCTCTTATTCACATTGCTATAGTTTGTTTTAGGCATTACTCCACTTAAGTTCAAATAGGAGATTGGAAGCTGCCCTTCCTGCATATGCATCATTGTCACATGATATTTTTTCTATGTCTGAAGCAACTCAGAACTCACAAATCTACTTTTTTTCCCTCCTTTATTAATTAACCACTTTCAGTCATGCTTGCAAAGTTATACCACTGCTCAGGGACAGCAAACCACATAGGCAACTTAGCTGGTACCACGTAAAGTTTACATATTTCTGTTCACCACATTAGATCCCAAAGGACACAAGACTTCCTGGTTTAAAGTCTGTGTGACTTTATCAAGGTTATCCTGCCCCACATTCCTCACAAGCCTTTGGGGAGAAGATATTCCAAGCCTGCTCAGGGAGAAAACCACCTCTGATTAGCGAGTTGGATCTTGGCTGGTGACACTGTGAGATCATTGCAGTGGTGGACCCATTGGTTCCTGCTGTCTTACAGGAATGGGTGGTGAGGGAATTGGAGCATTAAGCAGCCATAATACCAGAATAGCCTTGTTGCAGGTCATATGTTATAGCTCCAGCAGAAAGCTGCACTTGAAGTGCTTGCTACTTGCATGCAGTTCAAGAGACATCTTTTAGTCAATTGCTGTGGTGGGTATGGATCTCCTAGTTTCTATCTTAGAATATAACCATACTTAATTCCACTTACTGTTGCACCAGCAACTTGAATTTTTCCTTTATTTGCAAATCATCTTTAAAACCCAGCAAATTAGCAGACTTCTTTATTTTCTTTACATAATCAAATAGGTCAGGCCTTATTAGTTTACTTGTAAATGTTTTTCACCTCGGAGCAAATATTACATGCAGACCATAAATACGTGTTTTAGATGGAGTTCTTTATTCTTAGGTATGCATTACCAGAACAGACAAAAGGTTGACATTTCATAAAAGTCCTTTAAAATTAGCATTAACATTTCTCTACCTGTAAGCATTTAGGGGAACAGTTTTCCCACCAGAAAGGTGCCTTAAAAGCTTCCTTGTGTCGTCCTAGAGATGATTCTGCCTTTGCCTCTTTCATAACTACATCATATTTCATAGCCACATTTTGTCATTAACCCATCCTCCTCTGTCTCATTTATATTCAGCATATAGGAAATAACATAAAATCCTGCCAAGTGCATGACCCAGCATTTTGCACGAGTTTTCAGGGTTGTCTGGCATGTTCTGCATATGTAGTCTCAGTTCTCTCTGATACTGACACTGCTCTCAGCTTTACGACACCACTGACTTTCCGCAGGATACTTTTAATATCTCTGTGAACTCTTCAGCTTGATGCTTCTCTTTGCAACAGTCCCCAGTGCCACCTCCTTTTTTCTTAGCTCCTCACCTATTTTACAATTCTTCTTTTAAGTTGTATGTTCTTCAGATCAGTTAATAGTTTTTTGTGTGACAAATCTGAATAATTGACAGAAGTTTGGATAGAATAGAACTGCCTCACTGGTGTGGAGATGCAGTAGGTTTTTTGTTTTGGGGTTGGTGTTTTGGTTTTGTTTTTTTTTTTTTTTTTTTTTTTGACTGAGTTTTGTTTTTTTTTTTAATGGTTTGGTTTTGAGTTTGTTTTTTTGTTGGATCAGTGAAAACCTGCCATGATCTACTGTTGGTAAGCTCTTTTTGGATTACATTTTGCTTTCCCTTTAATATTATGCCTAACTATTCGTATCTTTGAGATATGATAAAACACAATCCTTGCAGTTGCTGCCTTTAAGTAAAAGACTAACAATAGACACAGGGAAGGGTCTGGACATGGGGAAGTCTATTTCCCTTTGTGGTCTCAATTAAATCAGTAGGGTACAGTAAACACTCAAAGGCTTGCCAAGGTAGCCTGAGATATATTAGAATGCACATTATTTCTAGACTTTTAAAAAGAAATCTTTGATGTGACATTTTATCCTTGGTACTGAATGTTGGTTTGCTAAGAATCATTTTGCTCTCTGGTTTTTGAGTGTAGCTCAGTGCTGAAAGGGAAAGCCACTGAATCTTGCCCAATTTTGTAATGCAATTATTCTATAATAAGAACACACAGTCTACCTTGTTGCTAGAAGTGGACATGAGGTTTTACTTCACAAGGGAAGAAAACACCATGAATTTTACAGATGAAAAGATTTTCTATTGGTCAGGTGTAATATACTGTTATCTGTCAGTAGTTTATGTGAGTCATTCAGTGATGCTTTAGGAAAAAATACCAATGTTAAAGTTCCCAATAAAAGACTAAGCTTCAATATGTCACCTTTAGCATAAAGCTCAAATATAAACGAGTTAGATACACCACTGAAAACAACAGCTACAGTGCTGAAGAGGGATTGAGCTGAAATGGGAAATTCTCATTTTGATGCTGTCGCTTCTCTGCTAAGCTCCTTTAGGGAAATTATATCAACTTACCTTTTTCTGGTTAAGTTCACTCTCTTGGTATAAGTCATGACATCTCTTAGAAAAAGCAACCAAATAACAAACCACAAAAAAACATGTGAAACAAAGAACCTGATCAGTTACAAGTATTAAATTTTTTTCAGAATTATTCATCTAAAAGCACTCAGTACAGCAATAATAAAGCATCTATTTCAATTGCAGTCCAGTAAAGTGATTGTGGGTACTTCCATAATTTGGATGAACTCACCTGTTCAGCCAAAGACAGATATCTAATCAAACCAAATTTGCTTCAGAGACTTATAACTAGCCCAATCAAGACCAAAATGATTGAATGTGCAATACTGAAATTATCTCAGCTGTACTGTAATAAATCATACAGAATTACACAATAAAAGTATTAAGGAGAGAAGCATTTCAGTAATGCAGAAGACACAGTTTATGTTATTACACTACTTAACGTTAATGTGCTTTAATAGCTCTAATGGCTCAGCATAAACCACATACTGTGTTAGAGCTTCATCTGTAGGATAGTACTATTTGTTCTAACCTCAGATTTGTATTAAACAGAGCTATAGATAAAAAGGATAAAAAGGTAGGCCAAATGTATTTGTGTTACAAGGTTTTTTTTGTTTTGCCTTGTTCTGTGAGAGGTAAATCTATGACTAACTGGCACATTTGGTATCATTAAAATAAAGAATGAACAGCAATTTACAGAAAATTTAATCTGTAACTAATATTTTTCTATGCTACCCTTTTGTTAAAATTGAGAGATATTACTGTGCTACTAATCATAGTTTATATTTAGGTTGCTAATTTCTATCAGCTCAGTGAGCTTTAACTTCTAGAAATAAAGAACACCATAGAATTGCAACCATCTTGCAAACAGGTGGAACACAACTGAGCAACTCAATGAGTAATACAGAACAGAGGATTTCACTCAAGGACGGTATAAAAAACCCCAAGAAAACAGAGACTTGAGCCATTAGAAACAGGCATACGTATAAAAAGGGTGAGATTGTATCTCAAGATTCATTGGTGAAGTTGCTTCTGATTTATACCAGAAGGAGAGATCCAAAGAATTAGAAGGAGAGTTAAATGTTCAATCTTTTCTGACACCTCCACCCACTGGAAAAGTATTTAATTGCCTGAACAGAAGAAAGGACTCTGCCAGCCTTAGTCAGATAGGAATTGAGGATTTTAATCTTTTTATTTTCTTCCACACCTGCAAGATGTGTCAACAGGAATATGGAGTTAAGCACTGTGAAAAATAAAGATGGTCTTTTTTGATGTGCCTCTGAGCAGTAACGAGGCCATCATTAACTTAAAAATTATTCTAATTCTACACTATTATAGCAGTAATGTATCTTAAGTTCTTTCTCATCAGTGAACTGAGAGGCTAAATTATGTTGTCAAAGGCAATGCACAGCCATATTATCTCCCATTAGCTGATTTACAGAATAAAACTCACTTCAAACTTACATAAATCATGTCTTTAGGTAGTATGTTAGAAGATACTCTATCCTGAGCACAAAAGCTGCTGGTATGGTTTGTCTTTTTTTCTGATTTTACCTGGCAGTTTTGAACTCTAAGCTAGTTTTCTTTATTTGCACTATCCAGAAGCTACAGTAAGGATGTATCACCATGTGGTGGGTTGACCATGGCTGGATACCAGGTGCCCACCATGTCATTCTATCACTCCCCTTCTCTGCATGACAGAGGCAGGGGTTAGAAAATAAGATGGAGAAAAGCTTACAGGTCTAGATAAAGGCATTTTAATCAAGTAAAATTAAAGGCTGTGAGAGGAAACAAAGGAAAACAAAGGATTTATTCTCTACTTCCAATCAACAGGAGTAGTTTTACATGCTGCATTACTGTAAGTGTTTGCAGTACAATTTGTTGTACTATTGAGGATAAGAGTGTAAATTGTTCAAAAATGAACTGCACAATTTGATGGTGAACACATCTATTAGTGGGCATTAAAAAAGAACATGGACAAAATCTTCGGGTCAGGAAGGCATTTAGCTGCTCATTCCCAGGAAAAGTGTTTGAGTGCAGCAAAAGAGGATTGGCCAGTGCTCACCTTGTTCTCAAATTCTTTTTTAAGCCTCTGTAATAAGCCATTTAGTCCAGGAAAAAATTCTTATGGTACACTTCTAATCCCCCAATTGCAAATACATCTCCTCATGCCTGTTCTTCCTTGTTCACCTCCCTCTCTCCCATATGCTTAATGTTTTAGGAGTCTTGAAAACAAACACTGCACTTTTTGACATCAAAGAAAATATCAACACAGGCTTTGATGAAAGCAATACTGTCAAGATGTAAATATATAAAGAGCATATATTACTCTGAGATTCTTGAATATGAAAGAATCTACATAATTTTAATTAAAATAATGTAGACCCTAACTGACATTACTGCTCAATTTATAATTCCTTTTCCAGTACTTTTAACTATGTCAGCTTCAAAACAAGCAAGGCAGGAGAAAGGGTAAACATTTGCAAAATATCCATACGAAGATAAAAAAGTTGGTCAATAAAACTGGTTTTTAACAAGGCTAGAGAAACAAAAGCCATATAAATTACTTTTACAACTTATATGTAATAAGATTGGTCTGTAAACCACATCCTGCATAAAATTATTGCATAAGAAATACATGATGCATAATAAATGCAAATACTTATTGATTCATGCTCTACAGTAAGAATATCAGTAGCCTCTTCAGTTTATGGCTTTGAATGAGATCTTCTATTACAATTACTTGAGAAAATACCACACTTTTTCCATAAATTTCTATTTATTTTGTATGGGTAAAGCAGCGGGTTAATGTATAAAGGTTTAAAGAATGTGCATCAGGTGAACAGATAAACTATTCATTGTATCAAAAAATCAAACAGAAAAAAACATTTAGGAAGAGGCTTTCTTGTGACTTCATGGTCACCCTTTGAGATACCTTTGGAAGTATACAACACATGAAATATGCCACTTCTATTTCTCACTGGAAAGAAATCTAAAACGTAAAAGCAAAGACATAAAACACATTTGAAAACTTGGCTTGAGTTCAGCTCTGAATGGATAAAGACCTCTGTCATTGGAATTGTTGTTTATTTTGAAACCAAGCTGCCAGTACCTAATTAAAATCAGAACACAAGCAGATTACACACTTATTGGGTCATATGCAAATCATACACTGACTTCAGCACAAATTTCCTATGCACTCTTAGCTGCAAATTTTTGTCTTGAGCAATTTAGAAATATTGAAGGAAGTCCAATAAAGAAAAGAGCCCTATTTTTCCTGACACAAGACATACAACGACTTGTTTGATGAAAAGTAATCCAAACTCTACTTGCGTTACTACATTTATATGTCTTTGGCTATTGATTACATGATCACCTGTCCAAACCGAAACTTTAAAATCCCAGAACAGAGATGGTAAGTTAGCAATAGGGTGGCTGAAGGCAGAGTTACCCTAAGAACAAATTACAGGCTGGATCAGCAGTCAAGGGGAGAAGCTGCAGTCATGCAACATTTTTCATATTCCCCCAGTAGAACTCTAAATGCCTTCACTCTTCTCAGTGCATAGACATTTTTCTGGTGTTTTTGGAGGCAGCTGCAGCACCGTGTTACAGTTTCAAGCCATGAACTATCTTGGCATGCCTGATTGGCCTAAGAGAATTAGAGCAAAATATTTTTCAGTTGAGTGAAGTTTGATAAAAACTATGTAGGTATCAATGAAATTTCCCAAGTAAGCTGTTTTTGCCTAGAGGCCCAAGGGTTGATGACATGATGCTTGGCTTCTCTTCACAGATTTGCCACTGACCTGTTTTGTGACTCTCTTTAGTGCCTCCTTTCTTTTCCTTCCACTCAGATGTCTGCTTAAATCATATATGTGTCAAGGAAGAAATTATTCCTTTCTATGCATTTCCATGCAATTTTACCAATCAAACATTGATTTTGGCTGCAGGTAATTTTATGCTTCTAATAAAGGAAACTCTTACCTCCTTGCCCCCAAAATCCCAACACTATCACCAAAATGACCAGAAGCTGCAATAGAAAAGATATGTTATTCCAGTACAATTATGTAAGTATTTTAATATGGATTTTATCTGCATTTAATAGATAGTGGGATGGGAAAAGATCATAAAAGTTTTTCTTGACTCTAACACACTTTAGTACACTATTCTGTTCTCTGATCAATCTTTTAAATGTATTAATAAAATCATGCGGAAAATGTCTTCACTAGCATTTTTTTTTATGTCTTCATCTCATAAGGAAAAGAAAGCCCTTGTCACTAGAGAAGCCCTGACAAGGCTTGTCATCTTTTTTCTTGTCTTTCTTTTTAGTGTCACTACATTCCAGTGCAGGGACTGATAATTTAATAGCATGTCTTTCATACTGGGATGCAGCAGATATTGTCTTCTGTTCTTACACTAAAAGACTAAAAGAAATCCCTAAAGTATAACACACCAATCCTATGAATCTATATTATATATAAATGTAGGATAAAACTAAAGACCCATATATAACCGGTATAACTTTCTTTGTTACCTTTTCTCTTTCTTTTTAATTTAATACTTGACCTAAGGGAAAAAAAAAAAAAAAAAAGCATGATCCAAGGAGAAACAGGAAAGTAGAAAAAAATCTTAGAACTTCAGACTCTTTGTAAAAAGTGCCCTGAATCACTGAAGTGATACACATCTTTCTGTTAGCTTGAATTACTCTCTGTTGACATCCTTCCATCCATGCATCCACCCATCCATTAGAATAATAACTGATTTTAAGCAGTTCCATGTTATGAATTTAAAAGATAGTTTAAACACCAAGAGAACTTATTTTCCTCAACTTCCAGATTATTATCTGTGGTGTATATGAAACATAGGTAATTGGGGTTTTAATATAATCTTTTGTGTTTTATGGTTGTTCCTGTTAACTATAGTAATAACTAATTTCTTTTAAATTCCATAAAATAAGGGTTACAATGCTTCCTCAGTAACATTCTCCAAATATTCTTTGCATATCTCTATCTTTTCTTCCTTTTGTTGATTTCTTCTTTAAACTAAACAATCCTTTCTTTCATTTTTCCTTATGTATCTAATAAACTGTCACTTGAACTTTTAAGACAGACAACAAATAAAATGAATGTAATATTCCAAATGTGACTGTCTTATTGATTTAACCTAACATTAAAAGAATTTACTTCTCTCCTGTCCTTTAATCAACCTCACAATTCCTTTTTGAAGCAAAATTCTTGTCGAGCAAATAATTTTATTAAACTCCCTACGGTTCAACTATGCCTTCTTATTGAATAATTTGAAGAAAGCACAGTGCCCATCTACTATGGGTTTAAATTTTTTTTATGTTCATATTTCAGCTGCTGCAATTCCTGTAATATATGGCACTGAGACAAACAGAGATAATAGATCTTCATCAGGATAAGGTGCTACTGTAAGAACATGACTTTAGGTGCTTACAGTTTTATCATATTTCAAGTATGTGGCTTAGCATGAAATGTATATGGAAGATTTTTCTATTACACTGTTTCAGAAATAAGTGTCAAAAAAAATGTACTGTCATCTTTTCTTTGAGGAGATATGCTTCTCCAGTCAGCCTGAAAAGACTCTACACTTGGTGAGAGAACTGATTTTCATGTAGGAATCTGACCCTGGCCATTACAGGAAAAATCTGCACAGATCTGGGCAAGCTGAAAGAATATGAAAACCAGCAGGTTACACTGGCTCTCATGTGTGATAGCTCAGCTTTGCTGTTGATTGTTGGGGCTGAAGTCACCAATGGGCCTCCCTGTCCCTGCCCAGTCCCTTGGGAACAACCCCACCCCATCATGGCCCAGGACCTAAGTCAGGGGTGTTAGTCCCTGTTGATGTTCTCCAGTCCCCCACAACTCACCCATGGATCCGATGGCCTTCTGGCCTTGATCTATCCCAATTCCCAGGGAGGTGTGCCCAATTACAGGGCTGGGGCTGTTCCCAGTGCCCCCACAGACACCCTGCTCTTGCCTGGGGTGGAGAACCCCCAGCTCCCTGGCCATCAGCCTGCAAGAGTCCCTGACATAAGGCCACAGAGGAACTTGAAAATCCCGGTGGGGGGCACTGGGGTGTGATGAGGAGCATGTGGGTAGAATAAAATGGGAATACCTGATATCAAACTCCCAGCAATGTGGAGAGCCAGGCATGACTGAGGCCCTGCTGGGTCTATTGCTTCCACACACATCTAATCTTCACATGTCAGAAACTTCTGCTTCTAAAAATGACATAGGAAGAGGACATTTAATTAAGACAGACCTGTCTAGATTGTGATCTGAAAGTGTTGCCAGATGAACTTTAGCAAAACAGACCAAGACTTCTTAATTATTTACCCAGAGGGCAATTAGTAAATATTTACCACTTAAAGTCTAATTAAAATAGAAGCAAGAGTACAGTCAAGTTAAGCAGCCTGTCTTCGAGGTCATTCCAGTGCTTTTTGGCAAGAGACATTATGGGAAAGCCTTGAAGATAAACAGATCTGAACGCTGACTGTAGCAGACTTTTTTTATTACAGCATGTAAATCATTTAACTCTAATCTCGTTAATTGGCCTTGATCAGACTTATGTTTTTTTCCAGGAAAAAAATGGCATGTTACAGTACCTCAAGACAATTTAGTTTTGTTTTGTTTTGTTTTTTCAAGTCCCAGAAGTTGGAGAAGGAATGCTGGCAGGCTGATTTATTATGCCAGTTGCAGTGAACATAATGGGTACTTCTCAACAGGGGTAAAATGCTGAGAAGGGTTTTCTATGACCCCAAAAAATGTCTTCAGATATGTGTTGTGAGAAGATATGTTAGTTTTAAGTAGGGTGGTCTTCTAAACATGGGCTTGAGACAAAACCTTCTTCTCAAGCAATTCCAAACGCATCGTAGAATATCCTGAGTTGGAAGGGACTCACGAGGATCATTGAAGTCCAATTCATGGCCCTGCAAAGGACCATTCCCAAGAGTCATACCATGTGCCTGACAATGTTGTCCAAATGCTTCTTGAGCTCTTGCAGGTTTGGTGCCATGACCACTTCCCTGGGGAACCAGTTCCAGTGCCACACATGGAAATTCAATCAGCGCCTGAGCTCACACTAGGAGGACATTAGAAATATAAACATTATACATACATGCCAAAATCCGAATCCTAAACCCCCGTACATTGGAGAAGTAATTTGCATGAATCAGACCTTTCAGCCTCTTGGACCACAGCCCTGGTCCAACAGCTAAATACCAATGTGCCTGAAGAAATTTATGTCTGAAGAAGTTTATATGTATTTTATAAAATGGGATTTTGTTGTGATATGGGTTTACCCATTGACAGTTAGAGAAGAAATCAAGCCAATATACTGATTTCTGTGGTTTCTATCTATTATATTTGTCCCTAGGGACATTAAATGTGATCATAAATCTGAATGGAGCAGTGGAAAGGTTGAAGAACTGCCTGTTCTCCCCTCACAAAAAACACTTGTTGAAATTGAATAGAAATTTTGAAATTTCTATCTCTGTGAGAACTGAAGAAAAATAATCCTTTGCTCACCTGAATAAATATCTTTAAAGTTATGCTTTACTCTGCATCATACCACAGCAGTAACATTCTGGCTATAAGTAGCCTTTTACTGACTATGAAACTGACTGTTTCATAAATTCACAGGGATGGGAGAGATTTATGTAGGAAATTAAGGACGAATATCCTGTTTGCCAGCTTGAAAAATAAAAATGTATGGATTTTCCCAATTACTGAATACAGTAGAAACCAAATTGGAAAAAAGCTGGTGACTTAAAAGAATAACCCGAGTGAACAGGTATGTGTTAGGTTGTTAGCATGGAGGTTGTTGAGCCCTGGAGGCAAGTTCTTGTATTAATGTTTGTATAGATACCATGAATAATAGTTAAAAAAAAATAACGTTCTCTTGATCATCTCATCGTTTCACAAACACTGCTCCATATTTTGATACCATGGGCTAGGTAAGTAACAGGTAAATGTGGTCCAAATGAAAGCAGTGAAGATCGCTGCCCTGTCACATTTTCCCTGAATAGATTTATAGATTCTGCAGAGAATAGGTTGGGACATGGAGTCCCATAGAGCTTTGTTTCTCGCTTGGAATGCAATCTTCCACGTTACAGCAAGCACAGGTGCCATTTCAGTACAGCAGCACTTGAACAATAGCCCATTTCCATATATTTCAAGGGGGGGGGGGGAGAAACTATTGTTTATTAGAAGAATTCTAAGTAATTGGCAGCCGTCACCAATTCTCCAGCTGGCTAAGTGCTAATGTGTTATTAGCTCAATCTCTGAACATTTTGTGAGCATTATAAATAGGCATAGGGCAAGTTGTTGTTGTTTATAATGGAAATATTAAAATTACCATACGTATATAAGTATATAAATACACACACACACGTATATTCCAGTAAACATTAACTGCATTTTATTACAGAGCTTCTCTTGTTGGATTGTGCTCTGAGCTATGTAATTGAGGATTTCAGGTGGGAATTGTTGCGAGGCTGATAATGGATTTGACATGCTGTGACTCTGACTTTAATATGTGAACGAAGCTATCAATGGGGTTTCCTATGCAAAAGGAGGAACTCTCAATATTGTATTGTAGTTTCTTTCTGGAAGCTTGAAAGATGTTGGATTGTGGTCTTTGGTGGTCAGCTAACAACAGTCTATTCATAAAGGTCATAAAAAGAACGGAGTTACAGCTCTGATGTAACTATCAGACCACAAGTGGAAGAAACGAAATAGGCTTTCAATTCAGAATAAGTACTTTTAAGGATGATTTCCTTGAAATGGAGTTTTAAGAGAAGGTTGAACTAATCTCAGTATGATAGTACTTGTTTGACCTGAAAAGTATTAGTCTACTTAGATAGGGTGAACAGTTTTAGTGCTATTATTTGAGCCTAATAAATGGGAAGCCAAAACCTCACTTCCAGCTTAAAAAGAGAGAGGTAAGAGATTCCTCGATCAAGCCAATTTATTGCTTGTTATTTCAGCACATTGAAAATTAGTCTCAGAATTCCAGTGTGTTTCTTCCAAGAAATTTTTAGTAAATTAAATTATGGAATTGAATATCACTGTTCAGTTCTTCCGCTTGGGGCTTACATAATTCTGAAAAGCTTATTCAGATCAGAAGAGAATTTAAAATATTTTCACCATTCTTGTATTTCGTGTGTGACCTCACTGTAAATATTAAATCATTTATCTGAATTTAATGAAACTTGCAGCTACATATTACAAAAAACACTCTTCCATTACACACATCTTTAGGTTTTCAAACTCTTCTCCTCACAGACTGTGACTATGACAGTCATAGTCAATTTTGCTCCTGTCTATTCAAATCTTTCTATTGCCTTTGATATTTTCAAGATCTATTAACCCATGGTTATAGGATGGCAAGCTCTTTCACTTCAAGTTGCCCTCTATAAAATCAGTTGTTGATTATGGAATGTATATTGGTCCTATTCCAAAAATTAAGTAGTGGAGGTGTGACCTCAGGACTCTAATATGGCAGTAAGAGACATCTCACTGAACCTCAGTTTATACTAGATATCTAAATTTTACTTTGTTATTTGTCTGAACACTCTCAGTTGTCAATGGACAACTGTTTTAGGTACCTGTCTTAAGTTGGGAAGCAAAATCACTGGGTCTTTATCCAAATACTAAAGAAACAAGTCTCTGACTGGACACACACTTAAACTATCTATACTTAGGACATGTAAAGACAGCTAAAGATACATGAGATAATTTTTAATATGTTTCCCACACAGTACAAACCCTAAAAAAAAATCTAAATGATATTTGTTAAGATATCTTGATTTGTATTATTATTCTTAATCACCATAACTTTATCTAAATAGTTTCTTGTGGAAACACCCTTATGTGTAGCTTAGATGTTATACAGGCAGTTAAACCCAGTATTACAACATCAGCTCCCAGGTATTGGGACACCAGCTGGAATTCACAGCCCTCAGTAACACACATAGTATTCACATCATCTTTGTTAGGTGACTAATTCAGGAAGAATTAAGAAGACAAAGGTAAGGGATTAAACTCCTTATTGTCAGTGGGGAGAGGAAAAAGAGTCTTTTGTCAAACTCTGCTTCCTTTTGTATGAAGTAATGAAATAATTATTGGACCAGACGAGAACCTTAATAGCTTAGAAACTGGAGAGAGACTTCACCTGCAAGTGGCCTTACACTTTAAATAAAATCGATCATTTTCAATAACAGTGGAAGTGCTTACCTGAAAACACTCAACCTTGGAATTTCAAAACAATATGGCCTTTAGATTCAGTTCTCCAAATCAGAGAACAACTGGAGATCCAGCACCATCTGGCCTACCAGAGATACCAGTGTTTACATCTCTGCAACTTGAGAAAAATTCTCTGACCATTAACTGTCTTGGCAGAATAAGAGCTGTCTCCCTTAACTACCAGCAAAGAGGAAGAATGTTCAGAATTTTCTTATCAGAGAAGGGCTGTACATTTTTCTAGGACTTGGGATAAGTGCCAATACATGCAGAGCCTGCATAAACAAAGATTCTCCTTGGGAAAGTGCAAAAGAACTGGGGACCATTCCTGAAACTAGAAGGTGCTTCATTTCAAGTAGTTTTGTGAATTTTTAATTTTAAGTACATATAGTGAAAGTTTTATGCCTAAATAAAAATGTATATATAAAATGTAATTCTACAGTAAACAAAACCTGTATTCTTACAGAATCAACACAAGGGATGAGTCACTGCTTTCAGGGAACACCCCTCTCATAGCTTTCCCACATTGCTAAGTACACAAAGAAATTCCCCTTCAAAATATTTCCCACCACCTGGGAGAGTTAAAACATCCTAATAGTAGTGGGAGGAGAAAAGACGTAGGAGATATTTCAACACAATTCAGAAACACACACTAACTTTTCTCTAAACCTTTTCAAGATTTTCTACATTTTCCAAGAAAACCTTCCTTTTTTGCAGTATTAACCAGCTTGTGACCATTAGCTTTCTTCACAGCATATTATCTGAGAAGCAGAAAGAACTAATGTTGATAAGGATGAGATAAAAGTCTCAACAAGCACTGTTCTCCTCTCCTTATATGACATGAAACCAAATCCTGCAATAGTTTGCCTAATATATTAGACAAACATTTATAATACTGATACCAATAACACACTGTCAGTTTTATATTAAATATTGACTCATGTCTTGCTGAAACAAATATGTACAGAAAGAAAAAATGGTCAGATATAGAACAGAAAAAAAGACTTATATCAAAAATTTAATTTCCAGATTGCTTATGTACAAGACAAAATATGCTTAACTTTCTGCAAATGATAGTTGATTTTCCTACCCTTCTAAAATAAAAATAGAAGTGGTTTTGCTTCAACTTAGTGTTCTAAACTGAACTCTTATATTAGAAAAAGAAGATGAGTTTTCAAGAATTATTACAGAAGTCTTAATCTCATATAACCCTCTAGCTATCATTGTCTAGGTATCATTTATGTTATATATATTAAAAAAAAAAATGAATTGACTTTATTGTGTTTTCTCTGGTTTAACCCAGAGAATTGAAGTGACTCAGCTGAGCTCTGTAAGTGTTACAGCACTGGCAACACAGTTAGTTGTGTATGTCTAATGTTCCTTGTGATCTTCCAAAAAATGATACTTTACATGGAAAGGGAACGTCTTACTAAATCATGGGTCAAAAAGCAAGGACTGAGGAGAAGACATATCCTTGAGTGATTTCAATGAGACATTTAGAAAAGCAGGGGATTAGTAAAATACTTTTTTTAATGTGGTAATGCTTGGATTTTGAAAGGAACATTACCCAGGTAATTTCAAACTGTGTTTTGTAAACACCAATCTCAAAGCACATTTTAAAGGAAAAAAAAAAAAATAGTGCCAGCTAGGTCTCACAGGCCTAAGCAACAAGAACAACTTTTTAATGAAGGACTTCAAGTAACTCAGTTATAATGCGAATTTAAAACTAAAGATGAGCTCTTCAGATTCCAGTATTTGAGTTCATCAGGATCGACAGTGTAGTGTCCTTTCATGTTCATGGTCCTCAGACATATCTAACTTATATAGGGAAAAAAATAATTTATCCATTCCAAAGGGTGAGGAACAGCTGAGCCATGGGAGGGCTGGCTTTGCAAGAAAGGCAGAGCGAGCTAACTTTAATCAAGTAAAGTCCAAATGGAAATTATAAAGGAGTTAAAGAAATGTCTCAAGGAAAAGTACTAGGATAGCTGCTCCTGAATAAAAGTATTTTTGTCATGAGTTTTATTTCAAGACCATCATATCTGATTCTCAAAGAGCTTGCAAACACCAGAGTTATATCAAGACTTGTCAATAGAATGGGGTGTACGGACCATTTCCTTTCTTGACAGCTCATACTTTCTTAAACCTTTGTGTAGACCCAAGATAGGGCTAATCCATTGCTTAGATGAGTCATCTCGTATATTTTGTTGAAACAGCAAGAGTACACCCAGTGCCCTGGCTAGTTAGACATTAACCAGGAGTTACATGCATAATTAACTTCAACCTCTATTAGTTTAGTTTTGAAGAGATCACATTCCAATAAGTATCTGTTAATCTTTTATTTTTGCAGAGTAGACAACTCTGTTTCCTGTAAGTCCAGTAGACACCCAAAGCAGAAAAGAAAACACAGGAGCTGCTGCACAAGTCAACCCAGAAGACTATTTGCTTGTTTACCATGGTGACAAGCTCCAGTCCCTTCAACAAAAAGTTAGTACAAAGAAAACTGCACCCAGAAAGCAGCCTATTCTTAGGGTTATTTTTGTCCATTTATTTAAGAAGAAGAAGGTGGTGTAGGAGGAAAACAATTTTTGTATCCCTATCAAAACACTTCCTAGTAAACATTACCATTGAATGTCTACATATTTTCAGCCTCTATGACCATTGTTTTGAAACCCAAGATTTCAGATCTGGATTTTAAGGTATGCCATATCCCAAACATAGGTATCCAATTCTAAAGAGACATCTGCTCCTCTGAAGAATTCAGATGGAGATCAAGGTGTGAAACTTGTAACCCTCCAAGTCTGCACCAGTTTCAGCTGAAAGAACTGTGTGGGTCCTGTCCATAACAGGAGATTACAACAAGTTAGTTTTCAAATCATGGGTTTTCTATCTTCCTTTAGGAGTTCTTAAGGCATTCTACTGACTGGTCCTATCAGTATTTTTCAGTTGTCAAATCCTAAAGGGAACATCCTCAATCCTTGCACAAGAACACTGTTGACTGGAGAATACCAGGCATGGGGCTCACACAGCTGTTTCTGCAAGGCCCTTTCCTCCCTGTGTAGCCTCAGAGACGCAGCAGCCCACTGGTGTGTTCTGTAACACACACACATCAGGAGCTGAAGTTATGAAGGGGAGGAGAGCCTACTGTTTGGGGTGCAACCTTATCAGAAGCTACACCCAAAACTGGTGGTCCAGCTCTAAGCAGCAGCTACTCTCCCATGAGGGAAATTCTTCCTGCAATATGTCCTTTGATGTGAGCAATGTCTTTTTGGTCTGAGGCAATGCTTTATTTAGTCACAAGGTGAAGTGAAACAATGTTATCTAAGGTAACCACTTGGTGAATCTGGTTTAACGCAAACCAGTGAAGACGCATACAGCCAACAGCAAAACTCTCCTTTATTGCTGTTATCTTAAGTCATAATCTAGTTATACCACTCAGCATGACAAAAAGTTTGAGTCCTTCAAAAGTATTCAAACTCATTAGGGTTGTTGAGATGTGTTTAGATGGAAGAAACTCTCTATATATATTGTGCTTTTTACAGTTCTCCAGAGGTTATACCACTACTGTGATTTACTCTCAAAGAAATTCATTGCTTTGACCAGTGGCCAACAGAAAAAATTTTGAAATAAATTTTTTTCCCCCAGCAAATAGAAGCTAATTATACAAATGAATTACTAAAGTAGGCTCAGGAGTTTGTGTTTTATGGAATACAACTACAGGAAGTATCTTTGGAATAGATATGGTCAAGTAGATGAGTTTCAATTATAACATAAATGTCAGGAACAAGAAATGCAGATGGAAACCACAGATAAATCAGGAATGCAAGATAAAAAGTACTTTTGCAATCTGTTAGGGTTCAAACATTTTACTTTTCCAGCACAAACATCACATTACTAAAATTAAGGTGGAGTTAATGATGCTTACGAAACCAAAATACAACATAATTATTCTATCACAACCTTTCTATTTAATTCCTGTTAAAGAAAGGTTGGAAAGGAGGGGTTGCTCCAAAACTGATGGTTTTGAAAAAAACCTAAACCCTAAGATTTTTTTGTGTAGTTAATAAAATAAAGAGTTTCATATCATCAGAATTTCCAGTAAATTTGAAACACCTTTTCATCCTGCCTTAGAACAGAAAGGTAAAACACCAAAAGCTATCAAACACCAAATTTTTCCATGTGTGCTAAAAAGTAAGGAAATGTTATTTTAAAGGATATGGTACTTCATCAGCCCATGAATCTTGTTCTTTTTTGAACTAGACTTTTATTATCTTTAGACAAGTAGTATCTTTCCATATATTCTAATGAAAAAAGAATTCTGCAACAGGATTTTTCCTGATGTTTGGAAAGTCATAGCCACTGCACCTTAGAGCTAATCACAGTAAAGGGAATTTCCTAATTTATTCTATAAATTATTCTATACCCCTCTAAATGTAGTCAACTAAAAGTTAGACCCACTCCTAGAAAAGGGACTTCAGCAAATAAAAGGCACAGTTTAGAAGTCTCCTGTATTCATAAACTCTTGTAGTCAAAGGTAATAAGAGTGTGTGATAGGCTTTAGGTGAAAACTTTTCATGAAATGTCTTAAGAGCTGCTGAGCTGCCCAGTTACCCTAGACTTTTGAGTGGAACTGCAAGAGCTTGATGTCTTTCAGGATTAAGCCCGTGGAAAAGTCATCTTTCCCACACTGCATTATGCAATGATGTTTGGGACAGCAATTGGCAAGGGAAGACCTTAAACCAGGACTGCAGCTCTAGCACAGCAAATAGTGTCAATGCACATGGTTTGCCCAGAGCTTCTGAAGTCACTCCTCCATGTAACACAAACCATCTCACAGTTCAGTGCCCTGAGCGGCTCATGGGCAGCCTGACATTTATTCTCTTCTGAATCACCAAGAGCACAGATAAGAAACCTCCTGATGTTGTTTGTATAAACCTGTTGCCTCACATTACGGTTTCTTCAGTACCCGGGTGTAACTATGACCAGACGGCTGAAGTTCTACGTGTGCACAAGTGAATCATTTCAATGGTGTATGGAAAGACATTCATCCCAGTAGGTATAAGGTTAGGAAACAGAGCATACCTGACTTTGCTGCACAGTTCTCAGACTGATTCATAAGATCTTATCTACAATCCAGCCCTCCCCTTTACCCTCAGACAAAACAGAGGAGAAAAAATTGGGTGTGTTAGGAATTCCTATTGCATTAAATACTTTGGGAAATGACAGACAAATGCTCCCCTCTAGTGAAAAGACTAGTGGACTAATATGTCAACTAAGTGAGCAAAGCAAAAATGTGCTTACATGTGTGCATGTGCATGCAGATAAAACCCATAATTGAACATCTTGCATCTAAACTGATATACACTGTGCCAGAATATGTTTCCCTTCTTTCTTCGATTTGATTTGTACTTCAGAGCAATACTTTGCTAAGAAGCAGTAGTGAATGGATGAGTATTGTTAATACTTTTCACAACTTCAAAAGCATCGTACAAATGCATTTTTCATTATTTTTTTTCTTCTGCTTTTGTTAATGCTGTCTTTCTTATGTGTCTAACAAGAAAAAAACAGAGCAGCCTGAGAAAAGAAAATCAACATCTATTGTTATCATAGTGATAAATCAAGAATAAGGGCTTATGTGCTTCTCTGTTAAGCAAAACAAAAGATATTCTTAAATGCTACAAGACTCCATAAGCATTTAAAATGCAATACAAAGAAAAAAAAAGAAAAAAATGTATAGAGGCTCTGACTACACTAAAAAACATTTGTCTTGTCCTTGATGTGGTGTAATTTTGAAGTGCTGAGCTTGTAGAAAGAAATATGCTTATTTTAAAAATTTTATTAAAACAGAATGGAAAATAAATGATCTTTTCTTAAAACCTTCGAAAACAGTTCCATGGTGAGACGTACTATTATTAGTACTATTATAAGATATGAAAGTGTGTGTGGGGGACATTTTAAAGAATATTCAAAATAAGCTTTTGTGTGCCATTAATGACAAATAAGACTTGAAAAAATTCCCTTTTGCTCATAGAATATATGCAATCAGCTTACAGAGATCTTGAATTACCTTTGTAATTTACAGGACAGATTTTTGTTCTGAGAGTTATCCTCTTATTTCCTCATGAATTTGTTAGTGGTGACTGAACAGTGAATACTAGAACTATGTTCTGAAGTTATAACTGATCATATAAATCAAATCACATAACTTCTATTTCCTGACTAAATATATGAAGCTGTTAACATCAGGTTATACGATTTGGAAAAGCCTTTGGGGGTGTGAAATTTCTTTGGGAGGAGAAGTAGCAGATAAAAGGTATTGAGAGTTTTTTAAATATTTTAAACCTCTTTTCTTTCTAGGCAATGTAAGCCTTGCCTTAGGGATAGTTCCTAGAAAATTAGACTACTCCAAAACTGAGTGGCTGAGAGCACACCGGTTTAAATTAATTTTCCATTGTCAACACTCATAGTGTAATTATACATGCTTGTGTGGTCTCAGTTGTAGAAAATGCAAAGGATTTTAGCATTTTACATGAAACATTCAAAAGTTTGAGCCTCTGCTTGACTGAATCATTTTCATCATGTAATGCATTTCTTCCCTTTGATGGCCACCTGCACCATTTGGAGAGGTGGACCTAAAAAATGAATGAGAAGACAAAAGGAATATTTGCAAGACATTTTCCATGTGACTTAGCGTAAGAAAATATAATTGGAAGCCATGGAGTTATTTCAGGCTAATGTCCCTACTTGGCTGACCCCATCAGTACGTTGAGTAACTGGCCATGCTCACACTCCCAACTCATTCCATATTTTTGGATAAGTGTGAAAGTGGTTAAAACTAACATTGCAATGAGCTGTATGTGAAGATTAAGTAAATATAGATCACGAGCAAGGAGTCTAAGGAATTTAGTCTTGACCACTCCTGGTCATTATCTTATACTCTTTAGTGACTGAAGAGATTTTCTAAAGAACAAAAGATCATAAATTATGCAAAGTCGAGAAGAAATGTTGGGGACAATTACAGGGAAAATCTTTCCATTTTCCTCAGTGATTTTTTCCTTTAAAACTAAGCAACAGTCCCAGAACAGACCTGTCTTTGAGGTCTAAGGTTTCTGTTCTGACAAGTGCTTGAACATGACTTTAAGTGTTCACTTCTGATGCATAACTACTGAAGGAAGACAGTGTAACTCAGATGTTGACTGGAAACTTATGAGTCAGGAAGGTAGCTATAAATGTGTTTTCATAAATCCTTAATGATCAGTTTTTACTGCTTTGTATTTAGCCAAATTATTTCTAATTTTTTTTGATTTTAAAATCTTAATCTGTGTTCTGGAGAGTATACCTGTACAAATTACAGGGAGTTTTGTATTTTTTGTTCAAGCCACAAGCCGCTGTGGGTTTGTGACAATGCAGAGGATGAGGTCCTACCCTGTTTGGTTACCACTAACAGAGTGTGTTCTGCTTATATTAAAAAATCGTTGCCTAATTATTAATATTGTAAACTGAATCTGAAGTTTCAAAAATAACAGTGCTTTGGTAAAACATCAGTACTTGTAAGTTACTTGTTAAATAAAGTCAAATGTTTCACTGAGGATGGAAAGCTTCAAGGAGAAACTGCAATTTCACAGGAGAGAGACTTTGATGGATTCTGATTTTCAAAACAGAACTCCAGACCTAATTTTCAAAGGAGCATTCAAAAAAAGCCATTTAGACTAGATGACACCAGAAAATACTTCTATCTTTCTAAGACATAAAAATTGGGTTTTGAGAGCAGTTGCAAATGAAAAAAGATCAGTCTCTTAGTATAATACAATTTAATTCAATGGGTTTTGAAATCATCTCACAGAAACAGCAGCTGAAATGTGATTAAAATACAAGAATCAATGAAAACAAGCTGCAGTAGAGCATCAAGACTGATTCTCCTCTTACTTGTGATGGTGTAGTTTAGCAGTTGTTGTATTTGTACCAGGACTTTCCTTAGAGGAACACTACTTTTAGTTGTTTTTTCTGTCTACAAAAAGATTCCAGACAGAGAAAGACATCAGTGTATTCCATGAAAACAAATATTGTATTTATATTGGGGTGAGTCTTGATACTTTTAACTTTTCAATCATTACTAATGTTTTTATTTTAAGCTTCTGGCATTCTCAAATCACAGCCATTTCTGTGGAATAAAATGAAATTTAGAAATCATATACTATGCATCTACACTTAGAAACTGTTTATTCTAGGCCTGGAAAAAATAGGAAATATTTCTAACTTGCCTTAACAGCCACACATCCTTCTGACAAATAAATCAACACATTGCCCCCAAAAGAAACTCTCATATTTCTGATGATTCTAGACTATATAATACACATTCAAGAGACATTGGTCCCAAGCAAGCACAAACATCATTATATCTAAGCTAGCAACATTCTCCTCAGCTTTACTAAGTCTATCATGGAAGGTTTTGTGTTAGGGTGTCACTTCTGAATTTGATGGTTTATATATATATATATATATATATATACATATATATATATTCAGTTATTATAAGCATGGCTGTGTTAGCTGTAACACAATAACCCTTCATCCTATGAGAATTTAAAAGGTGCTTTAAGAGAATCTGACCTTCAATAACTTCTCTACCCACAGTAATATCAAAAGGCCCTCAACCACACACACTTTATTAATATTTCCACACTCTGTCTTTTTACTAACACAGAAAAACAGGTGCTTACATTCATTCACTATTTCAAGATTGGAGATAACATTACAACCCAGCCTTCCCAGCCTACACTTCTGTCTTAAGAGACTGTAAACTTACTTGAAACATATTAAAGTCCACAAGCACCACCACAAGCAAAACACTTTGCTGTAATTTCTTCATTGGGAAAAGAATATTATAGTTTTCAAAGAGAAGGGATAATGTATTTATTTGAAATAATGTAACGAACTGTGAAAGAAGTGCAATTAGAGTTGCCAAAAAATTTAGGATTTGGCAGGCATAGCCAAAAATAACCATCAGATCAAAATAGTACTTTTGGCAGTACTCAAAAATCTTTAGCTTTTTATAAAATTACTCCCCATTACTGTATGCAAACACAAATAAAATTTTGTTGAACGTCTTTGCATACAAAAAGACACGTTTCTTTATTGCTAAAAAGTACAATGATATTTTTTGCACACAGTGCACAAGCTAAACTGTTTTCCTAATATCTTATCCACATCTCTCTGAGCCTGTTAAAAAGGTTGCCCCTGACTTCATTAGGGGCCAGAATCTCATTCTTTGATGCTACAGCTCCGAGTTCAGTGTAGTATGAATCCTACAAGTCATGCTGTGTTTCCAGGTACTTTAAAACCATAAATCCATATTTAATTAGAAGTGCATGAAATGCCGTAGAAGATAGAATCTCTGTTCTAAAAATGAAATAAAAAATTGGGCCTTTAGCTTTGTTCTCTGACTCTGGGCCATAATTTAATTAAAACTGCATATCATATGCTAAAAATCTCATTGACAAGTCTTAGTTGAGGAATTGAGATTCCTTGTGTTACCTCAATCTGTGCTTTCTATTTTGCTGTCATATTGTTCCCTATTCTTATCCTGTTACCCACCCCCTGCATCATGCTCTCCTTCCTTTTGTGTTTCTCATTAACAAAGTGAATTCCTTTGAGATTTAATGATGTAATGTTGAAGTTTGAACACTGACATATTACTGTCTTAATGGATATCTTATTTGACAGCTCTGTGAATTTTAGCTCTCTTCTTTAATAGCATGTATTTGTGGGGAAAAGCTGGCATTGAATTTAAGTGCAGGGAGCTCAGGTAGGTTTGAAATGGAAACCTAGCTAAAGTAGCTCTGATTTCTTCCTACTGCATTAGAAACTGGAGTAAGCTTGAGATATTAAAAAGAAAACAGTATATCAATGATGTAACTGGAAAACCTGACCTTTATAACAAACACCACAGTATGATATTCATATTTTGTTATTTAATTTTGTTATTTCTTTTTATAGCACAGTTTTGGACAATGATAACACTAAAGCAGATCTTTCCTGTGTCTCTTGGAGCTTCTGTGTTCATGTGGGGAAACGTTTGTCCTTGAATCCATGAAATAACTTTCATATTTTGGCAGTGATAGTCTGGGAAGTGCAGACAGTCACCAAAGTGGCCTTTAATGTACTGTCATGAAAAATATTGCAGGTCACAAACAATTGTAAGTACAGTAGAAACTCCCAGTCCCTAGGATGGAGAGTAATGGTGGCATTTCAGACCTTTCTCAGCTCAGAGGGATCATCTTAGTACAAAACAGTAGATTCTTGTGATCACAAGCTATTTAAGGTACCTACTGTGGGTTTTCACTGTGTGCATGCATTCGTATCTTGACCACTGAGTGGGAATTTGGATATCACAGAAGACTGTTCATTGACAGAAGACAACTGGAAAGCTTGAACTATATCTACCTATACTATGTAAACTGAAGCTATTAATCCATTTGGAACAGTAAAATACAACTTCCCTTATTAAGAAAGATTATTCATATACAAAGGTGATGTTGTCATGGTCTTAATTTACATGAAATTGTCTGATGATTTGAAACTGGTCTGTAAGAAGTAAATTCACATGGATTTTCCATGTAATTAGATCTACGGTGTCTCTCAGACACTAGACCCACGTGTATCCTTTATAAGAGACATCTTAATATAAGTGTTTCACAGTATATTTCCTCCTCACAGCTGTACTTCTAAAGCAGCACCCAAACCTTCTGTTCTTGAAAAATTTCACTTTCTTTCCAATGCCTGAATTCTGCAAGTAGGAAAATTCATCTCTACCTACTCCTCTCCTCTCAATTTTCAGACAGAATCCAAAGCCTGATGATACCAGTGAAAATCCATTCATTGATTTATGGGACTTTTAACTGTACAACATCTTATACAGTCCCTTTGTTGTCAATATGTTGCTGTGCTCATCACACAGGAGACCAGCCAGATTAGATATTCAGGATTCATGGTATTCAAAAATAATGCAATGGATAAATCAGGAAGCAGATCCCACGTTCCTTTTGGATGCTTCCAGTTAAAGGCTTGCTCAGATTCGTGTACATATCTACTCATAGAAATTACACTGTAGTGAACTCTATGACAAAAATTCTAAAACAACACTGGAGTGTTTCTTACAAGAATTAATGAGCTGAAAGAACTGATGTAAAGATTGGAGCAAGCAGAAACAGAATCTGTCCCTGTTGACTAAAATCAGGAAAGGATTTGAGCTGAAGAGAAAAAGAAGAAAAGTATTTTTTCTACTGGAATAACCTCTGGAAATATACCAAGAATGGTTTGTATCTTTTGAGGCAGTTAGTTAGGTGTTTAAAGGTAAAAAAAGACACCAATATGATGGATTTTTGTGAATGTGACAGGATTAAGAGGCAAGAAATAAGCAAGGGAGTATGAGAGACAGTCTCATGAAGCATAAAACTAAACTGGTTTACAACAGCAGGGGGGTGGGGCCTTGCTTCTATATGACAGTTTTCATCTGCTTAGCAGTTCACTTTCTGCAGATAATTATATCATTATTTGGAGTTCTAAGTTT
Source organism: Pyrocephalus nanus (assembly GCA_038380795.1). Lineage (NCBI taxonomy): Eukaryota > Metazoa > Chordata > Aves > Passeriformes > Tyrannidae > Pyrocephalus > Pyrocephalus nanus. The sequence continues at coordinate 11,947,850 of CM076266.1, forward strand.
GTCTTATTTTGCAATAAAATTCATTGTGTGACAAGTAAAAACCACTTTTGTATAGAATTAATTACAATGCAAAAAGGACCTCATAATGTTTCTGTTACAATGGTTTCAATAATTCTGTTTTCAAAACAATTAAACAAAACCCATCACCCTTATTATTATTATCATTATTATTATACAGTATGTGATTCTCATGTTTCACCACTACTGTCAGTGCCTTCTTACGTAATATTTTTCTGTGTTTTAGGTATATTTCTATGGCATTTTCAATAACTAGCTTATCATACCTTTTTTCTCATTATGTTATTTTTCTTGTGATGTTCTCCCTTCACCTGCGTAAGATGCATATTTGTGTCCTCTATATGAGGGATTGAAATGCCTGGTATGGACTTGACATCTGTTTATTCCTCTGTGAGAAATCATCCCCTGCCCTTAGAATTTGATTAAAAATCTTTGCTCAGGCACACGCCCCACTCACCAGAAAGACCCTGGATTTCTAGTGACTGTGAAATACAGGATACAGTGCTGCATTCTCACATATGGTCATTGAAAATGTCTAACCTTTAGAATGAAGCTCAGAAAACCATAAGTCTAAGGACATAGGTCTAGTGGAAAAAAATTGCAATGCACATCCCCCATCTTCAGCAAATGCCCGACAAGGACATAAGGTTGGAGTGTTACAGGGCTGAGGTTCAATTCCCTGCTTAGCTTTTCCTGTGACTTGGGACATGCTGCTTAGGTATCCATAGTTGTTAATAGCAGCTTGTTTCCAACCAAACATTAGCTTGGCTACTGCGTAAAAGGGGATCTCCTTGTTCTGTAGAGTGTGGAAAATGTAAATACCTGCAAAATTCTGAAAAAATGATACACAAAGGCCACTGAGAATGAAGAGAGAAAAGCAGAGAGAAAGGGAAGACATAGCAGTTTATTCTTTTCTATAGTAATGATACTTGCCAAAGAGACCTTAATGTCTGAGATTTCTTATGTTGTTTGTTGTTTCTTTTACTATCATCAGATGAGTGAAAATGACCTTTATGCAAAATAAGCCAAGATTAGGATTTTTTTTTTCAAACTAAAAATAACCTCCTAATTTTCAACTTCTGTTAAAGAAACCTTTTTCAAGAGTTCTCTGCTGTCTTGCCACATAATCGAAGTGAAGGAATGAAAAAGTACCCAAATACGTCAATCATGCCAAATTCAAGGAAATCAAGATTTGGCCTTCTACCTGCATTTTATAGGAAAACTGTCACAACTGTCTCCCAAATAACTTTTATAGAAGAAAAAAGAAAACTGGACTTCAGTTTAGTTTATGTTCCTCTCAGGAGATGTCTTTACTGATACCGTCTGTGCTCTGCTGCACTCACGGGGAGCAATGTGACTTTGTTTTTCAGTCATTTGCTCACTTCTAGTCCAGTGTTCAGCCACTCAGTATTTCTGTATAATCAGAAGTTCTACTTAGCTTTATTTAACAAATGAGAAGCACAACTGGCACACAAACTCTCAGTAGTCTGTAGTGTATTAATCAACAAAATTCACCCAGTTTTAAGCAGACAGTTGTGCTATTTATCATAGCAAATAAAGTAAGGAAGAATTAGTACAAATGGGGCAATGCTTTTAATTCTGCTGCATATATCTAAAATATTTTTTTGTGTGAACTCACTTTCATCACTTAATATTTGTGTCTCAGTTATTTGCCTTTTCTGTGACTGTTTCAGAACTAGGGCTTTTCTTTTCTTGTCTTCACAGCTCATAACTTTTATTACTAGGATCAACTCTCTTTCCTTCTCACCACATTTTTAAGAAACCAGATTTTTATGATGTGGTAAGTATTACTGAGCACAGTATAAGTGAAGTCTTGCCAGAGATTTCATTACTATTTCCTTACATTTACATCCTACATTTATAGCACTATGTTGGCTTTTAAATTTATTCCTAAAGTTTTCTAGACATTTATGGACAGAACACCAATGTTATATCAAAATTCTTGAGAACATACTTTCCTCTGCTTCATTTCTACATTCTCCTTTCCTGTATTTGTAAAATATGTGTACTTTAGGGTATTTTTATTTTGATTGAGAGAAAACTTTTTCTCCAGGTACAAACTTATATGCAAGGAATTGAGCAAGGTCACAAGGTGTTTTTCTTTCCTTATTTTTTTTCTCTAGGGTATTATTACATAGAGAAATCGTGGTAAGGAATTACCATCTGATCTGATATACAAGTTTGTCCTACACTGAGTACCTGATAAAATGAACCAAGTACGTCATCAGAAGATGGATTGTTTTGTGGCTAAGGCTCAACCTCCTTACACTGAACTTTATAGCACTTTTACAGGCTTCCTGTGGGCTTGTACATATTGAAGAAAATGTTGCGTCATGAAGAAATCCTTGGGTTAGTGCCAAACCAAGGCTGCATGTCCACAATGAATAGTGCAGTGCTGGAAAGACATATTAGCTTGAGACTCAAAAGCAATACAGTTGTACTGGCCTGAAGATAATGAGCTTCTCAGCAAGGTGTATTAGCTGTAATACAACACTGATGGAAACATCAGCTCTCAGTTTTGAAGATAGCCTGGCCATGGGTCCATGCAACTCAGACAGTTTTGAATATTCCTTGTTCTGCCAGAGGGATATTTTTTCAGGGACTTTCAGCAAGTGATTTCACTGTTTCTATTACTGTGCTTCCTATTACTCTTCTACAATACTATTATCTAGGAAAACTGATGGAAATTTGTTGCTCTCTGCAGCTGATATCCCTAGAAATCCCTTTCTATTTATATATTAGAATAGGGCCTTGAGTTATAGAATCTGAATATCACTGGAAAGAAATAATAAGCAACAATCAAAATGGTCAGAGGCTGTGGGCAAGTAAAGTCTGTATGGCACGGTGAGCCAGTGGTCAAAATAGCACTGGTAGTCCAGAAAAAAAAATGTGGATAACAAAGTTATTTTTTTGGTAATCTATACTAACTTCCAGACAAACCCTCTTATAATTTTTTAACCCTTTACAAGCTTCAGAGAACTTATAAAAAAGCTTATCTAAAAAACTTTTGGAATAATGATCATCACTGTCATCATCATTCAAAAATACATATTGTATGAGTTTCTAATATAAGAATATAATAACACTTAAAATAATTTTAAAAAAATAGCAATGCTTCTCTTCTATAGAAGCCTGTGTAGTATATCTAGATCACCTTAGAGAAGGAATCCCTGCTCTTACCTGGCCTTTTTTTTTCTTTGACCCAGCTATTTCACATTTGTTCATTGTGGTGCAGGTTCAGATGTACCTCAAAGACCTTTTCAAGACTGTTTAGTAACCATCAATGGTTAAAGCCTCAGTGGAGTACACAGAGCTCTGCTAAATGTTTCTTTTTTTTACCCTAGGATAGCCAGCTTGGAATGAAATATAACAGGCTGACACAGCTGAACACCAAGAGACCACTTTGCTACTTTAGAATATGATTAGTTTAGCATCATTCAACAAAAGCAGCTGCCTCAACACAAACCACTGCCACCCCCCACACACCCCAATTTGGCCAGGAGGGCTGAACTGTGAGAACTTTACTGAAATCAGTGTAAGGCACTAGAAGCACACACCCTGTGTGTCATTCAAGGCTTGTCTCTCCATCAGTGTGATAAATACCTTACGAGAAGTGTTCTGGGGCTCTGGTCCAGGACTAACTAACTCAGAAGGCATGACAAATCCTGAGTCACTCACGCCACTACTTTTATTACATGAGTATTTAGGCATTGTCTTTTCCCTGAAAGTCTCCCTTCTGAGTATAGTTCAAGTCAAACTGTTTGAAGTTATAAAATCTGAGACCAGCCTTGCTTTTACCATGTTTCCTCCAAATGTTTCTGTTCTCTGGGTTTTAGTTGTGCTAGTTTTTGTTCATGCAATGAAATAATGTATCATCTTTTTTTTTTTTTTCTAAAATATTCTGAAATAAACACTGAAATGTATAAAAGAACCCTATGTGGTTAATGGAAACCATACTCTTACCTACTATGGTTAGAATTTAAAAAGGGGAAAATTAATTTCATTGCATTAGAACTGATGCGTAGAGATTTATATTGTGGTCTGATAGACAGCTACACACAAACCATGCCATTATCATCCCATCCAAGCAAGGCATTTGGACTTTTCATGGCAGAACAGCAATAGTAATTGATTGCAGGTGTTTCAGGCTGTGAGCAGCACTGGGATGCTTCACTCCTTCACCCTGCCTCAAACAGCCCTATGTCAGCAAGAGGATGCATTGGGCTGGTCTGTCTGTCCAGGTACAGAACTCATGACATGTTTGGAAAACAGCTAACACAGAACTTGTGTTAGAATCTTGTTTTCACTAATATTTCTTCTTATTGCTTCTTATTTCTTGTGAATTTTGTGGATTTCTTTTCCTTTCTTATTGAGAGTTCCCTGCATTTAGGAAGATATAAATAAAGGTTTAGATTTGTAAAATGTAGAAGGTGTGGAGAAGTCTTGGGCATCTGAAAGAAAGGGAAAAGGAAAGTGAAAAAGGTGGGAGGTATTTGGCCAGGACTGGCACAGGTGGGATGAGAGGAAATTGTAATGGAGAATGAACTTTCACCAGACGTAAAGTGTATAAAATCACTTGATTCTTTGCCCAAGTACTTGTTCCTTCACAGGTATAAAAGACCCAATGCTTTATTTTGTATAAGAAACATAACTGACTTTATTTAGGGATTTCTGGATTAAGGAAAGTGGCTGGGAGGCAGCATGCAAACATGAATGAGATAGAAATCAAAGGGAATGGTAAGTTCCTCCTAAAGCCAATAGGGATTTTACTTACTAATTTTCATGGAACTTAAAGATGACTTCAAGGATTGAAGGGTCCCAAAAGTAAAGGTGAAGAAAGGGAATTGATTCCCACTAGTGTTTGATGCTGAAAGGGAAAATTGATGGAGATGAGACAACTTGGGCAGAAACATTTGGAAAGAAGAATACTATGGTCTGGTCTTGTGAGAGAACTGTGATTATAGAGTATTTTATCTGGGGCACTTAGGGAAGGTGTAGTTAGTAAATTGTTACCATGTGACAATCAGAGAACGAACAGAGATAAAGGAGGAGGATTCTGCAGACAGGGAAAACTTCGCTCTTGCATATTTGTATTTCGTGGTTTATTCCACTTGGATTTTAGCAAGTTTGTACTGGATATAGAATGCTTACTCATTATTTACATTGTGTCTAGACCTGAGAGCCTTCAGCAGCATACTGGACAAAGTTGTCCTCCAAACTATACCTCTATATATGGTTGTGCTGTTTCAGGGTTTCCAAGGAACCGTAAGGTGCACACACTGCTGTGGGCACCATGATTCTTTGTAGCTTGGCAGGAAGAGGTCTCCATTTCCTAACTATGTCTCCGAGTGCATGTCCCTGGAGGAGATATGAATACACAAGCTGTTTTGCTTTCTCTGTTTCTGGGAAGATGAAGCTCTGAGTCTCTGTGACTCCCAGCTCTAGGCGTAACATCCAAATTAAGCTGAATTGACTCACATACAAGGTTGAGCCCTTTATCACAAGACTCAGAGCAAAAGGCTGCAAGTAAGATAAATATATAGCAAAATTATAGCTCCTGCTTTAACAGCAGATCTCTTGCTTAGATGGTTCAGTGTCCCTCACCAGCATGGCTGTGGCCAGTCATGACTGGGACAAGTCAAAGGCCAGGGACCCAGACTATGAGCTATGTCTGCCAGGTGGATCCTATGGTCTCCAAAGCAACTCCTATTCCAAAAACTCACATTTACTTTTCCTTGGAGTTATACTTCAGGTACAAATGCCCATGACATTTTCTCTAGGTTTCATAACTATTCAGCCACAGGAGAAGTAAACCATGTGAATGTCATTCAGAATTCTTTTAGGGATTAGTACCACAAGTGTTCTTGTTCCTAGTTATGTCTTTGCAAACCCAATTAAGGCTACTAATAAACATTAATTACATGTTTTACAAGATGGTAGTTTTGCATATTTTATGATGCTGTGGATTTTGGGTGAGCTCACAACTCTCCTTAGAGACTACAAAATATCTAACCTGGTAAGAGATGATGAGGGGTGAAGAGATATGACCGGTTGTATTAGCTCAGGCTTTAGCATCATGACAGAAAGGTTGTCACTGGCATTCCCCACTGCATGAGTGTTTAATATTTAAATGTCAATGTAGGAAACTGGCAGAATTCAGAGACTTGCAGTCCTCAATGTCCTGAGAGTTTTTACACACCCTCTGCTGAAGTCTGATGACATGGCTACCAGTTTTTCATCTGTCAAATTGCTATCAACACCAATTTTGTTGCTCCCTCATATTTAAAATTATGAGGTAAGTTTAACTTTGATGAAAGCTTTAGCCAGTGCTTGTTACATTTATCTCATCTGTTGTGCAAGACACTACAGAAAGAAACTCTGTCAAAAGACTTAAAAATCAGATTATAGAAAATTAGTGTCCCAGTTATTTCATTGACAAATTTCCAGACTCTATTTTATGATGGACTTGGGGAATTGTCCCGATTTACTGAAATTAAATAAAGATGGAGGACTTGTTAGAATCTTTGATAATACTGCTGACAAGTGAATTTCATTGCTATAGCTGCAAAAAGCAAATAACCACTGCAGAAATGTGGATGGTCAGAGAAAAGAAACTGAAAAAAATTCCATGAATTATTGCCTGCAGTAGATTAACAGCTCAACTGTTTTGGGAAAAAAAAGGACAAGTTGTTAAAAGTAAATCATTGATGTAACTTTCATAATAACTGTAAGTATACTTTTGTAACCCATAACTTACAGTGCTTTGACTTTGCTGCATTCCCACATTCTATGTATCTGCCACTCTTTCCTTTACTGGTCATATAAAGACATAAGTTGTGTTACTGATAATTTGCTTTATCTTCAATAAAAACTTGAAATCAGAAACTCAGTTTACAATAAGATTTTTTAATTAATGATAGCAAAACTGAAGATCATTCCAGTGGGAAAATATTAGATAAATGTATTATTCTCCTCAAGTAAGTAATGTATTACAAAGAAATACCATAAATTCTTGGTTGTTTACCTTCCTCAAGGTATTTGATATTCAAATATTTGAAATCTGAAAAACCACATTTTCTTGACTAAAGAACTCATGGACCATTCCTAAGGAAACAAAGATGTACTCTTAACAATGTTAAATCTGTTGTAGTTAATTAGCTAGGCTTTAGAATAATTTAGTTGATCCCTGTTTTCCCTCAACTTCTATTGATTTCACTTGGACTGGTAGAAATGAGAAGTCTCATCAATACTGGTGTGCAGTTTAGCTACAACCTATACAGAATAACATGTGCTTGTGTCACCACAGTTGTTACAAGAGAGACAAAAAAATACATATTGTAAAATGAGGAATAAAAGGCTATTTTCCTTTCCCCCCATGCCTTTCCTTTAGTAATTCTTACTGACAACAACACATTAGCAGAACTTTAATACCAAGTTGAATGTAAGGAACAGACAAATTAATGGTCTCAACTCAGCAAGGGAAGTGCTTCCAGGGATTTAGTTATGTTAGCATTCCCTGTCACTTTTTACTGAGTGTTGGTGACAATGAGGAAGTAAATCAGTGGCAGATCTGGAAACTGAATGCACTTGCCATCGATCATGTTATACATAAGATGATAAAAGCTTTGAGGATGCCTTAATTTGCAGACCACACCAAAGCTATCCCCACCACTTTCTTTGTGCTATGCAGAGTGAACTCTTCCTGCATATCTCTGGATCGTCCTTCTGAGTGTGTCTGCATTGACATGGTCCATGTTAAAAGCAAATTTTTGAAGTGAATCTCCTGATCATCCATTTTATCTGCACACACTTTTATCTGCGTTGAGTGTATGAACAAGGTAGATTTCAGCTCCTGTGCTCCAGAGGGCACCTACTGTGCTGCAAACGTCAGTGGGTGTTGAATTCAGAGGACTAGACTTGCAATAAAATCCATATGCTCACATCTTGACCACTTAATTCTCACAATGAATTGCTCCATTCTGTAGAACCTCTCCTATTTCCCTGCACTAGTTGCAGATGAAGACTTAGTCTTTATATCCATCTCGAAGTCTGTCCCTATTCACCAGGAGCTGACAGAAGAAGGAAGAGTAAAAAGGCAGCACTAGATTTTTTACCCAGGGATTACTGTCAAAACTCTCTGATCTCAGCTGCATGGCTGAGCATCAGTATACTGAAAAAGAGATGACTAATGAGGTCAAGAGATTGTTCTTCTCTCTGGCACTTTAACAAAGTTCACAGTGTTGGACAAGACACAAGACAGAGATAAGATTTGCTAAAGAGTACCTGTAGACTTGGTCTTACACAGGATCAGACTTTTTTTGGGCCCATCCTCACTGCTTACAATAGACCACACCAAACATATTCTTAATTGAATAATCTCTGTAGATGATACTAGAGAATGCACTTGCTTTTTCTCGATGACCAAACAGTAACTTTTTGTACCTTAACCAAGAGGCTCATATTAAAACCATTCTCAGTAAACCTGTATCAAAATCAGAAACAGATAATATGACATGTAACTAATTTCAGAATAAGGCCCCTTTACATTCACTAAACAAGACTGTTATTGCTGGTTTTGTGTGTTTAGCAATATTAACTCTGAAAGAATAATCCTTCTTTTTCTCAGAAGAAATTTCTTTCTTTTTATCATTGTTTTTCTTGATGGGATAGCATAAGAAGATATACTGAGACTAACTACTTCATACTTACTTCAGAATCAAAAATTAGAACAGAAAAACCTGATCTCTGCTCAAGTTTAGACATACTAAAAGTTCAGGTGGCAAAGGTGTGACAAGTTCATGCAAAAGATAAGTCCATATAAAGTATATATTTTGAGAAAGTTTTGTAAAAAAAATTGTATCAGTAAATATGGTATAAAGGATCTTCTTGGTGACACAGATTTGGTAGGAGAGACAGGGCACAAGGTAAATTAACACTGTTGTCAAAACAGGTTGCTGAAAGGCACTCTGCTGTGCCATGTGTAGGGAGATGTTCCTCTGGTGACAGAATGTTCTTTTAGATGAGTTAGTGCTACCCAAGTCTTTTGGGTTTAGTGGAAACAGCTTCCTTTGGACTGTGCTTCCTCTGCAGGTGTGGGAGCAAGAAAGCCTGAGGCTGCAGGATTTGCTGTGGATCCAGCAGTGTAGTCTTAGACCAGCAACTTCCAGCAAAACACTCACTGATTTGAGCTTGCTGCTGTTAAAGCTTGCTGATTTGCTTAAGACATTGCATAAACATTAGATCTTTTATAAAGGCCAGATTTGATCTATTTTTTGCCCATATTTTGCTGAGTTCTGAATTAATCTACTCAAAGTATTCCTTTTTTTTTTTTTTTTTTTTTTTTTCACAGAGACAAGAGGGCAATCAGAAGGACTGTCAAGTATTATTCATTTTGAGTCTTAACACTCAGCCTCATTCCAATGCCACTGGAGGCAAAAGGAGGTTTCTCAGATTATTTCAATATTATGAACCCATACCAAACTGGGAGATTGGGAGATATTGAGAGCCATTTATTGCCACTGAAGTTAAAAACACATCCAGCTTTTCACAAGCTGTTAGACTGAACTGATTTAAAGTTTAAGTTGGAGATTTTGGAATTAATTTAAAATTGAATCTAACCTCTCAGATTATTATTCTTCATATTTATGAAATTGATTTAGAATCTCTACTTAGAATTAAATAACTTCTTACTCTATCAAACTGTCATTTTTTACATGCCATAATAAAATTCGACCTATCCCAGGAAACTTTTCAAATAAGAGGAAGGAATCTGTGAGAAAAGAAAGCATCATATGAGATACATGCTGTGGGAAACAGAGAAAGAGACAATAGAAAGAAAATGTAGTCAGAAAACTGTCAAAGAAAGAATAATAATAACAAAACAAAGTTATTTTTAGAACTTCCTGTTAAAATTTATCTCAAAATTTTTGGAACCACGGACACACACAGACTCACATATATATATAAATTTTTAGACTTTTTTATAAAAGATAGATAATTTTCTTTACTCAACATGCGTATAATTTCTTCCTAGTGCTACCACATACCTATAAGATCCATTAATTTTGTCTTATAACCCATATTTTTCAAGTGATAAAGATTTTTTTTTTAGTTAGAAACTTATTAAAGGCACCTGCTTTAGGGCAAGTGACACATATATACTATCAAAAAATAAAGTAACTTAGCAATCCTTATCCACTCAAATACACACAATATGTCCACTTGAGACATCAGCTGAGCTTTTGCTTCATTCTTCCACCTCTAGGATAGTTGGTAGGAGTGTGGAATTAGGAAGCTGGGACATCCATGCTCCCTGAAAAGAACTGTGGACAAAAAAGTTGTCAATAGTAGGGAAGAACTGAGACAGATGAGTACAAAGACATCATCTTCCAAATGAGTAGGAACAAATTACTGAGGGGGTTTTGAAAGCAAAACAGCTGTTTTTCTCTTGGTTGCATTAAGGATTTGCGTGTTTCAAACTCAAACACTGTAAAATATGAGTGGAGTCAGTGTTAGCAAATTTGATGATTACCATACTACAGAGGTTCAGGAGTAGGAGCTTTAAAATGCTGCTTCCATCACCTGACAATCTTCTGTTCCTCCTTTGAGTTACTCATATTACAACAATATTACTCATATTTAAGAGTTGATAATCTGGCAATATTATTGCTAAATATATATATACACACACACATTCAGAAATAAATAAGAATTTATACCTGAAATGTTTTTGTGTAATTAGAAATTTTTATAGCAAAGCTCTTTTCTGGACTGGAGTATGTTATTGAAAAGGAATGATTATTTAGGAAAATTCGTTTTGACAAAGTATTAATTTAAAAAGATTTCCAAATTCTTAATTAGCCCTCCTAAACTAAGACTTTCCTAATCTATCTTTAACATGGAAGACAATTCCTCAAAATTTCTATAAATGAAAAATAAAAATTAAAATGAATTAAAAAATCAGCAGCACTTTGGGGGGCAAAATACTCTTCTTTTTCTTGACATCAATGAGTGTGTATTATTAAGGGTTGCTGCTCTCATAAAAAGTGTTATATTTTGCATTTACTATACATCTGTTTGAAACATCCATTTCTTTTCCTCCAGATACTTTTTGTTTGCAGATGATCTTGGCTCAGGGAACAAAAAAGCAGGAAGAAAAGACTCCTGCCAGAGTTTAAGGATGTCTCCTTAGCTCCATTGTCCAGTACCAGGGTGCCTCCAGGCTATGAAGCAAAATCTTGGGTTTCTCCAGTCTCTGGGAGTCATAAATGATGCTTATAATCCCTTGATTAGATGACAATCCTGTCATCCAACCTAATCCAGTCAAATCCAACCCGATGAATGCTCCTAAATGAGCATGAACATTCAGGTTAACCTTTGTGGTAACAGGTTCCAGGCTCTTTTGTGCAAGCGTTTTCCCAACAAATTAGGTTTGTAGACATTTATGCTTATGATTGCATAAATACTCATACCCACAAGCAAACTGAACAGCATGGTGACTTCACAAAATAACAGCTCTCCACGTGTATACATGGAATCCACTGAAGATTTGTCAGTTTTTGAAATTTTTCCCTTTCTTAAGGGACTTTTTATAATAGCTAAATATTCAGGTCATTCTCAAAAACTATTGAGCTGCTAAAAGAAATGCTGACTTTTTAAAAGCTTTCTATTATGCCTGCTACTTGATCCATTTTAGCTATTTTATCAAACTAGTAACATTGTTCTTGCTGGATTATGATTCTGAAGGAGACCGTGATTCAAAGCGTTGAACAGAAGTTGAATGAAATCGTTCACATGATCAAAGTTACTCATCTGCATGTGTTTTTGCAAGCTTAATCCTCAAAACCAGATGCTATAAGTTTACCAGTCATACACAATAGCTAACTAGCTCCTAGCAGAACGTAAAACAATGTTAGGACAGAATCTATTAGCTTTTTTACTCACAGGAAAAGAGTACTAAACAAATCCTTAGAAGATTAAAAAAAAAAAAAAAGTTAATAAACAACAATACATCATCCTTTAAGTATTCTGGTATCTAAAAGGCTTCTTACTAGACCAAATGCAACAAAATGAACTAGGTGGATTAGCTCAGTCCATTGCTTTTAATTAAATACATCCTGAGCTATGCTCTCAATGAATTAGCAAGAACGTTTGCTGCTCCTCATTTACACTTTTGCTAAAGTAGCAATTGAAGTAACTCTATTCTGACTAAATACTGGGGAGGAATGGTGTATAAGGAGCCAGGTGTAGGCTTTCCAAACCCATAGAATTAATCCCAAGGGAAGGGGAGGGATGATCCAGGTGAATTTTAACTTGGAAGTACCATATTTCAAAAGCGTGTAATCCACAATGTAATCCTGAATCCTTCTTAGGGGAAAGCTTTGCTGCAAAAATATTATCCTGACCTTTCTCTTACTGTTGCTATGGAAAGAAATGCTTCTTGGCTTCTGGCAAAGGGCCAGTAATTGTATTTAAATGGGGTGTTGAACAACCATAGTGTGTGCAGTGTGCTATTATTTCTTTGTGGGAGGTTTATTATAGGCTTCTGGTATATAATCTAAATTAGATGTCTGAGGAAAAATAATGCTTTTAAGTTTGGAAATTGTATTCTGTCTTTAAAATTCCCTGATTTCTCTGATAGTCTTTTGAAGTTCTTCTGAAGCTGTAAATGTTATCTATATTCCTTAATCAAACCATCCTTTCAACCAGCTGCAGCAAAATGTCTCTCTTTTATGTTTATGGGAACTTGGATGCAATTATTTTACAGAGATGAACTTGCTATAAACAACCCTATCATTTCTAGACTTTCAAATTTCATTATCTTAAGCACAAATCAACATTGACTCTGCTCTGAGTCTGGCTCTGATATGTTGTTTACCATTAACATGGGTGGGTGATCTTTTATTCAATTTCATTATATTAGTGAGTAAATTTAGCAAAATAAGTTAGCACAGGTTGGGGAATCAAATTTTTCAAGCTATTCACAGTACTTTAATCTTAACAGATTGGATGACACAGAAAAAAGGAAACAACCATATTATTCTTGTTTGCAACAGGTGCCTGGAAATGAGTAAATTTTATGCTACGATGCTGCTAACCAAGTGATTATTAGTATCTTGTATTTTATCTTTCTTATGTTTTATGATAATGAATATTACACATTTGGTTATACTTAGCCTTTCATTCCCCTCTTTTTAAAGACAAGATTGTTTATGTATGTGCATAATTATTCATGTGGCTAAACAAGGTGTACTTGACTTAAAACCAAGAGTCAGTTAGGCAGATGTAGTTCTAGCATAGGCTTCTCATCCCACTGAAATCAGATGATCTTGATTTTGGTTTGAATAGGTGTTGGATAGTTCCAGATAGTGCTGTTTCTCTAGCATCTCCTACAGTCTGCTTACAAAGATGCACTTATGTCCATGAAATGCCATAGAAAAGCAATTTAACTTCTTATGAAGTTGCACATGATCTGAACTTGTCACGTCTTGTTCCTCTCCCCTTGCCTTTGCTTGCAGTGACTTTTCAGCAAAGGTTATCTTTCTTGACTTTCTCTTAAAAAAACACTTTCCTGCTATTTCCATCATCAGTGCCTCTGAAAGAGCCACTTCTGCTACAATCTGCTGTGAATCAGCTGCGTGATTATATGCAGGAAAAAGATAATATATACACCTGCTATTTTCCATTTTCCCTAACTGTGTTGGTACTCAGTGGTGCTTAACCATCCTCCACTACAGGTCTACTAAAAAGTGTATATCTTTTGTATGTACTGGGACTGTTTAACACATACCTAATTTGAATTGTAACTTTAACGATCTTCATAATCGGGAAACAAAAATTTTGAACCCTTCTGCTCAGCTTCTAAAAAAGGCAATTTTGGTCTGATAATTACAGACAGAATAAATACAAAGGGCCAACATTCATAAAGTCTCTAACACATACCAAACTTAATGTCATCACAATTTCTGTCTGTCTAATGCATTGTGATGAAGAGTGCAGTAATGCAGTATGTAAACTGGTCTGCTGAGTATGATCAGAGCTTCATCTATTTCTGGATTTGTCCCTTGACAGCTACCAGTTTTAAATACACAGGGAAAGGTACACGAACTTGAAAGAAGGTTATGACACACTTCCCAGGTATGTTAAATTCTTGCAGCTTCAGGTTTTAACAGACAGTGATTTACCCTTTCTTTTTCCTTTAACTCTAAACTTCCTAGAAACATGGGTTTCTGTATCTCAGCCTCATGTGTTTTGGAAACTCATTTTATTTTTAAATCTGAAACCATGCACTAGCTTCATTTGAAGAACCCTAATGCTTGTCTCGGAGGATAATTTAAAAAATAGCTTCCTATTAATATTTTTCATACTTGTAGTTCTGAAGATCTTCTTGAATGTATTCATCAGCTATTTTCCACTATAAAGCATACTGCTCTGCTGAAATGCTCCCTACCTTCAACCATACTTACCATCCTCTTGCTGCTGCCTTCTAGTTAGTCACATTGATTTGCCTGACCATTACTAGTTTGGAGTGTTATGCAAACTATGAGAAATTAAAAAAAAAGGTAATAAGGAAATTTTTTAAGTGTCGAAATTATGGGGAATATACTCATCTTCTAATGCGAATTACTGGCTAACCAACTTAAAACTCAATGCTCATCTACTTGATCACTACTGAATAAACTTTACACATATTAATAACAAGCAAGGATTGCTGCTTAGTGTATTTATTTTGATCAGATAAGCTGTACATGTCCTACCCAATCAATTAATGATTGCTTAAACTAACAAATATTATTTTATAATTGATCTAGACTGACACAGAATACAGGGTCACCTTCCAAAGGTATCTGTCTACCAACAGTTTTATATTGTACAGTAACTTGGTGACTCATGACTACCTGACCCATAGTGTTTTGCTTCCTAACGTACCATGGAAATCAATTTGTAATTCTACAGATTTATTTTAACAGCATTCTTCATAAAGACTTTAAACTATTTGAAAGGTTCATAAAGTTTTTTAAGTCTTCAGAAAAACATGCATTTTACTGCTGGCACTTCAAGTCTCAAGGTGTGGCTAATATGACAATTTTGTCTTTCACCAGATAGGGCATGGAGAAAAATTTGAGGAATGTTGTCAAGTTGTTTTTCACTGGCTGCTACGAGGTTTCTATGCATGAGGCATGCCATGGACATCACTCACTCACAATGTACGGTCTGAAGCAATCAGACTAAGAAAATCTGGAGATAAAAGTAGGAAAGCAGCAGGGGGACAAGAGTGAGTGAAGCAAAACATATCAATCTGTGGAAGATGCCTGACTGCTTCCAATTGTACTGTCATGATCTTCTGATTTATCCTCCAGGGAGGAAAGATTGCAATTATACTGTACCAACAGGTACAAAAATGGAAGGAAAAATATATCTTTAGCATAGATAAAGATTTGTCAGTTTTATACAAAATCTCCTTTAGGGCCTTCTTAAACCTGCGTTAGAATCAAACCAAAATTCAATCAGGATTGTTTTATATGGTTCGCAAACGTAAAAAAACACCGAGTTTGTACAGACTTAAAAGCCCAAATGCATATGGATAAACATGCACTGCTCGAGGCTCATATTGGGAACACAAACACTAGCTGTAACTAGGAGGCTTGGGAATGAATCAAATAATAAATACTGCAGTGTTTACCACTGTAAAGGTCCAATTCTTATCTGTGTTAGTAAGGTGTGTATCAAGAATAATGCCAAGAAACAAATATAATTGTATAAATTTTATGCCAGTCTTGGAGAAACCATGCTCTCTGTGTTCGTAGTGTCTAATAATTATTCTTCTGAAATCTTCTCTGACCTAGGAAATTATTGCTCTTTTACTTAGAAGATATTGAAGTAGAAGAAAGCTAAGTGATTTGCATAAGTAATAACAGCATGTCAGTGGTGAGGGTTAGTAAAAAGGCATGAGGAATTCCAGTGCTATAAGTGGCAGTCAGAATCTTTTTCCAGGAAAATTAAAAAAAAAATTAAAAAAAAAAAAATCCTGCCAAAATTAGCCTGTGATAATTTTTAGAGAGAACTGTAATTTCAGTCAAACCTATCAGTCTCTAGTCAAGATTTGAAAAAGGAATTTGAATGGACTTTTAGAAGAAATAAAAATTTATATTTTGTTTAAAAATTCATGCAATCCTTTGTGATTGAACAAAAAACACAGGAAAAATATCCACTCAAAACTAGAGTGAAGGAAACCTCTTTGTTAAAGACATCAGTCAAACCCACATTTTTAAATTGGAAATGATTGAAACTTCTGGCCAAAAGAATTATTCATTTTTTGTCCAGAATTTTTGAATCATCGATTTGTTCCAAAAATCTTGGGGAATTCCCATGGCAATTTTCTGAGCATTTTTACCTTTGTAAAATTAAATTCTTCTATTCAATGCATTTCCTATACAAGTATCCAAAAGATATCTTTGTGCCTTCCAATAAGGATTTTTGAATTACACCATTTTCAGCTTTCCTATGTGATCTGCCTTTGTGCAGGTTTTGAACCAAATCTCCATCATCCCTCCTTTGGTCCATTCTAAAACAAAGACATCACAAAAGGCTGAGTGTTTCCTTGCAAAATCCCACTGCATACCTTTTCCATTCATATGGTAAATGGCCAGTGGCTGGTAAATCTGACCTTAAGACAATCCCATCACGCCAAGGAGGGATCACAGTCAGTATTTTTGCTACTCCTTTTGGCTGCACCTTGCTTGCCTTCATCTGCAGTTCCATTTTTGGGACCACAGTAATGAAGACATGGTCCTGTGATTACTCCTTGATTCTGTGTGGGCTCTCCTGTTTAGGACATCAGTCCTCAGCTTGTAGAGATGGATGCAGGTTTCCCAGTGACTTCCCAGTGAATCTGATAGTGATGGTAGGCTTGAAGCCACACTTACCTGATTTACCTCCAGTGTCAACCTATCAAAATGCCTCCCAGAGCAGGATTGTTTCAGGGTTTTAAAGACAAAACTACTTTCTTTTTCCTAAGGTATTTTGCTTGTTTTGATCCTGTGAGTAGGAGGTGGTATGAAATACAGAGGAGGCGGAAGATTTAAGGGGGGAAAGATGTGTACAATTCTGAGGCTTTCCAAAGGAGTGCTGTTGGATCTGAAACTGCTTAAAATATAACTATAATAATTGATGAAGAAATAAACTATGGTCCTTTTGAAAATGAAGACCCATAAAAAACTATGTAAAGAAACCTTTCTTAAAATAGTTCTTGTTGCATTTGCTAAGAATCTGTCATATTTTCTTTGGAACCTTGTGCTGCCACTGGTTGGACACACCAAAACATTTCTCTGTTTAAAGCACAAGTCCCATCTCTCAGTGTAGTGCAGTTAAAATAAAACCTTCCAAAATCTTTCAACTTCCACTGCCATCACCTGACAATGTGACTTTTTGAAAGGGTTTTTGTTTTAATAGCTGATTGAGATGAAAGAAGCATAGTCATATCCACAGATAAAACTCCTGTGATGGATCTCTGTTGCCATTTGGGTAAGAAGGAGTGCTTTTCTTCCTAAGATTTTATTGATTGTTTGTGAACTCATTGATAAAACAGGCTGTGTGCCTTGCTGCAAAATGCTGCCAGCTCTGCATGCCGTCTGGTTTAACAATGAATCCAATATTAAATGTCCTATATATGACAGGAGCCTTATGAAAAGCCATGCTTTTAAAATAACAAATGGTACTTTATACATCACTTTAGTGAGGAGATGTCGTTCATAGGAAACACAAATTAGAGTTGTAATGCTGTTTATTTTTTGGATCTAGCAAGCATATTTTGTAAGTTCATTAGTGGAAAGTCAAAAAGGCAAATTAAGTTAAGCCTAAAATCATGGTAAAAAGGAAATCTAGGTTACTCAGTCCTGCCTAGAAAGAGAATAGGTATTCTTTTATCTGATAACAAAGATGGTGAAGTTAAAAATATGAAATGTCGTAAGACTCTAGCTGGAATTAATCAATAGGATTCCAAACATTCCAAGTATCACCTTGTACTAACAAGGCTTAGCACTGTGCACTGGAGTACAGCTAATCTGGAAATATCAGCTAAATTCAGAGTTACCCGCAGTTGGAAGCAGGAAAGCACAGCGAATTGTGATCAGCATTTGTCCTCATGTTTGCTGTGAGTGATGGAGGCAAGTCAGCGTAAGCATACACTCTCAGATAATCAGCTACCTGACAGGGCTTTGGATGATGAAAAGTCTTTTCTCTGTCTCCAGAGAGCACAATGCTTATTTCAGATGTTTCCTGGAAGACAAAGGGATAGAAAAAGAGCATCTAGATTACACTGGAATGACAGAGATCTGCTAATAAAAATGTAAAGGTCAAAAGGCTCCATCCTCCGCTGGTGTAAACCACTGTAACTTCGGCTATGACATCCACTTATACCTGCTGAGGATCTTGATTATCAAGGTAGTGTCTGTGTCTTTTTTGCTTTGCTTGTCACACAGCACAAAGGCCAAGCAGAAGCACAGTTAGGATCCAGACAAAAGTATTTGCTGTTCACACACCAAGCATAGCATTCAAGGTATAATTAGAAGGCAGTTTTCTGGCAGTTTACAGAAAAAAACAAACCCAACAAACACCCACAAAAACCCTCAAGCTCAACAACAGCAGCAAGGACCACTGCGTGGTTTACAGAACATTTGAAGGGCACTAATAGATAAATCATAGCTCACATATTTGTCTTTGAGTAGTTTAGAACATCACCACTCTAAGAATGGGTGCAGGGGGGACCTGAAGGTGGAGCTGACACTTGCATGATGTATCAAGAAGAAATGAGATACATTCTGCTGCTATCTTATTTGATAGTCTTTGATAATTGATTATATACATAACAAGTGAATCACATTTCTCTCATTATGTACTTTTATTATTTAAGTGGCTACAAAATCTCCCTGAAGCTGTGTGTCACAGTTCTTAGATTTTCACTGACATTGTCTCACATTTGTGCTCTATTTCAAATTTATTTTTCAAATGGTTGTAAAGGAGAGCTCTACTAAAATATAAGAAAAGTATATTAAAAAAAAAAAGGAAACAAAAAAAAGTAGACTTCAACTATTAAATGAATGTCATTTAAATGTATTTTATTAAATCCTGGCATGGTACTTTCTTGCTAAATGATCAGAATTCTTTCTGGAATGGACGGAAAGTCAATTGCCTTTGCTTAAATCTGTCTCCAATTGAATTTATGTTGATTGGTACATGACACAAGGACAGAAGGGTGATTTCCCTGTACTTGCATTTTGATGGGCTGCAACCCAAAACTTGCCTTGTTAAGGCTTGCTACTGTTGTTTCAAGGTGCATTTTTTAAGATATACTACTATTTGAAGGATATAGCAATTGAAGTGGTCACTAGCTGCCGATAATTGAAGATCATTTTTCCTACTTTCATTACAAGCAGGTCTGATTAGTGCAGGGTTTTTGTCTTGGCCTTCCTGCCACCATGTGCCCCCTCCAGCAGCTTGGAATTCGCTGGACAGACTAAAATTGCTGATCATATCGCTCCTGCACTGCCGTCCTCGCAGTGCCTCTCTTTGACAGTAGCCAGTTGCCATGGAAATAATTGGGGTGTCACAAATTCAGTGTTATGATTTCAATAGAAGATCATGTAAAGTGGGAAGAAATGGTTTGAAAGAATAGCTAACACAAACAGCAATGGAAACAATAAAAACATATTCAGGAAGACAACACCATCTGCTAACTGTCTGTAAGGTTTTTCTGAGTAGTCCTTCAGGTAGATTTTTCAGGTCAGATTCCCTTTCTTCAATATTTCTGTTGATGGGAACTCCGTGCTCCCTGCCACATTTTCTATTAATCCGTAGGCAGTCAGATATTCAGTGAAGTGACAGCAGCATTCCACAGCAGCAGGTATCTAGGGCTAGATAAAGTGCACCAGACAGCACCTCATTTGTATTCTGCCCCACTTATGGCTGAGACGCTGCCTTCATGAAGCATTGGTACATAGCCATGGCCTTTCTGTCAGTCAACATACACTAAAAAGTCATGTGCATCAGACATGGAAGAAGGTGACAAGGTGTTTTTCTGGAAGCCACTGCACCTGGCACTACTTGTTGGATCAGAGATATCTCATTTCTTTGTCTCTTTGTCCTTTTTTGGTTAGATTTACTGGAACATTTCTCATTTCTCTATAGTCGTGGATAAGCTCTGCACGGACATTGGTTGTTGTGTATGAATAAGCTTCTCATCTACAAAAAGACACAAAACACCTGGTAATGCTGTATATCAGTTTATGAAAATCTCCATGTTCTGCAATTAGATTTTATCCATGTTTAAGGTTTCCTACCCAGCTTGAACATATTAAGTTTCTGAGGGGATTTTCTGAGATTTAGCTCTTTAACTATGGCAGAGCAACCTGAAGTCCCAGTTTAGCTGGGAAAGATGAAGAATGCATGAAATTATCCACGCATTTCAAAACCTGAAAATTTAATTTTTGGGCTGGATTTTTGCGAGAAGAATCAGAACTTCTCTTGTTCACCCTTTGAGATGGTGAATAAATAATTCCTAGAAAGTTGCAATATATGGAAACTTTGACTCTCTTCTGGGCTCTAACATAGCTCAACATATTTCTGTAGCACTTGCCTCGTTGTAATTGGGGGTATCCCAATTTCCTGATAATGAATATTTCCTTCCTGAGCCTGTCCTGATAGAATATTTGGAGTCAAGTAAGAGCCATAAACTTGCATGAAGTCACAAAGGCATAAAATATATAGTATTTACAGAAGGCATGTTATAGATTACTACTCATGAAGTCTGTTAAGGGATATGAAATAGGTCTCGCCACGCTTTATTTAATCATCTCTAGAATGAGGGTATTGATATCTCCCTATGTCTCAGGCATATTGTGATGGTAAATACATTCATGGCTACAAAATACTTACACTGGATACTTACTGTCCTGGGACAGACAGCACAATAACCAGACAGTATTCGGAGGGTGCAGAATTTCTTTCAGTTTTACTAAACTAATTAATTCCTGGTATAATGCCATTGACTCTAAGGCAGCAGATGTTGTCATTGAATTTTAACAGTTTCAAAACAAGGTTTTGAAGGTTTCTCTTATGCTGCCCACAATATCTCAAACCTATGGGTTAAGTTGCATTTGAAATGTGCCCAGGGTGTACCCAGCACATGGCAGTATACTCTGTTTTCCTCATGCGTGGGCCACAGCCATTCTCTCCTGCTTTGTGGATCTGTTTGAAATAATCAACTTCCTCCTTGGGAACATTTGCATGCAAGAATTAGTTTTCTCATGCATGAAGAATGTTTTTCATTTCTGAGAGAAATTCAAGGACAGAAAGAAATATTTTGATTTATGCAAAGCTGTGAATGTTTTTGGAATTAATTTTTAAATCTAGCTACAACCAGCTTACACTGATATAATTTGTTCTAGACCTTGTCTGCACTGAAATGTTAAACTAATTTTTAAAAAGGTGACTAAGTAACATTAGGTTTATAACCCCAACACTAATCTTGGGCAAAATCACAAGAAAATTAATATGGGATACATAAAGATTTACAGAGTAGTACCACAAACAACATAAATAAAACTGAGGCAGGGGTGTGTGTAGAAAATGGTACTTGCCAGACAAACTAGATGTTGGGGGTTTTTATGGCACTAAAAGTACAGTTGTCAAAGGTAAGTGTTGGTACAATAACTGGGCTGTAATTCAAAAAAAAAAAAAAAAGAGATTCAGAAGTGTTGTTCAGGGAAGAAATAGTGAAAATTAGGTCCTTAGTTCTGTAAATCACATTTTTAAGACGTAGGTAGGTCTCTACCATGTATGGGAAAGAGCTAAATTCTTACCAGTAAGAATCCCAAACACCACACACTGATTTAGGGAAAGTTAAACAAAACTGTCTTGAAAAACAGACATCTGAAACTCAGTGGAAGAGACAGAAAAAGGGGGATCTTCTAATTGGCAATAGTTGGGCAAGGGGAACATTTCAGAGTGTCTTGGAAGATTTGGAAAAATCATCTGAATTCTAGTGGATGCCTGTCCTGAACTTTAGGTCATAAATGACACATTAGGGATCTGATCAGTTCACTAAGTGTATGTCTGCCTGATGTGCCCCATCAGATGTAGTCCTGTATGACATTCTGATGACAAAATTATCACTATACAAAAATCAGTGAAATTCTGTTAAATGGATTAAAATTAAATCAGTCTTCATGAGGAGGAGAGAAGCTTTTGATTACTTATTTTTAAGTTTTGATGTTATCTTTCTTTTTTTCATATATTTCACAATTTTTCGGTGAAAGCTTTTGGTTTTTTTTCAGGAATTTCAGTTGTTGCTCTTCAGAGATGTAGGGGAAATATTTTACAATAAAATCCATGTAAATATAAAAATTACCCAAGCTCTGAAACTTGAAGACTTTCATTCATGCAATTTTCTACTTCTTTCTTTCTTTTTTTTTTTTTTTCTCTTCCCCCTCCTGAATTTCAGATTTCAGCCTCTTAGTCTATTTCAGGAAAGGAGGGAAAAAATCCTGAAGATTTTGCAATATGGAAAAATCATTTGCCATCCAGCTCTAATTAAAAACTTTCTCTAATTAATTCTTACTTAATTGACAGATCTCAAAAGAAAATAATAATGAATCATCATACTATGGAGCTAGTCCCAGTGCAATCTGTTCTTGACCAAATGCTATACAACATCCTTATCTGTAGTCTTGAGAATAGTCACTGCTAGTAAAATTTACAGATAACATGTATGGGTGGTATAGTAAATACTGAGGATGATTAATTTCTGTGAACAAATTTGGCAATTACTTGAACAGTTGTTTTCATTTGAAATACCTAAAAAGACACACTTTTAGGAGAGATGTAGGGAGGTCACGAAAGCAATTGAAATGCTGAAATACTGAAAGCAGTTGTGGTAGCAAAGAAGCTTAACATGAGCTCTCTGTGTGAGGCTGTAGCTAACAGGGCAAAACAGCTTTGGTGCTTGCATAAAGACAGAATATCAAACAGGCACATGATGTTGATATTCCTCCACAGAGATATTGCAATGCAGTTGTTGGGCCTTGTGTCCACACTGCAGAAAAAAACAAGTCAAACTAGGTGATTCAGTCAGACAGAACCCACAAAGAGGCTACTGGTTCTGAAAAGCTGATTGTATAATGAAAGACTGAAGTGTTTAAGCAGTTTGTTGATCATTTATCCAAGAGCTGCTAAGTTGATTGTTGATAAAACTACGAATGAAAGGGTACCAGGGTGAAGTCAGAAATCTGGGCTAGGGAAAAAACAAAAACCACAATGCAAATAAGAACTGCACTGCTATTTCTTGGAGTATAGTGGTTTTTCTAGCTTTTAAAGTCTTTAACTGAAGGCCAGATGTTTGCTAAAATGCATGCCTAACGGCAGAGAGATTCACACAAGTGTTAATGTGATGTCTAAACCGTTTTAGGATGTGCTTTCAAAACACAATGAAAGTACTATTGGACGTCTGTGCCCCAGGCAGGATGGGATCCATCAGGGGCCTTCCCCTGCTCCATTTTTTCCTCTCTAATTTTTTCTCTGTCTTTTGGGCCATCAATACCGATTGTTTGGCTGCAGGATGAGGCAGATGAGCTCACTGATCTAGCTGGAAACTAACCTAAAAACAACAAAAAAGGCAACCCCTGTGGCTGAAATGGCACATTCAGAGCTGTGAGCAATCTGAGACTACATGTACATACATAGGGCCTTCTAAACTTGCTCCTTGTCTTGCTCAAAGAGCTCAGATAAGGTTCCTGGCTGATTTTGTCCCTGTCACCTCAGACAAAATTTCCCATGGAAAAGTTCACAGTCTGTTTCTCACTTAGGCACTAAAAGAACAGGACAACACAGTCCAGACAGCAGCTATAAGAGGATTTACTACTTTCCATTAGGCAATGTGGTGCCCAGAGAGTAACTGGACCATGAGGAGACCTGCATCCCAGAATAATTCCTTGCTACAGCTTTCCATCCTCTCTGGAAAGATACTTTTTTTTTTTTTTTTCTTCTAAAATGCAGCAATTTGTCTTCATATATTGTGCTGCTGAGGGCAGGAGAAGAGAGAGGTCTTGCTACTTTTCTGACCTAAGAAAAGATGATATAGGCTCTGTTAAACAAGCACTTACAGAGTCAGACAAACCAAAGTGCCTGCACTTCAGGCACAGAAGTAAACGTTTAACTCAGTAGGGAATGTTTGTGCTAGAAAATTTAAATGACTCTGGTATTTATATAGCTAAGTGAGTTTGCTGGTTTTTTTTAGATATCTCTTATAAAGTTAGGAAGATAAATTGATAACTATGATATTATTTTAAATTTTACCCTAAATTAAACAGATCCAAACCAATATGCTAACTTTGAATGCCTATGTACTGTAGCTGTGGGGGATTAGGACAGAGATTTAGAATCTATCTTTTCTAACACAAGAACTGAGGGGTATCAGGTGAACTGACAGGTGGCAGGTTCAAAACAAAGACAGGGACTCATCATGCAAATTTTACTGAAGATATGGCACTCCTTCCTGCAGGTTACGAATGCCAAAGGTTGATATGGGTTCAGATAGACACATTTGTGTAATAAAAATTCTATTAATGATTCCTGAATCACTTCTGGTTCAGGAAGCCCCTAAGCAGCCAACTGGTGGATGTTAGAGGAATACTAACATATTTCCAAGGCATAGTGTGGGAAAACCAGGTTTATCTCATTTCTATGCTCTTCTGTGGGCATCCCCTTCTACCTACTGCCAGAAACAGAATACTGAGTTGGTGAAATATTACTCTGACTCACCCTTAAGCTCTGGTAAAAACTATTCCCTGACAGCAGGAATTTATCATTTGAGAGGGAGGTTCTTGATATCAGACTATAATTTCTGACTATCATCTTTAATTTGACATTCCATCACAACTGGTTTGCAACCAGCCTCAGCTGCTCAAATTCCTCACATTCTACTACAAATTTCTTGTGACTACTTGAATCTAAAAAGCTTTCAAAAGTATATGTGGAATTTACTACAAGAATTTTCTTCCCAAAGGAGTGGCTAGATTTTCCTAGACATTGTGATGTCCTGTAGTTTGAACACTTGTCACATGACAGTATTACACAATGGAAAGAGAAAAATACTGGCTCATTCATGTGGTCTGGGATTAAATCCATCAGTGGTATTCAAAGTGATAAGTAGGGCTTACATGTACAGTAAATCAGCCAGCACAGCATGATAAATTATGCTTTCCTCTCTGTCAAAGGATTTTTGAATTACAATTGAAATATTTTTCCATGGGCAAACTCTGGATATGCAAAATAGATATAGAAGCTAAAAACACTCCAGGCCTTGCCTTACACCTTGAGTTAGGTGACAACGTGGTTTCAGATGCATTAAGGGTTTTGTCTGCTCAGAAATCTTTTCTTCTAAAGTAAGGTATTTCTAAACAACTGTGAGCACAGATCTGCTTATTTAAAAGGACATAAAACTAACCAAGAAAAAACAAAACACCCCACAACAAAACCAAACAGAGATTTCTGGAACAGAAGTATCTACAAAGAGACACATTTTACGAGAAAGCTATTCTGGTCAAATTTCCCATGCAGACAGACCTTTAATTAATTCACTGTAAAACCATGTGTGGAAACTCTCATTCTGACTAAAGCTCAAATTATAGCAGTTTAATTTGTTTCCCTAAATTGACAGGTGTAAACTATACAACTAATTTTAATCTGGATACTGGAACATTTCAACATTTCAGCTTTCTTGGCTTTTACATCAGTTTTTGGGGCTTGTCTATGTTTGCAGTTATACAGGTTTAATTTGAGATTTCATCATATTTAGACAAACCAGTGCTAGAGATTATGCAGCAAACTTATATTCTGCTCTGTCCAAGTATCATTTGATTACAGCTACATTTATACTGAAGAAGAAAAAGGCACTTTTGACAGAAAGAAAGAATGGCATGAAGGCATCTGTATTATTTTAAATAGAGCTGTGCAAGACTGTATGTAGCCTATCTCTCAGTTACACTTGTTCATCTCTTATCTGTGGATAAAATACATGAAGGTCTAAGCTCAGCTGTCTGCTTTTGCTTGGATTTAAGTGATACATATTAAAAAATTATGTTCCCTCAAGTGTAGTGTAGGAAAGGCGTGGTTAGCAAGGCATGGACAATTGAGGGCAGAGACTTCAAAGGCTGTAGAGTGAGGGGTGAATGAACAATGAGTAATTATGCATCTTGTGCATCCTCCTGAGCAGAGTAAAATTCAGATCTATGCTTATGACAACAACCTTTCCAGCTGAATCTCTCTCCACTTTAGATCACAGCACAGGGTAGTCCACACCACTCAGTACATCAGATGCTCTCTGCATTACACTCAGCAGCTTTTTTAGCATGGAAACCTGAAGTTTGATATAATTTATGGGTCATCATGATAATTAGTATTTTACGAAACTGTTTCAAATATACTCTATAAAATCCACACAGTCCAAACTTTTCTGTATGCCTCTGATTCCAATGCAGACATGCAGGCTCACACTCTAATATTCTGCTCACTCTTCCCTAGTGTGAGGATTTTACAAATGAACCTTCTACGCTGATAAGAAAATAGATACTAGCAATTACAATGGGGTTTGAGTAGGGGAGTGAGGAATATAAATGAGCAGAAAGGTGCCAAGATATCAAGATGAAACCATCTGACTTGGTGATAGTTGTAAAGTGAATTTTTAATGTGGTGGGTTGTGGTTTTTTTAGTCCTGATTAGAATAGCATCTGGTTTTATGTCCTGTGTAGCAAAAACCCCTTTCAAAAAGGTTAAGGCAGACTAAATGAAACATTTGGAAGAGTCTGTATTGTTCATCTTTGAAGCTATTTTATTGTAATTATTTATACAATCCTATTGATAATTAAAAATTGAGAGAAGGGAGAAAAAGAAAGAGACAGGAGGAAGAAAGAACATTACTTTCTTTTCACACGTGGGTCTTTGCTTTTGTTTTTTAATGAGTTCTTGCATTTCTGCAGTCGAACTCAGGAGAATGCTGGAAGGTTACTTCCCATAATGAACACAGTCTGATATGTGAAGGGCACATCTGCAAAGGCTGCTGTGAATCTGGGAGGTGAAAACTAAGCGAGAGGCATGAGGGGTGGGGAATGAAGGGGAGACAAGGCTTGCTAAGTGAAAAAAGGGCACAGGCTGCTAAAAAGGTAGTGGGATGGTGGGCTCCTCTACGAAACATCAGTTATATTTTCATGCAAAAGGTTTTTATTGTGGCTGTGCAGAGACCTGGTGCAAGAGCTTCCGGCCTCTTCGGCTTGCTTTCACTTGGAGCCATGTACACCACTTCCCCTGAGATTTTCTTTCACCTCTGTACTGCAGCCAGTTCAATTAAAAACCTGCTGAATGGTATTATTTATTTTTGAGAGTGTCACAATTATCAGCGGGAAATCACAGGAATAAGCAAGTGTCATTAATTGCTGTGATCCTGAGGCTGGATGGGCTTGGACACAGACTGCATAACAAAGACAATGGAAGGTGTTTGAGTGCAGTAATAGTTGTTTTCTTCCGTGAATAATATCTTCTCTGGTATTATTTATGACACAAGAAATGACTTTTAAGATTTGGTTGGTATACCATCTTTGAAAAACTCACAATATAATTGGTGTTTTTCTTTTGATATTTAAATAAAAAAAATCCTTTCTTTTTTTTTTTTTTTTTTTTTTTTCTGGAGAGGGGTGTGGTGGGAGGGACGTCATACTCTCTAGTCATGTTATTACATTGCCAAGAGGCATTAAAATAATCAATGTATTTCTTCTACATTCGAGTTTCTTCATTACATTTCTGCTCCACAAATACTTTAGCTTGCAGTTTTTCAGGAAAAGATAGGTAAATTGCTAACTTTTAAGCAAATATCATACAATAACTGCTAGTTTTCAACTCATAAGTGTTACCATCCACAATATACTGCCAGCAGTTACACTTACTCATCCAAAGACCAGTGACAATGTCTTGTAATATGTGACTCAACAAGAAAAACAATGCAGCGTAACTCTTCTTTCCTATTTCCCCTAGAGAATGTTGCAAAAAACCTTCTCATGACCTACCTATATGTAAGAAATTATTTGCCAGAAATACTTATTAACATATTAAGATAAATATATCTGAGGCACTCATAAACTTTTAATGAAAGATCTGCCAGAAAACCCACAAGTTAGCTGTGCCCCTGTTAAAAGCTGTATGCTAATATTCGAATGAGAGTTCGTGTGTATGAAGTAGATCTTCCACATTAGAAATGTCAGGTAGCCATAAACTGTCTCCCCTCTATAACTGCTGTGAAGATGATATTTGAAGAAACATTGTTTGCTTTTTCTTTCCTCTATAATTCTAATGAGGATAACATTTAATGAATTCCAATTATTTAATGATGATACTTTTTTTTCCTTAAAATGTTGTGTCAATCTTGATGTTTCAAAAGAAAATGGCAATCAAGCTTCATAAGCAAAGTGTTATATTAGCAGTAAACTTTACAGCACTCTCAAATTATTGAGTCACATTTTAAATATTTTAGTCAAAGAGACTCAGTATATTTCCTTAGTATAGAAAGATAAATATGATAGAGCATATTACTGTAGCTTAATGGGTTACTGTGGTCTTGAGAGTTCAGCCTGATGTGCATTACTTCAGCATAGTCAGGATCATCAAAACCATACATGTCAGCTGCCAGGTCTTATCCAAGGAGTGGCAATTCGCTATATAGCAATACCACAGTCAGTCGCTGTTATTTGCAATCCTTAGCTATCAGTGCTTTCTATCTTTTAGTGATTTCATTGAGGAGTGGCAAAAAAAATTCATTGACTGAAATGAAATCAGGTTTTTATTCTGTGGCTGAAATTTGCCACTAGACAGTCTGAAAAATTCCAAGGTATTGATGTACCTCTGTGTACTAGAACATGAAACTAAATTTTATGATATGTTTAGACCGTATTCTGATTTTTTTTTTTTTTGTGCAAGAGGATAATATATCCAAAGACTGTCTTCTTCCACTGCCTTGAGAAATACACTGAGAGCTATGACACATGTTCAGCAGTATAAAAGCCATGTGTTTGTCTAAGCTCAATACCTAACTTCTAGTTGGGAAGCTCAAAACCTTCTCTAGCAGGTGTAAAGCAAATAACTCTTCTGAAACTGGTTCATCCCCTGCTATCCTAAGAAATCAGTATGATGTACAAACACATATCACAACACATTATTGCTGACAATCAATTCTAATGCTGACACAAAGCAGTTAGCATTGAACAGAATAAAATAATTGTTTGAATCCTTTTCTCAGTGTAAATACTGGTGTGTTTTGAGTCTTAAGGACATTTCACAAGGATCAAACTTCTGCTCACACAGACCTTCGTTAGCTTACCTGCAATGAATTATCTTAAAGCTGGACTGGAACAATTTTTTAGTTTTTAGTATTGGTTCGAATTTATCCCCAGTTTTTGAAAAAACAGTATATTAAGAATAACTTTTTTTTCTGAATAAGCTGTTGCGATATTAGAAAGACTGCTTGTGTGTTCTGCTGTGCTTGGTTGCTTCTTTACAATTGGCTTTTTCCAGGAATTAATACCTAATTTCTAAAATGTAGACAAATAATACAGTCCATCCTCCACTCTCACAATGTTTTCTGATGCTGCCTTTATCTAAGAATCTTCTTTGTCAGGTTCTGTGGCAAATCATGAGCTGACACTACACCATGACTGCCATTAACCTAATGCCTACCAATAGTGCTATAATCTGGAAACAGACTGTAGCAGTAGCTGTTGCCTGCTTTTACACAGCTATCAACAGCCATTTTTTTCCAGGAAATGCAGCAGTGGGCTTTAGTAGATTTCTGAAGTTTTATAGTACAGAAATGCTGTCAGATTGAAATGTAACCCTGAGTTTGAATGCACAGACCATTTCACAGTTCAAGGAAAATTCAGTAAATATTTTGTATGCACAAGATTTATCAGAAAAAAATCAAGCATGTTTTTCAAAGGAGATAAGTAAAGAACTGATCCAAAGAAACTGAGAGAAAATCAGCCAAGTGCTCAATTATGCTTGATTTTTTCTGATAGAGACACCTAGAACTGTAATTCAGAACAATGAGAATGGCACTGCCAGTACATCATATTGAACTTGATTCTGAAAAATGTCTGCTCTTGAAAACCTTTGTCTCAGGGCTGGGAAAAAAAAAAAAAAAAAAAGAGTCCTCCATAAGAGAGGATAAGTGTTAAGGTCAGCTCTAGTAGTACCCAGTCAGTGAGTACTCTATGGGATGCAGCCCCGCCTCAGTGGATTCATCTGGAGTCTTTACATTTATAAGAAGGTTGGGAAAACCTTCAAGATGAAGAAAGAACTGCTAAAACATGGAAGGGATCAATTAAGTGATCCTGGCACCAAGCTTGACAAAGTTCAAGAAGTGTTTGGACAATTCTCTGAGGTACGTGATGGGAATTCTTGGGGTTGTCCTGTGTAGGGCCAGGAACTGGACTCAGTGGTCCTTGTGGGTCCTTATGGGTCCTTTTCAACTCAGGATATTCTATGATTCTATTAACTCTGCTGTCAACAGTGTATTTCTCTTTTTACAAGCAGCATTCCTTTCCCAGTGTGAGAAAGTCCCCCATTTACTTAAGCTTAGCAGAGATCCATCCATCACCGATTTTATACTAAATACCCTGTGTTCAATAATACTTTAAATATTCTTTGTTAACAGTTAATTTAATTTAAATCCTTCACAATGCAATAAGTGGCAAATAAAACTAATTTATAGATTTTATTTTTTTTTAATCTGAAAGAGGATGACACCTAATCATGCAATCATTTTTACATTTAAGGTAAGTAAGGCTGGCAGAAACATAAAAAAGCCAAATAAATATTCCAGCATTAAGACAGAAATGTTCCCACCTACATTTGTTAGCTGTGAAAATGGCAGCTAGAAACTGCAAAATAGCATTTACTCATCCGTATATTGTCTTTGCCGGCATCAGATGTACCTCACCTCCCCTTCATCTCAGCTCAACATTACTCACTTATGCATGCACAGCATGTGCAAGTGTGAAAAAAATAACTTCTCTTGTAGGAGCTTAAGGTGGATAAATCTTTGATGTACACTGGTAAGCTATTCTAATCTTTGCAGGCACTGTATGAGATATCAACTCTTTAATACTCATTCCTCTTAGAAAGCTGCACAATTGATCTTGTGAAGATCTAAGTAAATCTAGGATTTACTGCTAGAATAAATTGATACACATAATTTTAAAGATACTTATAATAATCAGAATGGCTCCATAATGGGCATAACTGCATTAAGCCATGTTAAAAAGCAGCACATTTATCATCAAATATTTTGAAATTAGTGTGAAGAATATTTCTGCTTTCTTCCAGTTTGGTATATACCATCAAGCCAATGAACATGGATCAGGTCTCAATTGTTGAAAACTGACAAGCTTCTAAGATTTTGTTACTAAATTTTTTTTTTTCAGTTTGGAACTCTATTAGAATTTAAAATAGCCATTAGTGATAAATTTCACTTATTGTTAAACTGTACAGATGGAGACTTTGAAATTCTACTGCATCTCATTATCTTTTAAGTTTCTTCTGCTTTTTTTCTCAATTAGGCAGAAGAAACTAGCAATTTTACTGCTAAAGTGTTTGTTCAAGAATGATACTGAAACAGTGGGCAATCTTTATTTTGATCAGAGCTACCAAAATGTTATGAAAATATAACAACAAAGATTGTTTTTCTGATACAATTTCCACCCCCCTCCCCAAAATAGACCGGTACATGACTTTAAGGAATGCAATACGTCATCACAAATCGTTACCAACGGGGTGGTGAAATATGACTTAATATGCTGTCTTTTTCAATTACTATAAGCAGATGATTTTGCCCATGTAATGGCATGGAACAATATTTTTATTACAAGTGAAAGAAGCCTTTAGCCCTTGTATATCAAAACCATTGATGTCTGTTTTGCTCAGTTGCTGTGTATAGTGCATGTTACAGGAAATCACATTGTCTGGGTAGGAACTGCTTCTTTGATCCATACTTGTGTGCTGCCTGGCACAATGAGGCCTTTGATTCAGAAATGGGTACAACTCTAATAGATAAGCTGTGAAAGATAATAAACAGTAGGAATTGTAATTGTTGGTGTTTGGATTATTAATGCAGAAACTGCCTCACAGATATTAATCCATTTCACTGGTATCCTCTTGTACCAGTTGATCCTCTGCCATTCTTTCTTCATCAATTAGGCTAGGGTATGTAGCAAATTAGGATGAATTCCAGCTCTGCCCACATTATTTGATTGGTTCCTCCCATTCTCATTCAGTGTTTTATACAGTCTTGATGAGGGAGTTGGAATTCATGCATCTGGCCCAGTAGCCTGGATAAATAAAGTAGCAATCCTCAAAGGACTATTCTGAATGAGACAGACATTTTGAAAAAAAAAAAAAAAGAAAAAAAGCCCAAAACAAAAAACACACCAACAAAACCCCCTTATGATGGCATAATGAGCTCAGTTTATACAGTAGTTGCATAAGCGTAAATGTCAGGGATTGTTTTTTCCCTTCTGACTTTGTTTTGCTTATACTCACAAACCTTTCTGGCAGGATGGTTCATTTCCTAAATAATCTCAGTGGCCCAGAACCAATGGTATCCTCAACCAAATCACACCCTGCTGGTCCCTTTCATGTCAAAACTTTGAGGCATTCTGGTTCACTGTCATTTACAGTTTCTCCATGACACATACAGTGTTATTGCCAGTCAAGCCACACTGTACGTCTTTTGATTTCGTTTGCATTCCTGGATTGCTCAAGCTGGTCTTATTGAGATCACTGAAGAACATCATTTCCTTATTTAAATAGGATTTGCATTTCTCAGGCTTCTTTAGCAGCCTCTCTTTTGAAGACTGCTTTTGAAGATTTGCCCTGACGTCCCTACCAGGCAAGACTACAAAAGAGCATTGTGGGCGCCGAATGTCCTTCGCACTGTTAGTCTAGTGGAGGGCATTATGACATGTGGGGTAAATAAAAGCTAACAGAGATAACAAGGATCTTAATACAGGCAAGCATTAAGATCTCTAGAGCAGCTCTACTGTAAAATCTCATTGACAGTCCTCGGTCTCTGTCAAGCTAGACCAGCTACAGAAAATTGCTGATGATGTTAGTTCAAATTACAGTAGTGGTAAGTCCAGGCAAACATACACGCAAACAAAGATCAATTTATTGTGCTTTTGGACAAGTTCTCAAGGTAGCTAGGCTCAATCCCCATGCTCTAAAATATCCTCTGAATTGAGTTTTCTTTCTTTATAGGGCTGACTGATATGGCTGATATCCAAAACACCTTGAAATCAATGTGAGTGAGTGAAACTTGACACAAAGGCTTACTTATTAACTTAAACACACTTTCAGAATACCAGGTGCTGAGATGAAGATACATGGTCAGATTCAAGCTGCTGCTTCTTCTAGTGAACCTACCCAGATAGACATATATCAGCTGGAGTCTTGGTCCAAAACATTTCAAATTCTGCATGAATTTCTTTCATACAGAGTATTGAATTCCGGGAGCTGAATCAATACACAGAAAGTAGGTCATCCCTGTAGCTTAAAGTGATGGGAGTTCTGTGCTTAGCTCAGGTCTTGCCTAATTGCCCAAACTAGGAACTAGAACTGTGTCTGATGTATCACATATGTCGTTATCTCTTCAAGCCTTGTTCTCTCCATAGAGATAATTTGGAGAATGAAGTCCATAACTATTAGGCAATTCCTTATTTCCAAGACTATGTGACCTACTTTGCTCTTGTGGGTTAGTAGGTGGTGGAAGAAGAAATGAGATATTAACTTTATAGCTTCTCAGACAACCTCAAAAATTAAACTATTGTCCTGTATTATCATATATCTTTGTAATTCCTTTGTACTTCTGAACCCCAGGTCACAAACTAGCACACTAGGAAGTGTTCAGCAATTTCCATACCATAAATCCTGCTAAGGATGAAAGATTCACTTCTGAGTATTACTGTCCAATTTCTGTAACACCAGGATTAGCTTATTTAGGTAAGCTACTGAGTCTGAGGCTCTTTAACCAAAAATTAACCTCAGAGTTTTGGGAAAATCTCTGAGCAACAGCTTTTCCAGGAATGTAGGATTACTTGTTTTTGTGGCAATGCTCTCTGCTCTGAAAAATCTTCCTATTAGCACTTCCTTCGATAGCAGTGAACAATAATTGGACCAGATCCAAATCTTAGGCAGCACTGAGCATCGGTGATGGTTTTTATGGAAAATGCTATTAAATATTGTATTTAGTTCATAATGAAAAAGAAAGTTCTGGGGGTTTATCAGGAAGTGATTTTTGTTCTGTGAAAAGGGACAAAAGGGGAAAAGCTGATTTTGAAAATAAAACAATGAACCAAGAAAACTTTAAAAGCATGTAGACTCATAGAATAAAACATAGGAAAACTCCAATCTGAATATTCCACATATTTTGACAACCCAAAACAGACAAACAAAAAAAAATTGAGACAACAACACTTTCAGAAATTATTTTATTTTATTTTATTGAAGCAGGTATTTCCAGGGGATGTTCTTATCTGACAAAACCAAAGATGGGGGCAAATCCAAGGCAAACAAAAGCTTTTAAAATATTTAAAATGTCACTCAACCATCCCTAATCACAAGTTGCATAAAAATAACAAAAGTGTGGCTTATTCAGATATTGTTGGAAACCCACCTAGTTCTATAGAGAAACTGGTCCTCAAAAGACATTAAATAACAACCTATCAGTTTACCAATCTCAAGCTGATATTATGCACATTATACCTGCATTTCCAAAAATCAAGGGGTCATGCACTTTCTTCTTTAAAAGGTCATATGGAGATTGTTAATGAAAAGCTGCTGAGAATCTAAAGCAGTTAAAGGCAACTGTGACTAGAGGAAACCAATTTGTATCCATTGGTTTCACAGCAGGCTGTCATCTCTCTGCCTCTATTCATTTGCTTATTTTCTGGTTCAGTAAAAACTCTGTTCTACTATTATGATTTAATGGCATGGTAATCTTTATAAACCTACTAGATTTTTCTGGAATATATTTAGGAAAAATAAATGTATAGGGGCTGGCAGCACACTCCTTAATTAAGATTCCCCATGCATGTGGGCAGGCGCGTGTTTGGAATCCAAACCCATTCATGCTTCTTACTCACAAACAAGGCTCTGGTTGGAGGGAAGAAGATGATGATAATGTTTCCTAACACCCCACATTTTAATATAAAAAAAAAAAAAATCCAGGCTGGAAGTATTTTAACACAGATTTTCAATCTCTGATGTGTCAGTGACTCTCAGAGTGATAATGAAGAGTTATGATGCTACAGTTGCGTGGTCTGGAGTGAAATGCAGGGTTACTTGAAGTCAAGAATTCAGGCTGCAGTAGGAAGGGGTGAGGGGTTGTGGCTGGACTGCTTCTCACAGCAGTGCCTATATGTGTAGAAGGAAATTCACTTCTGGAAGTGAGGGCTCACAAAGACACACACAGTCACAAGCCTATAAATGCCACCACCAGTGGATTTGCCAGGGGAAATGCACTGTTTTTCAGAGGTTGAGTGAAAGTGCTGTGACAGGGTACTCTAAGTAACATGCATGGTACAGTTTCTAATTCTTTCTCTTTCAGCCATTAAGGATGATCACGATCCCAGGATAAAGGGGGAGGAAATGAAAAAGGAGCAGAAATAAAAACATCACAACTTCCCAGCAAAAGCAACTGTAGTGGGAAAAACCTATGACAAAATCTCATGAGGAAAATTCACATGAGAAGGAAAACAGTTAAAAATATTTTTTTATATTTTCTTATTCTTTCTTCTCTGACACAGCAAAGCCAAAATTTCCTATAAAAAGCTTCCATTTGAGAGGGAGGGCATAAATCTAGATTAGTCACTACTGGGTGTTGTTAGTATTTCTAAGGCACTGGGTCTTGTAAGTCATTTAAGTCTGCATTCTTACAAAATAAAGGAGATGTATTCAATCGTGAAGAAGCCCACAGCTCTGGCTGGCACACTGCTGACTGTTCCAATGTTTTAGTGATGTTAGTTCCCATCCACCTTCCTTTCCAAGGAAGGGCATAAGGTGCTCAGGCAGGAATATACAAATAAGCTTTTCTGACACTTGTTCATACTCTTCCTAAATTGTGAGTCTAGGACTGAGGGAGAAAGATAGTTAACAACCCTACAAAAAATTCCCTAATACTTTTAATCCACGTGAGAGAGCCAATTAGCTTGTGAGAACATTTCATCGTGCCTTGCCCACATCTCCAGAAATCGCTGTTTGTGAATTCAAACAGATCACTTTGGCTGATTGTACAGTAAATCAGTGGCACAGCATTACTTACATACCATTCATTGCATGCTTTAAAATGTCAACCTCATTTTCTCTATGAGACAAACACCACAATAGTCTCCAAAAATGTCAAATTTTTCTTGTTTTTCATCCCTCTGACTTCACATTGAATGGACAAACAACCTGGTCACACACAAACTCCTCCCTTGGAATGTCCTGGAAGTGTCAGCAGCTTTCCCAGAAATAATGTTAAAAGCCGCATGATGTTATTGATCTACTTAGAGAATGCCAAAAGCCATAAACATTAATTAAAAAAAAACCCTAGTCACAGTACACGATACGTAAAAGAAGAGAAAATAAAATCTACTTAATATTCCATATCAGCTGTAAAAGCAGTCAATAAATTTTTGCAGCTTTATATCTCTGATCCATTGATTCCTTTAGTGTTTTGAATGACATGGATCTGTTGTTGGAAAGCCAACATAAAGCCCCTCCAGCTTATAGGCCCATTTGACTCAGTTTTTACAGCAGTGAATATCAACAACTGAATTTTCAACTTGTGAAAGCAACCAGAAAAAAAAAAAAAATCGAAAACCTAAGAAGGTTCCTACTGTATTTACAACATTACAAATGTCTTTTTCCTTGCAATAATTCAGTTTACAATTGGCCTTAGGGAGAAAATCAACATGACCAAATTACAGCTGACAAGACTGGAAAAAAAAAATCTTAAAGACATTCTCTGGGTAGATAAAAGTGTGGCAAAAAAAAAAAAAAAAAAAAAAAAAGAGACATTGAAATAGTAAGTAACTTTGGGAAGACACTATTGCTTGTACTCTGATATTTGATCACTCATGTTAGATGCTGAGGGGACATTTTGGAGAGTCTCCCCCTCCTAGATAAGATTTTGCAACCAGAAGACCCTGGACCACACTCGAGAGAACCGTCTATCCAAAACTTTTCAGAAAAGCAGTTCTTTTCCCTACCTGGTGTGATATCAACCGCAGCTTCAATACCAGCAGTGATAAATTATCCCAAACAACTTGATATTTTATGTTCATAAAACCACTCGGCATGAGGGTCACTGTACATTAAGCCACAAAAAGAAACTTACTGAAGAGCAACAGGAGCACTGGGTGTTTCATGTTATGGGTAACAGGAGAATCTGCATCTGGGAAAACAATTCCTTTGTCCTCCCTAAACTGAGAACTAATATACTCCCATTTACTCTTTACCTAGATGCCTGCACTGACGCCATCACTTTGTCAATACAGTTTCATCTGAAAAGTAACACTATATTAGAAAATAATTAAACATGTCTTCCAGATACAACTTTTTCTCTGTAAAAAGAGGTTAAAACACAGGAAACTTCAACCCGTGTTTCTCTGCCCCATTTCTTCTGAGTGTTGGGAGAACTGCTCTGACTGCTGCTCTCTAACAGCTCTTCAGGTTTTTTTCTCCCTCATTTACCTTCTAGTCAGTAAATCTATTATTGGTAAAATGCGTTGGCCTAGGATAAGCTTATTCCCGTTATCAACATTTCTCCTATTCTAAAAAGGATTTAAATGGTGACTAATAGCATTTGTCTTAATCATTTTTGCAATTAACTGTGCAAACCTATCTAGTCGAAAGATACGGAAATAATTAAAGTGGACATTTACATTCTTTTTAATTTTTCTTCTTTTCTTCTTTCCCATTATCTTTGGCAAGACATTCCAGGGCTGCAAATACTTTTTTTTTCTGGAAAAAAATGTCAGAGAGAAAAAGCATTTTCAGAAAGTACATCGGGAAAATTTTGCAAGAGAGTATAAACCTCCTTTTGATTAAGCTACAGCATCTCGGTGTGACCCAGGAAATCCTTATTAAGCCCAATCTTTACTGTAAATTGGAATAAGATCCAAAGTCTCTTATATAGTCAATTATTAGTCACTATTCAAGTTTTTTCTTTGTTTGTATTGCCTAAGTGTCTGAGTCACAGGTCAAGATCCTACTCTACTATGTTCTCTACAGACATGAGGATTTAGGCATATGCTTTTGGGTGCCTGCCAAATGGTTGCCTGTGCCTATAACCCAGAAACAGATAATGATTTTTCAAAAATAATGGAAATGTTTGTCGCTGTTCTGCCAGTCAGCCTCTACTTCCTCTTTACACTTGAACTCCACAATCTATATGAGAGTGAAGAGAAACTGCCCACTGGAATGTGCAAGGGCCACCAGCTTGGCCCTGCACCTGAGAATGCTCAAATACTGCAAGGGCAAGGAGAGGCCCACCTGCTTACCCAAGTGGGAGTGAGGACTCCACCTGAGGAACCATGGGCAAAGGCTTTTTGGGAGGTCTTTGTTTCATCTTTTCACTCTGTGCAGCTGCAGTGTTGGAGACTGTGCCTGCGTTTACAGAGATCCAGTCATCAGACACCAAAGATGATGGTTTCTCTTCACTCATAAGATATTGGATGGAAACTTTACTTATGCCTAAGCCTTTACCAGCTGCAGGATAGTTTAGCCCCACAAGGGGAATTCATGGATGTATTCTCAAAGAATAGTTAAAACCTATGATATCACCCTCCCAGAGGTTCACCCACACTGCTGAGGTGAGAAATTGGTCTGCAGGAGGAGGCTCGGAGAATGAGATCGACTTGAACTCATTCCGGCAACAGCCCAGTCTACTTTTCTCTCTACTTATTATGGAAAGGAGCCTAGGGAGATTAACCTCACTGGACTAACATTAGCCTTTGTGTATTTCTTCCTAAAGCTTTTCAATGCAGGTTAGCTTAAGCTAATGGATATTTTTCCTCTCTATCAACTGTGACTCACAGTTAATAACAGTTCCTCCTCTCCAAACACTTTCGTTACAGTCCCTCACAGGAGGAGAAGCTGTGTGAGCACACTGCCAGTCAAAAAGGGGGTTGGTTTCTCAGCACACTAACACACTTCTTGAGGGAAATGTCTTCCACAGGTTGTGCTCTTGGGAATGGATTGTTTAAATAAAAAAATAAATCTTCTCCCATCTTTCTTCTGGAGGTGTGAAGGTCTTGACATGCTTAGCTGGGACAGTCCTACTGTTTATCTCCTTCATATTAACTTGTACAAATACATTAAAAATCCAACAAAAAAAATCAGTAAACCTCCTTTTTGTCCTATTAGAAAAGCTCATCTTTTCAATTCAATCAATGTCGGCAGCAAATCCATAAAAAGTAACAATATATAAAACATGTCATAGATTTGGCTGGAACAGTTTAATTAATTTAGTCCATTTGGGAGTAGATGACAAGGCTTTTTCTTCAGAAACCTTCAATGATTCCTTTTAAATAGTGCTGACACAAGTGGAAGTAATTCAAATTAATGACAGACAAAGTTCTACTTTGGGTCGAGATTCTTTAAACAGTTCAGACTATAATCAGTATTAATACACCCATATTTAACACTTATATTATATATAAACAGAGTTGAGAGGTCTTGTCAGTGAGAAATTAAAATAATGAGAGATTCCATTCTTTCCTTCCACTTCCCTTAATATTCATATGATCGATTGTCTGACTTGTTCTCTGTGTAATATCGGAAAAACCCACAACTTCCCCGAGATGTTGGAGTGGAATATGTGAAAAGGAGATCAAAACTTGGAGGATACATAAATAGCCTAAATTATTTATTAGAAACTGCTATGTGCCTGGAATTCAGAAGGATAAATTATTTCAGCGAGAATAAGAATCTCACTTCCTTTGATTATGGTGATAATTAACTATCAGTTGCAGTATGGTAACAAAGTGGGTTTATTTGTGTATACACAAATGCCCTAAACTTAAAGCCCCTGCTCATAAATATACCAAATGAATTTTTGATTGAATTATTTCATTCATCTTCCAAGGCTTTAAACATAAACAGCTCCTCAACTGAAGTTTGACACAAAACGTAAGTAGGTGGGAGAAAGATCACCTTCAATGAGGCTTATTTGATACTCCCATTCATCATTAGCACCTAACAACCAAAACCACGTGTCTTAGCCTGATGCTCTTGCCCAAAGTGCAGCAGCAGGGATTTGGAGGAGACATTAAAAAATTACTTTGAAATTTTAAGGGTATTTTTATAAATAAGTTTCCTAAGAAATCTACAGTATCTTTGTAATTTGATGTTTTTTAAAAGCCTGAAAACACTGTCAGGAGCTGCTCTTGAGCTGATGGAGAAACTGGACTAGCTGACCTCTCAAGGTCCCTGAAATACTATTTCTGATTCACAAACAGAAAAAAATGAATTCTGCCTGTGGAAAGAAAGCTTAAATTGTGAAGAAATTTACATAGGAGGGAGAGGATTTAAAGCTTTGCAGAAGGATTAAAGTTTGCTATGAGCTCCAGCATAAAAGTAGTACTGTTAAGTGAAAACCTTTATACAGTTAAGCAGCACCCTCATCCTTCAGAGAAATACCATTTGCAGATAAGAGACGTGGACTTCCAGATCAGAGCAAGGGGCACTTTCATGGTGAGTTTGAAGGAAGATTTAGACTTTGGATTTTCACTTGTTATTGTACCTACCTGCTGCTCCACTTTCATGGGGGATAATTTTTTTACAAGACTATTGCATTAAGAAAACATGCTTAAAAAGGTAAAGGCGGCCCAGTGATAGTGCACAGAGCACTAGGAAGCACTCAGAATTTGAAGTAAGTCAAAGGAGTCTGAGCTGGGCACCAAGGAGAATAACATATCACTGAGATAAATTCCCTTGCTCACACCAGGTAGCACAATCATCCTTCATTACACACTCCAGCCCAAGTTTGTAAAATGAGTAGCAATTCCAGTTGCCTGCATTTCTGTCACTTTGGGCTGACCTAGATTCCAAAGAGTAAGGAGGGGAGAATAAGGAGTGGATATCGAGACCTTAGAGTAAACCTCCTGGGATCAAACTTTTGAAAGTATGGTGCAGAGCTATTTTGGGTGGAACAACATTAAGCTGACACATTAAAGAACTCTGCCACCAGGTAATTAAAGTTACATCTTTATAGCTGACCCAGAAGCTGGTCTCAGACTGACTTCATCTAATGCAAAAAAAAATTAAAGGTCTGTGCAAGAACAGATGACCCAGCAGGTTACCTCAAGTGAGCCCCACCAGGATCTGAGGCAACAGCACAAGTGAAAAGAAGTTGTATACCAAACACTTGTGTCACCTTTGTCTTAGTTCAGATTACTTTTTTCTCATTTATTAGCTTATATATGGACACGTTTATTGGGAAAGCCTTCAACATGACACTGGAGCAAGGCTAAACCACCTCCATAATAAGATTCCTTTCTTTGTGAGGCTCTTGTCAGATAAATCATGTTGTCCCCAGTTCAAAACTGTAAAAGATGAATCTGTCTTATATTTGCCACAATTCAAAATACAGACTTGTCCTCAAATTATGCTAAAGCTTTAAGGCTTTCCACAAAAGATCCATAGCATAATATGAATATTCAAGTACTGGTAAACCTCTCTCAAATTTTTGCTGCATAGGAAATGTTAAGATCAGGGAACATAGCCAACAATGCCAGCCATCTCACACTCTCTTAAACTGCTGCAGCAAATGATGAGAATTCATGAGGAAAGCTATTTTTTAAAAAAATTCTCTCTCTTACCTGAAATTTTTTCTTTTTCAACACCTGCCCCTCCCTCCAATCTTTAAATATTTGTTTCCCCTTGCCACAAATTAAGATGTTGCTTATAAGATCTGTGGCATTTCCTTTAATAAAGCCACCGATTTTTACCCAGATAATCTATGATTTTTTTTTCCTTTAAAAAGACACCAAAAAAATAAAAAAACCCACCAAACACCAAAGAACCTCCTGTATTAGAATATGGATTTTCTGAATAAAATAGGTTTGGTTGTGGTAAACAAAGAAGAATAGAACTGAGGCTGACTCTTCCCCTTCTTCAGCTGCTGCCTGGATTTGGGAGCTTCACACTCTCCTGTACTTCTTTAAAAGAAAGGATAAAAATAGCCCTAATGAGCAGCTCTGTAACTACAAACAGCAAGTATTTCAGTCAGAAAAAAAATGTCACTGTTAAGCTTTCAGTGGCTGTTATATATAACAGCAATTTAAACATATAGTGTAAAAATGATGAAAGCTACCTTGACAGGGGTGCTTTTAAATCTGTAAGATTTATGGAAATATAAAATAAATATTTAGCATGTTGATTTTGCACATAGGAAGGAGTCAAATGCATGCCATTACCAACATCTTCCCTCCCTCCCCCACTACTCTCTTCAAGACAGTGAAAGACACCTCACTGTTGCATGTATTCTGCTATTCCTTTGTGCCCAGAGACACTCATATGCATTATGATTTAAGAGTAAATTAAAAAAAAAAAAAACTGGTGCAATAATTGTGTGACACAGAAGAGTTCAAATGGAATTGAAAGCCTGTTCTCATCACCAGGTACATTTTGTAGTAACCGACGGTTTCAGATATTAAATAATGCTAGAGACAAGGGAACAAATATTCCCTGTGAATAGGTATGGAGTTAATTGAAGGCTGCCCTATTGTTCTACTGCTGTAATCCAAAACACACCTGCAAGGGCTTCCTTCCTCTTTTGATTCACATACACAATCATTTGCGGGGGGAGAAGGGGAATGAAAGAAAAAAAAGGGAAGTAAAATGAAGGGAAAGGAGAGAGCATGAGAATAAGATGAATCTTGGGTGGTTTTTTCCTATAATTTAAAAGGAGTTAATCAAAGTAAAATGTGTGTTGCAATATCGGGGGGGGGGGGGGGGAGGGGAAATAAGCTTAAGAGATTTAAGTGCATAAATGGAATGGAATTTAGCCACATGCCATTACAGTCAGTAATAGAGATTTTTTTTTCCTCCCCCAAACAAATATCACAAATAGAACTAAACAGTAAGGGATAATTTGGGGTAGTAGTTCTGAAGTCCTCTATTCAATGTCAAGAGAATGCATGAACAGTGATGCATGCTATCTGGCTGAGAAAAGGGAATTCTAAAGTAGGCTCCGTTCTTCATGGCCAGACAATTTCTTTTTTGTGTTCTGCCAGAACTCTAATTGTAAAGCCCCTTTCAATTGCACCAATCAGCCATGTCTTTCAAGTTGGCTCTCCCCATTCTATTATTCAGCTGACAAGCAGTTATAAAAAGAGAGATTTTTTTCCACATAGGCAGAAGCTATACGAAGATAAGTGACGCCAGCTACATTTAAATTTAAAAACCAGATTCTTTCATAAAATTGTAGGTTGCTGCCATTCACTTCTTATTTTATCAACTGGCAACTGGAAACACTTTCGCCCCTTAAACAATAATAAAAGGAGATAAGCTAGTAAAATGCCTCTGAGTAGGAGTACAGACAAAGCAGAACGTTGTAGGAAAGGAACAGATTTTAACCAGCCCAGAATAAAAGGACAATAGAATATTTCATACTATGGAAAAAAATGACTGCTCAAGTCTAAAGAAAAAGATACCACATAGTTTCATGATTCATAAGAAGCTGAGGCTTCTGAGACTCATATTTCAGCCAAATAATGGCACATAATCCACATCTAAAAAAAACCCCCAAAAACAAATAAAAAAAAAAAAAAAAAAGTGGAGAAAAAAAAGCTGGGTGTGACATGTTTATTTTAGTTGTGTCAAGTCATATCATACCTTTGTCACAAAGGCATCTGAATTTTGTGAAGGCAGATTCTTCTCTTATTCCAAGTTAGTAATTGACTCATTTGATTTCAGTGGTCTTATTTGAGATAGTTTCCAGCAAAGAGCAAAAAAGCAAGCAGAAGCTGCCAGTGAGATTTACAACTCTGTGTGTGTAATATTCTTCCACATGGTATTCCTGGATTACGGACTTTCTAGAGAGGTTTGCAAGACAGAGCTCCATGAGAAGG
Organism: Pyrocephalus nanus; assembly: GCA_038380795.1. Taxonomy (NCBI): domain Eukaryota; kingdom Metazoa; phylum Chordata; class Aves; order Passeriformes; family Tyrannidae; genus Pyrocephalus; species Pyrocephalus nanus. The sequence goes on from CM076266.1 coordinate 11,992,096, forward strand.
AAAACAAAAAGGAAGATTAAGGTAGATATCATCACCTGTTTTCAAGCTTCCAGGGTAAGATCTGATGGTTCAGACAGCCTTTGGGTTCTTGAAAATGTGAGACTGGCCATTCTGCTGACATGAGAGAAAACACACAGGGTTTTCTGCATTAGTTTAATGGAAGAGAAAGGAAGTTAATGGGAGTGACTGAGGGTATTCCATAAATAAGAAGTAGGAGCAGAGTACATTGCAAAGTGTTTTCAGGAAAAGAATTAATAAAATATAAGGAAATGCAACTGTTGGACTTTTGCATGCAAAATAAGAAATGCACTGAAAGAAGACAAAAGACCTTCTCCAGTCTGGAAGGAGACCAAAATTCAGGCAGACCATTAGGAGAGACACATTCTAGACAGTATAGTTACCAACAAGCTATAGCTGTCATGTACCTAGTCACAGTATGCAAATCAGAGGAGTAGAGACAGCTGGGGAATGATGAGCTATCATGGAAATCAAGAGTCTGAATAAAAACAAACTTCATAGTAGAAACCAAGTTGTGAAGGAGCTACTAAAGACCATCTCCTAAGCAGAGAAAATCCTTGTACAGGACAAATGTACACAATATTTTCACAAAAACTGGGGGGCTGGAGGGGGGAGAGAAATCAAAAAGATCCAAAGAACTTAGCTTGTCAGTACACTGAAAAATACCTCAGTCATAATATTCTCCAAACATAATGTTTTTTTTTTTCTACCAATCCCAGTACGCAACCCATCAAAGAAAAGCTAAATCAGCCAAAACCCTTAAAAATCCAAATGGAGCAAAAGAAAAAGTTTGTATTCCTGCATTTCAGAGTTATCTTGCTGAATGATTGTAAAGCCGAAGAGAAATGAATGATTCATCCAAGACTATAAAGTGGGTCAGTGCAGACTTGAGAGTGAAAGGTTCCTAGTGTGTCCTTTAACTATTAGACATTAATTCTTTGACAAAGCTGTCATGATGAAATTAGCCAGAATAGTCCTGGTTCACCTTTTAAGAAAAATTGTTTTCAAATATCTTCCTGCAACTCTCCCCCCCTTCATTTTATCCAAGCAGAATATATGTCTATCACATAAGCTCTTATTGGATCAGACAGAGAAATAGAAAATTGTATTCTGTGGGTAAAGAACTCGAGTCAGACACATTAGAAATTTAAAAAACAACCAGTCATGATTGATTGACTGGTTATTCATGTGAACCCACTAGGAAATGCAACATCACTTTATCAGCATGCTCTCATTTCAGGAGTGCTATGGCTCTTGGTTTAAGTAAGCTATTTTTCCTCAAGAGTACTTATTTATATTTTAAGCAGAATTTTTTCATACTGAGGCTGAGCCCCAGCAGAAATTAGCCTGAAGGGCTCCATGGCTCTATTTTGCTTCTCAGTGGGCTGTGTATGTGTTTTTTAGATGGCTTTCTACACTATTTTAAGGTAGTTGGGACCACTGTTTATGCATCAGTGAAGAGTACAGGGATCTGACTGGACTTGTGGATTTCATTAAGTGGACAACCACTTAAAGAGTAGTTGGTTCAGCATCTCACCTTGCCCTTCCAGGACTAGAGACCCAACTGGCAGAACCTATATTGACACAAATATATCTTAGGTCAATTGACAGATCTTAGATTCATAGAACAGCTCGGGATGGAAGGGACCTTTAAGATCGCCTAGTTTTGAAACTCCCTGCCATGTGCAGGGAACTTTCCACTAAATCAGGTTACTTAGAGATCCTTCCATCCTGGCCTTGAACACCTCCAGGGCTGGGAAGTCCACAACCTCTCTGGGCAACCTGACTCAATGCTTCACCACCCTCACAGTAAAGATCTAATCTATTCTTCCTCAAATCTAATCTAGACCTATCCTCCTGCAGCTTAAAGCCATTACCCCTTGTCCTAACACTGTAGGTCCTTGTGAAACATCCCTCTCAAACCTTCTTGTAAACCTGTTTTAGGTACTGGAAGGTGCTATAAGGTCTCCATTGAGCCTTCATTTCTCAAGCTGAACAGCCCCAGCTCTCTCAGCCTATTTTCACAGAAGAGGTGTTCCAGCCCTGTGATCACCTTCATGGCCCTCCTCTGGCCTTATGCCAAGAAGTCCATGTCTTGCTTGTGTTGGGGGCCCCAGACCTAGACACAGTACTCCAGGTGGGGTCTCTCTTGACCTGCTGGTCATGCTGCTTTTGATGCCCAGTACATCATTGGCCTTCTAGGCTGTAAGCCCACACTGCCAAGACATATTGATCTTTTAGTCCACAAAAATCCCCCAGTTCTTCTCTCTAGGCCTAGTTCTCAATCTATTCTCTGCCCAGCCTGTATTTGTGCTTGGGATTGTCTCAACCCAGGTGCAGGACCTTGCACTTTCCTTGTTGAACTTCATGAGATTTTCACAAGCCCACCTCTAGAGCCTGTCAAGGTCAGGCACGAGCATGAAGATTTTTTTCTGTTTGTAAATGAAAAAACACCAGGGAGAGGGTGTAAAATCTGTCTTTTAAAGAAAAGTAGGCTAGAAATTGGAATATAAATCTCAAAATATGGAAAAGTGCTTTAAAAACTTGGTTTACACATCATTAAAATAAAATTCTTGTTTATCTTGCTGTGGTAGAGGGATAGAGCCATCTTGCTAACAAACACCCAAAGCTCTGTCAAAATTTCTAAGACTCCTATCCTAGCTTATCCTTTATCTACTTCTGTGAGTGACAGGTGACAGAGGCTCTGGAGGAGAGTTCTTGCCATTTTTGCAGCCGACCCCCCTCAGTGCAACTCCACACCACCCTGGAGCCAGTGGGGCCAAGTGACCACATCACAGAGCCAGGGAAACACACTGCCCTTCACCATTAATAAACTCATACCTCATCTGAGAGACTTCTCTCATGGCATGGGAACAACAGCTACAACAGCTCCCGAAAGCATTTTCACTTGTTAATGGAAAAAGGAATTTGTAGGAGAGGGTAGGAGAGCAAACCTGACAAGTTTTAACTGCTTTTCGCTACTTCTGTCAGACAAAAAGGAGGTATGCTATAGCTGGAAAGGGACCAGAAAGCTGAAGAGAATAAGATACAACTAATCCATCAGCTGCAAATATGGAATAATCCATCCACAACAGAATCGATCAGTATAATTTGATTTGTTGTCTGAATGATACGAAAATATTTCCCGAGATACATTTAATCACATAGATTTTTTTTTTCATAAAAACATGCAATGCTTTCTACAGTCCTGCTCACAGTCTGCCATTGGCTGCAGCAATGACTTTCACAAGGAAATCATGAGCTGTGTGGAAAAGTATTTCTGTTAACTGCTTGTGAATGCCATTGGGTACCCTTTGCTTATACTTTGAAAAAACCCAGATGAGTAAAAGGTCAAGATCTGCCTTTTTACATGTACTTTGTATACATTATAGTGTTTCCTCATCTATTTCCTCTGACAGATTTTTAAAGTTTTCTCTTGACAGGCAAATCGGTATTTTCATATAATCTCAACAAAATTGGATTCACATGACAGCCTTCTTAATGCTGACTAAAAAGTAGGCTAACCATGCTAATGCATTTCAAGTGAGCACATATGACTATTTTGTAGTCCAGAAGCATTAATACAGGGACATAGATAGCATTATTTGCTATGTCCTGCAATCATTTTCTTCTTCACGGCCTATAAATACTGTGCCTGTCAAATCCTGGCAGTGTGGTAGCCTGGTATCGGGATTTCTCTTCAATGAGCAATTGAATGTCATTTGAAAGTGGCATATTTTAATTAGCGTGATTTTAGACACCACCAGCCATCTGAAAACTACATAAAGTAACTGTGGCCAAATTGTATCTGGTCAGGATTCAAGAAAAAAAAAAAAAAAAAAAAGTTTTGCAGGAACATTGCACTCTACCTAAAATTAAAATTTTGCTAGCCTTTTAAAACCTTAATTTATCACAATATCTGAGATACTTCTCTGTCATGTATACATTTTTTTTTTAAACTGTACTAGCTAATTCTGCTTGCCCTTAGCATTAATGTAACCATTGTTGTCTACACACAGTGCTATAAACTGTTTATAAACACAGCAAGGGAACCAATGGCAGCCTGTTCCATTTAGGTCACTGCTGTGGAGTTAAACTAATGCTATGAACTTTTGAAATTCCCAGCCTCAGAGTGGCACAGGGCATGATTTAATGAGCATTCACAGTAATAACAGAATCTGATCTATGCAAACAAATAATGCTTAATAAAACAATTACATCATGCATGAGAAACAGCTGTGGCAGCAAATACTCTGTGGTTACTTGTGCAATAAGAAAGGTTTAAGAAAGAAAATTTAGGCACAAAATGTTCAGTATTTCTTCCTTTTTCTATAGCAAAACTTGAATGCCATAAACCTAAAATCATTTCAACAAAAGAATCCGGTGCATTTCTGTTTGTGGATGACGTTTTAAAAAAGAAGTGAAGCTATACTGTACCAGAGTAATACAGTACTGTCTATTATTTTTGTGTGTATATATACATACAGATTCTATGAATGCTTTCAGCTGATCTATTTCCTTTCAATAAAATACTAAGAAAAACATATGGACATATATAAACAGTATGAGAACAAAAATGGCACTGCAATATGAACCTAAGCCAAAACTCATTGAAGGGGCTATTTGGAAGTGCTTTATCCCAAGGCAGAGGAGCAGCAGACCCAGCACTTGGATTCACGGGGCAGCCAGGACTGCACAGTGTGAGGATCCCCAGTAAAATTAGGGCTTGGCTTCCAACTCTACAGCACTACACATGAATGCTTTCAGCAGTGAGTGTCAACAGGTCACCTAACCTGTGGGATGAAGAAAACATTTCAATCTGGGAGAGGCAGTACAGTATTTAAACATGCACCATATCAACAAAGCACACAGCAGGCTCCCAGGAAGACACAGAGTAGTTGCAGAGTCCAAGGAGTGTTTTTATTTGGATGTTAGATTAATATGGGGTTAGAAGTGCTTTGATATCTCAAAGTTTGACTTGTGGAGTCGAACTTTTGGGAGCAGAAAGAAATCTTACTTATAAAGGAAAAAAGATGTTTCACCAAACTAAATATCATATTCTTCCACCTCTGAGTGGAGTACATAAACTGAAAACCTTTTCATATGAAGGAGAGAAAAAGGGTAGGAGCATTTAACCCATTTTAGCTATCTTCTGAACAGTACTGACAACACTGATTATATTGACAAGACTTGAAAGGTGACTACCTCAGATAAATATTACCCTCTATGACTTCACCTCTTGAAAAGCAGAGTCATCATTTTTTACAGCTGTTTTGATGCTCTGTGCCCATGCTCTCTCCTGCAGCCTCACGTTGGCTGGCCTGCATTTCCTATGGCACACCACATAGGTGGTCGCCTGGGGCCCATCAGAAGACTAAGATTCCCTTGATTCTGTTTTCACCTGAACTTGCTCACACTCTTCTCATTTTTCCTGTGCCTCATACTAGGAAAGCTCTCGACTTCTTCTGGACCATGGTAAGCAAAGCCATCTTATCTGTGTCTTAGTTTCTGTAAGTAAGAACTAATGTTCCTTTCTCTCAGTGTGCATTAGTTTACCTTTTCTTTTACTGTCCTAACATTCTGCCTATAATCCTGATATGAGTTTGTTGCCTCTCCAAACAGTTCAACAAAAAAAAGGGAAGAGCAGAGGTGGTATTGTTGGACTCATAGACACGATGAGCCTCTGCTGCTTATTCAGGTTCTCCTGCGATCACAACAAAGGACTCCCAGTTCCAATAACTCACACTGGTTCCTAAGGATCAAGATGACCCATGGATGAGCCTAAAAGAGGGGTTTGCTGTCAAAAATGGCATCATTTGGAAACCCTCTATGCCCTGTCATTCCTTCCTTTTTTTTTCTTTAGGGACGGTTGCGAAGCAGAATAACATAAGGCATAGAATCATTCCCTTTTGACATTTTGTCTACAGTGAAGAAACAAAACATTAGTTGTTTTGTTATCTTCTCACTCTGTGGCAGTAACATGGGGCAACAGGCACAGGTCATTCTTTCCTCCTGTGGACAGCGTGTACTTTGCTTGGCAACACAAAGGTAGAGGGAAGTCTGTTCTTGAATTAAGAAAGTAGAAATGTGGTAATTAAATTAAGGATTTCATTCAGGAAGAATGTTTCAAGAACTGAAGCAATAATGGAAATTAAACTTTTGAAGATATTTCACAGAGCAACTACCAGTGACTGGTAGGATCTCCAAAAACTGCTGTTGCTCTCAGTTAATGGCTGCCATTTGCTGGTTTTTTCCTCCCCTCATATAGCAGAAGTATCCATAGCTGTATCAGTATAGTAGTGACATATGTAAAGCATGGAAAAATTAGATGATGGAGAAGAGGAAGCTTACTTTGAAATCTTTCGTAAATGAGATACCAAGGAAAAACAGCAAAAAATTTCATTTTTCCTTGACCTGTGCTTTGAATATTACATATACGCTTAAATAAATAATTCATGCTGAATTGCAATCCAAATTTCCTTAGTACAGCACATAACTTTTTTTCGATCCCTCAACACATAGTGAGAGGAAACAAAAAAAATATCATTACATGATAGGTTGCAGTTGATCAGTGCTTAAATGAAAGTGTAGAAGCTTTATTAAAGGTGATAATTCGAAATGTACTGGGCTCCCAATGTAATAAAGTCTGCCCATGAATTTGTAAAAGTAAACTGGGATTAACTCTGACTTTGGTTTAAGTGCTGTGCAAAGTTCAAGATGTCTGGTCTAAATGACTTCATTGAGGCCAATACGTAGGAAGGAACCAAGAAAGACCAGCTGACAGAGAGCTACGGACAAAGAGGGAACAATTTTTATGCTTTCCATGACTGAGGAAAACTTCTCATGCCACACAAAGCAAGAGAGAATAATTTATAGTTTCTTGAGGTATAACCTTTTTAAGACTTGTTGTGGAGAAAACAGAGGGAAAATGTCACTCTTCCTGGGAACAGAAGAGTTTACTGTAGGTCTCCAACTTGGCTTATGAAAGCCTCAGGAGTCCCATACATTTCTTTAGTCTTGTATTGGGAATCACTAGTCTAACCAAGGCAGGATCTGTCTGGAAGCAGTTTAGTACCTGCTGCTGTAAAACATCATATTAATAAAGCCAATTTAGAAATAATTTTGTTTCAGAGAAAAATAAGTATTTTTTTTCTACATTTCATTTCAAAGTTTTATTCAAAAAGCAAACATGTATAAAAACTCTTCCCTTTTAAATATCTCCTTGAAAGTGTAATTTTTTTTTTTCTAGGAGTTTTAAAAAAAACCCCTAATTTGATATTGATCAAAGAATAGATTAAAAGGATATTTCTCACAAGTTTCTGTTCAGTTGCAAAAAAAAATGCTTTTCTTTTAAAGAAACTTAAAGTACTTTAATTCTATGATTCAGACTATGGATGAGTAAAAAACAAACAATATACCAAAGTATTCAATATTTGTTTCCACAGGAAGTCTATCACTGGAATACAAATAAATTAAATACATGTTTAAAGAGTTTAAAATTCATTAATGCTTAGTGGCTAGAGAGCTGACATAAAACACTTTCAAAAGATTCACATGGACAGAACTCTTTTAAAATTGTATGTATAGGATGGGCTGAGTCTGGGGAAAAATAGAATAGAATTATGACCTTATCTTTTGTCATACCGATCAGAGAATCTTAAATGTGATCACTTGATATGGAAAAAGGAAAAAAAAAGCTTAATATAAACTTCTTTTTTTTTTTTTAATATGCAAGGGAAGAAAAACCTCTTTTTGCTCCCCAAAATGTAAAGTCAGCATAAATTCACTGAGATGTTAAGATAAGATTCTCTCAGGCTTTGTCTAGAAAAATAAAAGGATTTTCTAAAACTCCACTTCACTGCAAAATCGAGTGCTTTGGACTTTCTTAACTTTCTTCATTCTAAAAGAAGGTCCTAGTTTTCACTTGGGAAATGAAGGCAAATCCCAGCTAAAGGGTATGAAAGTACAAAAAAACACCCAACTTGCTAGACTCTTGTGTCTATTTGATTTCTCGCCAAGAACTTCTTTCATTTTTGCTTTTCTCAAGAAAATAACAAACTTTAAGTGAGGTCCACACAAACATATTCTAGCAGAGGACAACATATCTCCAAATATACCAAACTGCCTGATTTTATGTATTCTGCATTTTGCGATAAAGTTTAAACCTTGACTTACAGCTTCAGGGTATTTTTGTTAATCTAAATTTCCATTTTCCCTTAGCCATGGGGCACATGCAAAGAATTCAAACTTTTGATAATAAATTGTTGTCTAAATATTTCTGGCGTTGACTTCAATTTCATCCTCGTTGATGGAGCACTTCCAGTACTTCTGCAAGACCTTTTGGAATTTGGATGGAAGTTCACAGTACTCCCCAGATGAAGGGGCAAAGCCACTACATTAATGACTTTGCCTGTTACCAGAGAATTTCTTCAGGGACGTGGCTGTTGTGAACCTGCTCCATGGCTATGCAAACATGCTAAATCTGTCAAGTCTGTTCAAAGGACAAGCATTTGAATGAAGCTGCATTTACCTCCTTGGTTATTATCACCACATTCCTCACTCACTTTTTCTGGAGAACTTTGTTCTTGTTCAGATTAAAAAGGTACCATTCTAAAAGCAATACCTCCTGCTACATTATGCTGCAATACAGTTTAATTTCTCAGTGTTTCCTGACAATTTTCACGATTCTCACATTTGTGACTAGAACAATGCTGTGTAGAATTGTTCTAGGCAAGAGGAGGTTACCTAACTAAGGTCAGAATTATGACATTTAAGGTGAAAGCAAAATTCAAAGGATGATGTACTCCAGTTGAAAGAAGGATAAATCCTGGATTCTAAAAGAGAAATATTACGTGCTACTGGTAAAGTGCTGTATTAGTTTAAACACATCTAGTGTATCAAACAGTAAACATGTACCTAAAGAACAGTAAATAGGGTACAGCTATCTAAAAAAAAAAAAAAAAAAAAAAAAAAAAACACAGGGAGAAATGAATTAGACAAGTCTGATACAAGGAAAAAGACAGAGTAACAAAACATTTTGAAAAGCAGGTTAGAGACTGAGATAAACTTGAAGCAGAGTAAACCACTACAGTTCTTGTGTTTACCAGGTATTAACCGGACTGCTAATAAATGTCAACATGTTTTTCCTTGAGCAGTGCCTCACTTTGCCTAGCACTGGTACTGACTTTCCTCTGAAAGCATTTCAACTCACTTAACTGACACTTAGTTCCTTTTCTAGAGCACAAGGGATAAAATTAAGCTGTGAGTTTAGCAACCTGAGTCAGCTGGTTCTTTAGCCAGATACATCAGAGCTAAAGTAAGCAGCAAGTTTGCAACTGCAAAGGGAAAGCAAAGCAGGATGCCAGTGTTACATAGCCACAAACCTGAGATAAAACAGATTTCATGGAGGGGGAGGGAGGGGGGCGGAAGCAGAATAGATCTAATCTCACTGGGTGTCAATAAAACATTTGATGTGCAAAATTAATTCAAAGGAAAAATAGCAAAAGATTTAACAGGCAGATAATGAACGGCAAAGTGAGGAGATACCAATGGTTGCAATTTAGCTGGCTGGCAGCACACACAGGTTGGGGAAGGAGGTATCTTTTCATCACTGCATGCACAGCTCTTCGGGCTGTTCTTAAAATGATGGTTGTTCCCTTGCCCAAGGCAAGTCTCCAGGTGACAAGGGAGGAACTGCTCACAGAGGCAACTGGCAAACCAGGAAGATGTGAAGCATTTCTCTTAGCCAGCACGATGCTTCTGTAGCTGCTACAGGAGAAGGGGAAAAGATTATGTGCTCAGGGAGTCTCTGAAAGAGCCTATTTGTCTTTCAATGAATAAGGCAAAAGGGGCTGGACTAGTTTAAGTTTCCTTATCTATAATGCCATGTCTATGCACTCCAAAAGATCTTAATAATCTGATTGGAGCTATTTACCTCAAGCAAACTCAACCTTAATAAAGCCAGAGTACATTACTTTATCTGTTCTATTGATTTTTTTTCTTCCTATACCCTTCCTTACACATCTATTGAGCAACGTGACATTCCTATATTGCTGAAAATTTGTAGGCAGTGGGAAGAAACAAAGTCACAGGAAAAAAAAAAATAAAAGAATGACCAGTGAGCTGAGAGGTCTCTCTCCAGTATAGCAGTATGGTATAACCATGTTACTTAAGAGCAAGTCCAGTATGACTGTGAGCAGACTTCTTCCACAACACTGAAGACTGTTAGCTCATACGGTTCTTGACTGCAGAGAAAAATCTCCTCCTCAGATGATCATCTAGATTTAGGAAGACATACTAGTGGGGTTTTTGTATTAGCTGTGTTGATGCTGTATTTGGCACCAGTAGCATTACTTTCAAAGTGTGCTGTTATTCCTGAGAGCACAGACACACCCCATTGGGAATTCACCGCTATTTCTGTCAGTGCTCTTCTCAATATGGAGACCAAGGGTTTTGGGAGGCCCTTTGCCTTTGCACCAACACTGTCTTCTGAACATATGCATCCAAAGATCCTTCTCATGAAGAAAATATCTGTGTGAGACCCCCTGTAGAGCTGAAGTGCTCAGCAGCAATGCTGGAGGTGTTAAGTAATTTTTAACCTTCTGGTTCCCAAAGTAAGGGATTGCTAAATGAAGCCACAGTGTTGCCACAGGCCTTTAAAAAAAAAATTAAAAAAATAAAAAAAAATATCTGTAGTGACACTTGAGTCACAGAGTGGAGGTACAAACTCTAAGTGCCACTAGCAAAAATTTCAATGGTATGGAAAGAAGGATCAGAGGAGAATTATTTCAGAGACCTCTCTGTACATAACACCAAGAATTAATTCTCTTACCAAAACCTGAACTTCTCAAACACCAGAACCTGTGTGGAAATAAGCTACATATGTAGCCTGATTCAAAAGAATCTCAAACTAGACAGTCACTGACAACTAGCTTGAAGCATTCCACTGCTCTAGTTTGCCTCTCAGCATTTTCCAGAGGGCTGTGTATGTGATTCTATGATCAGTTCTGACATTTAGTCAGGAGAAAGATGTCATGCAAGATACACTACAATTCAGAGCTTAAGTCACTTGTACAATCTTTTTTTTCTTTTTTTAAGAGATCTCAGATTTTCATATCCAAAGGTCTATCTTTAAATGCATGAAAACCTTTTTTAGTGAGCCAATGATCATAAATATTCAAAAGGCTCAGTTTGAACATTATACGTAATTGCCGTTACAGAAATCTGTTTCCTCTGGCATGACATCAGAGACTGTCAGATTGGGAAATCAAGGGGATGAGCTTCACACTTGCCAAATTTTTCTACTAATCTGTATTGAAAATTTTTCTTAACAAATACCAACACTACACCTTCCCCCAGTCCCATCACAACCTCTAAGTATAGAAAGAAAGGCTGTTGGCCCACATCTGTCTACTACCGAAGAACAGGCAGCTATTGTTAAAGCTTTATTTCATTGTTTCTAGTCCTGTTTCTTACATTCTGCTTTGGGCCACAAGACTGGAACCAGGCATACTGTCAGTTCTATATGGCAGTATATGATTGTATCTTTTCTATCCTCTCCCACCAAGGAGAGGAAAATTAAGGGAAGTTAAATGTTCTCTTTTGGGTCAGCTTAGTGAAATTCCTCATCACTGTTTCATTTGTGTTTATGATTAATGATTAATGTAGCAACAGAACACTTCTATTAAAAACCATCAGTCTCTGTAACTCCCATGAGTAGCACCTGTAATACCAAGACTACAGCTGAAGACATGCAGACCAAAGAGTACCTCTTAGTCAGGGATCTGCCAGCACAGCTGACAGCTATAACCAGTTCTCAAATAAACAGAAGCTTCCTTCCTGCTGTTAAACAATGCTTGTAGAAATGACAGAACCATGCAGGATCTGCTACCTTGATGCCCAGCCCTGCAGCTCCCTGCCCCAAGAAACCCAACTGTTTTCTTCATCTCTTCCTCATCCTCTCTCATTAGCCTTTGGGCACTGCAGTGTTTCCATCAACAGGCACACCATGTTGTCAGCTCTGCTGCCCCTTTTCCCAGCATGACTCTGCTCTGCCCTGTCTCTCACAGGTGTATAAGAAACATACAGCTTTGTCTGACCCCCCTTAAGCCCAGAGAGGCAGAGGTGTGCCCATTTCAGCAAGGCCAGAGCATCCCACAGGAGATGTATCACTTTCCTCTGAGTTCTTCCTCTCCTGAGAGCTGGGAGAGGCAGTCAAAGCAGTTTAACTGAGGGATATAGAAAGTTACCTATGTATCTATTTTTTAAAAATAAACAGCTTTTCAAATAAGCATGTATTTACTCTCTAACAGAAGCTAAACACTATAACTTTATGTATTCATATCCATGTAATCACTTTTTGAATCCCCAAAACCTTGCAGTGTTCTATACATTACAAGCACAGCTTGGCTATAAAAGGTTTTGCAAACCACAGACACAGAACAAGTCTTCTCTATAAAAGGGAGCTCATACAGCCCAGCTAGATGTGTCTGGAGAACAGAAAGCCTGCAAAGCAGAAGATCTTTGAAAGACCTGCATGCTTGAGCTTGCTGCAATAATATTATGGGCCACAGCAGGTACTTAGAGTGGCTTGAACTTTCCCAACTCCAGAACAAGCAAAAAATTACTTAGTTGCTTTGCCTTGTGCCTCCCCAGGCAGCCACATTTGGAGCACCACACTGATAAGTGGGATGAACAGGGACAGGCAAATAACTTAACACAGACCATTTCAACCACTGAGCTGAGAGATAAATAACTGGGCTTTGAAAACAGTATTGATTTTTCTATACATTAAGTACAATTGGTGAAAAAAAGCCTAACTGTGTTTGTTTTAAATAATGCTCTCCATACATGGTTATAAAACATTTTCTTGCAGCTGTAATATTTATTTGACATACTTTTAAGAGCTCCAAAATGCTGAGAACAAATAGAAAGTCCTTCTGAAACCTGACGAAAGTCAAACATTCTTTTGTACTCCCATAAAACAAGTCTTTCAACATCATAATATAGTACGGTCCAACAGCTTACATTAAAGCAATATAAGTCCACAGGATCCAAAGCTACCCACAAGAATGCTTGCACCTACTACACTGTGCAGCCACCCCTGTATAAAGTACAGGAGCTGCATAACGAAACTCAGCAATACTACCCAGCAGGAACACCAGGCAAGAAAAATACCTTGCCAAATGTTGCCAAAAGAGGAAAAACCACTGAACAATAACAAAAATACTCACAAACATAAATATTTCTTACTCCTTGTAATGGGACTTTGGCCTGCTCTCCAGCTCCAGACTACTGCTACTACTTTAACTAACAAGCCTTCAAATTACCTGAACTTTCACAAAACCAACCAAAAGCTTCCAGCAGGTAAAAAAAGTAAATTCTACCATTCACATCAACACTGAGCAAGAACAAATTCAAAGGACAACAGACACCACCCCCTCCACCTTCACTTAAACAAGACCATCTGCAACACCTATCTCCCCTATCTCCCCTCACCGGCCTCCAAGCTCCTCAACTTGCTGTCAGTGATTATTTATATCTTTCAATGGAGCCTGTGCCTTGAAAACAATTCTTCACACCTGCATGCTGCTTCCAATGTTGTTATGAGGTCATGCTAATTTTCATTGACTACTTATTCAACAAGGGTAAAAATATCATAATATAGCCTAAAGCAAACATACAGTAACTGAGCTAATCCTCATTTTCTTTACTAATGCTTATTGTGATAATTTCTGTTACATATTCATGAACTATAAGGCAGTAATAGTGCACACATTGTACTAACCAGGACATAAAGTCGTAGGATGAAAGCATCTTTACTTGGGGGGGGGGGGGGGGGGGGAACAAGCCAAACCCCCAAAAACATACAATAAAGACAGCTGAAAAGTCTTTGTCCTGGTTGGCACATTATCAGTGACAAATTTCAAAGCATCAAGAATTCCTTAAATTCCCAGCTGTTACAGCAGAAAAGCACATGAGACCAGCAGAAGATTAATAAAACTTAGAATAGGAGAACACAAAAGAGAAAATGGAAAGTCAGAATGGGCCATGTGCCAATAAGAACAAAATTAGAGTAATAATTTGGATAGGTTATAGGCCAGAGATAAAAACCTGATAAATTCCCAGAAAAGTAAATTACAGAGAAAGCTATTTGAAATTAAAAAGCAACATAAATCAAGACTGGATGAATGACATTTGGATAATATTATTTGACTGATTAAATTAACTTTTTGTTAGTAGAATAGTGTGGTAAGAAAAAGAGATACAATAACTATAAAGTATTTGTACAGCCATAAACAGAACAATTGATGAGCCTGACATGAATTTTTGCCTTTATTTGATCTATGTGTTATCGCTATAATGCTTGTCTTTACATTATTATTTAGGAAACTGTTCTGAAGTTATTCCAGTTTTAATGGTAAATATACTTAGGACATTTTTGAAATTATTTGCCTAAGACAATTCAGCTGAATATTGAATTAATTTACTCTAAAATTGCTTTGCATGAGGTACCAGTATATTCCCATTCATATTTCATAGCAGTCAGATTTGCAAGAATTGTGGCTTTTAAATTAATTATAGAGAATATGAACAATCAGCAAATTTGTCTCTAATAAATATAATTATAAATATTTGCATCAAAACTATTTTAATTTATTCATATTAAAACAGTATCATGTAACTTATAAATTCAACCAATGCCAACCACACACTTCAGATTCTTAATATGAAATAACCATAACTGTTCTTTGAATCTTCAGAAGCCAATAAATTAGTGGCAAATTATTTTAAAAGAATTAAAATATATTAAATATATTATAATTATATTAATAATTTATTCTATTTTTATATAATATAAATATAATTATATTTAATAATATATGTTAAATATATTATAATATATTAAAACAAATTGTAGAGTGTTCAAAGAAAATTCAAAAACATAAAAAAGAAACCTAATTTGCCATTATCGATTATTTCCTGCAACTTTTTCTGTCAGCTTTAGTTATCATGAAGCAGTAATGAGCAAGAATGAGATTTGTAGCATCATCTTTCTTCTGGGCAAATCAGACTGATACCAAAATGTTATAACTTCCTATTCACTTCTGATCCAGCTCTTTGATATAATGGCAAAAGGTCAGAATAATTCTGACTGTTAATGACTTCTAGGATATAAAACTTAGGCATAAGTGGAGCAATCTCTTGGTCTAACCTAGGAAAGACAGGTTTCTAAGACACAGCCAGGGACCAGCAACTGGCCCCACTGGTAGGCAGCCCAACAAGAAGGCTCATGCTTCACTGTTAAGAAAAAAGATTTTAGTATGATATTTTCCTAAAATCATCACAGGACATACAAGAATCAGGATAACATAGATCATCTGTCCTCATATTTCTATGATTATCGTTGTATGATGAGTTCTTTGTTGTGACTGGTATTTATACACATGTGCATGAAAAACTAGTACTGTGGCTATAATTAGTTTATTTTTAATTTTTCAGTTGTTTAAATACTTTTTGTTCTGTTGCAGATAACAAAAGAGCAGGTTTCTGCCCAAGGGCATTTAGGTCTTGGGATCAGACTGGTGAGGTCCAGTACAGACTGGAGGCCACAGGAGAAGTCCTTGTGGGTAAAGGAGAGTCAGTCAGCTCCTCACACTCAGACAAGCAGAAGAATCAGGATGTTGGCCATACATCTCCAGGCAGGAAGGCTGAGCAAGGCAGGAGGTGAGGCCACATCTGCTTTCCCCTGTGTGCCCATTCTGGGCTGCTGCCCTGGCCTGATTTATGTATTAGTTTGTCTCTCTACAAATATATAATTAATAAACAGGAGATAAGTGGATGATGGTTATGACCATTACAACACTTTGTTTTCTTGCATTACATGGCTGTGTGGTTCCTCCTTGACAGCAGCTCACAACACAGCAGTATTTGTGGTGCTAAGGAGAAGACCACTGAGGACATTCAGCCTTTTAGGGGAAGGGCAATGGGTACAAAGCTGAAGACAGCTGCTTACTGAGCTGATACACAGTGTGCAGCTATCTCAAACTGAGTCACTATTGCTGCAAAGTGTGAAGGCTCCAAGGATTATATAGTAGAATCAGTACAGTAGCTTTGAATATGAGAGTATTTTTGATTTTGCGGGAAGCATTTTCATCAACTAGCTATTAATGTTTAAATACAGTAATCAGTAAAAAAAGTATCCTTCTCTTAGTTGATCTCCTTTCATCTGGGTTTTTTCTTCATGGAATAGTTCTTTTGGAATCTCATTAAGTCATATGAACTGCTGCACCAAGTTGTTATGGCAACTGGAATTTTAAAAGTAAATTAATTTTGCCACAAGGTGTTATCAAGACCAGGTAAGGATGGCCTTGAATAATAATAATAGTTCCTTATTGTTTGGAGAGGATATTCTATCTCAGACTTTAACACTGGATTTTACTTAAGCCAACACTTTTTTATTAGTACATCAACAATCCTTAGAACAAATGTAAAATTAATATTTCAGTTTTGCTATAAATTCTTGAATTACAATTTCTAGCTGGCAGCATCTTTTAATACCAGGGATTCTATGATGCTTAAGTAACTCATAGGATGTCTACTAAAAGCAATCAAGCTCAGTTTTCCATACTGGTATAAATCTAGAGCAACCCTGCTGATTTCACTGTTAGTCTAAATAAGAAAAAAACAAAATAAACCAACAAGCTTTTAATTTTTAAAGTTGGATTTTATCCTGGAGTGTAAAAAACACTGCCTAGTCCTTTATCTATTCCAGAGTGTTTTCTGTTGTGTCTGCCTACTGATGTTGGACTTGCACCACCTTTATTTGGGTATCATAATGCTTTCTCCAAGCAATACTCTCCTAGGAACTACTGGAATAAAATGAGGGCAGAAATATAATCCCAGTTAATAATGCAGTTAATAAAACAGGCTTCTTGTAATTTTAATTTTGAGGGACGTTGGAGCCTGCCGAGGGACTGTTACTCTCTTCAGAAGTAAGCGATAGTTCCGACTACAGCCTTTCTATCCCAGTGGATGTGCCACCAGAAAGAGCCCAGCTTGCCTCTCAGATCCAGGCTGATGTCTCAGTTCTGCCGTGTGGTTTCGCAAACCTTCCCCCTGTCAAAAAGGAGGTGAGATTTCACGCTGCATAACAATCCTGGTTTGATGCATTCATGACCCTTACATCTGCAGTTTTGCAATGGCAGAGCATGAGACAAATAGGCAAATTCTGTGAAATTTAGAATACATACCTTCTATACTTTTTTTTTTTTTTTTAATGGGACTGATGTTTTGATTAGCCTGTTATGTAACTGTTAAGGGGGAATTACAGAAAGAACTGACCTGCCCCCAAGGGCCAGAGAAGTGTTTTGAGAGCCTCATCGCTCTATGAATAAATAGAAGAATATGAATATAAATAAATAAGAGAAGCAGGCACCTCCAAACAGCAATTATGAATGTTACATTATATGACTGTTGCTTCAGTCAAGAGCTCTGAATCATCAAAAGCACCAATTTCCTTTCAAAAACCAATCAAAGACACACCCAAAACCTCTAGAGAGCAATTCTCCCTTCTTCCTCTCTGCTTATCAGTTCCTTTTTGAGGTGTATAGAACTCTTAGGAGTGTTACAGAGACAAATACTTTAGACATTTTAAGTTGCTGAGACGCTGTGACAGTGAAGAGGAAGTGTTCTAGGGTAGGTCTGCACCAATATTAAGGAAACTTTCCTGTATGACCACCCAGGAGTCACTCTGGCAGTCGCACTTGCACCACCTGAGCTGGGACCAAAGCCCGTCCACAGCAGGTGGCTCCAGTGAGGTGAGGGGTGTTCCACTTGACTCCCTACACTCCCCATTCTCACTCAGACAAGGTTTCCTTACCTTCTCTCCCCCTGCTTTCCCATGGCAGAGTCTCAGATGTCCGGATCCTTAAAATAATTCAATTGTGATGCCTCTACAGAATAACAGCTTGAGCTGATGCCTCCAAGGAGGGACCCTGAGCAAAGGAAACCCTGGGGTTCTGTACCCTTACAGTCCAAACACACCAGAGTCTGGGGCCCTCTGCTCCTGCTGTGTCTCCAGGTGTCCAGTCTCCTGGCTGGACACAGGTCCCTGTGCCCTCTGTTATGGAAAGGGTCTGCAGTTCACGGCCTCTTGCCTGGGGCTCCTGCCACCCAGAGCTCAAATTGCAGCTGCACCCCAAACTACCTGCACTGAGTGTATTCCTCAACAACTGACACTTGGGATTAAACCTGAAGATATCCCTCAGCCTATCTAAATGAGTAGCATTAGGTCCACAAAGGAACATGAAAGCACATTCCTGGGAATGTTTTTTCCATCTTATTTTGCAAATGGCTGAGGTAGACAACGGAGAGAATGTCTCAAGTTACTGAAGATACAGGTTGGAAATTAGGAAAAAGGATGATGTGGTGCCTTTTCCACCCTGGAATACCCTGACATGGGTTCCCACTAGCTTTCTCAGATATACTAACTGTAACTTTGTCATCTTAGGTTTTAATTATTTTAATTTCAGTCTCAGACTGAATAATTTAGCTTCTGGGTTTTTTTACTTATCTTTTTGTCTGCTTTTGAAATATTGGAGACTAGTCACAGCTGAAAATAGGCTGTAGGCTGATGTCCTGATACTCTTATTGACCGTAGATCCTCTCAGATTTTGAGATTAAAGCAATCACCACTACAGGTGGAAGGAAAGAATGTTTCCCTAAGGTCAGAAAGGTGGAGACAGCTGCTTTCCTCTTTTGGTCTCCTTTGTAGCAGGATAGGACTTCCTTCTTAGCTTCACCTGGAAGATTTCTTTAATAAAACAGATACTGATAAAGCGCTTAATCCTGCCTCATCTCCTTCTCTAGAAAATGATAGTTGGGACTTTAGTCTTTTACTTCAGGGATAATGTTTCCTATAGCCTGATGGTGAACATTTGGAGTCTATAATGTTAGTGCTGTGTTGTACAGAAGAGGAACCTTCTAAAGCTAGTATTGACTAAAGTTATTTTTCCCCATTCCAGGGAAGTGGACTCACTGACCTACAAGGCACTATCCAGACCAATGCTCATATGACTCATTTTGTAAGAGAAAAATGTTTAATATCACTTCAAGTTAGTATTTTATCATAGGAAATGCTTATGAATTGTGATCTTTCAGCTAAGATGTTAACATAGATGTCCTGAATATTTTTAATGGGGACTTTGAGGGGCTCAGCTTGATTTCAAGGTGTAGATTCTTATTAGAAATTGCTAGAAATTGAACCTGGAAATAACTGAAAATTAATATTTTGACATAAAGAGTGTTAACTTCATGCTAGCATAAGGAATAAGTCTGCATAACTGTTCATCTTGATGCTTAGTTTTATTTCAATCAATGAATGTTCAGTAGTGAAGTTTATGCAATTTAGAGGGAAGCGTGACATAAGGTAAACAGATTGTTGCAATAGAAATAACTTCAAGTCTGGTCCAACTCTCATTAAAATCAGTGGAAATTTTCCAAATGGGAGTTGGATGAGCCCACCATAGTATAAATCCAGAATGAAGTCAGTAGAAGTACTTTGGATTCACGCAGTTAAAAGTGAGACTGGAACTTTATTCCCGGTGTCTGATAGCTGCAGTACAAAGCAGACACTGATGTCTCACCTTAGGTGGAGTTTTGCCCTGCCACAGTGATTCACAGATAGCCTGCTTAGTCACTGAGGGACCTCATCATGCTGGAAGCACCTTTCCCCCAGTGTTTGCCTGGGCAGTCAGCATGGCAATGACTAATTTCCTTTGTGAGTCTGGGTCTCACTGCTGCCAGTAGGGAATTGTGGAAAAGCAGAAGAATCACAGAAGCTGACTGTTGTACAGATAGCATTGAACTCCACAGAAAGTGGTTACTTGGAGAATCTCTGGTGAGCCCCACTTTACCAAAGGAAGAAAGATCTATCAAAAAGTAACCCAACAAAACCATATGGAAAAAAATTTATTACATGTTTTAAGCAGGAAGTAATAAAGTAAACAATATAAATAGAGCAGATAAGCAAAGAACAGTCTCAGTCTAACCACAGCACTTCAGTAAATCCCATTAGACAACTATTTTCACCTTTAAGTAACTGAGTGTTTTAAAAGCCTAGCCCTCAAGCACTCCAGTTTTATTGAAAGTGAACAGGACTCAGGTTTTAGATTACTCAGGATTTCTCAGAAATTCCACTCACCAGGCTTACCTTGGAAAAGGTTTAAAGTTTTGCATGAAGTCATATAAATCAAGGGAAACTCAGAGTAACTGATACAGAATTTCAGCACCTGGTAAGAGAAATTATATTAGGTGTCCCCCAACAAAGGGAGGAAAAGCTTAATGTATAAAGGCTCTCAAAAACCTCTCTAGATATACATTAAACTGTGATGTTACAATTAAACTCATGAAACATAGCTTTATGCCTGTAAACAGCATATTCAGCACTCAAGCATGAGAGGAGAAAGGCAAGTCAGTGCACCTCTTTGATTTTCTCTGGTATTCCTGGAAGTAAGCTGTTTCAGACCCAGCATCATTCTTCCTAGCTCCAGAAATTTAATGGGCTGCCTACATATGCAATCTTGTCTCTATGGTTTCTCCTTAACATTGAGAGGGCTAATTGCATATCTCCATATTTTCCATTTGCTACACAAGGAAATTGCCAGATAGTGACAGCATAGCTGCCCTGTGTTTCTGGGATAGGCTCCACAAATAAGTACCTATGTTGGCTGAGTTAAATATATAACGAAATGTATTATTGTTTCATAAGAACTACCTCTTGGAAGATACCATTCTAGGAATTTCACTCTATTCCATGTATTTGACATAGCAAGAATATTACTGTGCTTTGCTGACATACTTGACAGTTTACTAGAAATCTAAAAATCTCTCTTAGTGGAATAGAAAATCTCAGAAATTTGAAAGTCCCACTGTAAGACCCAGCATAAGAGGTTTTTTTAAATAACACACATATCCTCATATACACATTTAAAGTAAAAAACCATAATGACAATGGAATTCAAATGTTGAATTTAACAAACATAAATATAATCTAATTTACTAATAGTGAATATATACTATTAACTTACTCTTTTCTTGTTTAGCTACTTAAGTATTTAGCTACTTAAATATTTTCCTCTGGGTTGGTGTAACTGCTTTTTTAAGACCTAGTATTATCCAGCACCTTTTATACACTACCTGTTCAGCACCAATGTTGAAATTTCTGTAAGGTTTTGTTAAAACACTTGAATATGACCTTGCACATGGTTTTATACTGGGATAATACTTTCAGTCATATTTGCCTTTCCATGGCTGGGCGGTTTATGTTCCTTCAGTGTCCTACTGAACACGTGTCCATGAGATTCATACTTTGCCAATTTTCATAAGTTCCTGTCTTATGCTCATAAATGTCTTATGTATGAATCACCAAAGATTATAAGCTACACTGAGGGTTTCTTTATTGAGGACATACATCTGCTTCCAAGGACATGAGTTTTTCAGAGAGAACAATTTGAACCTGAGACAGCCTTTGAGTTATACTGTATTGGTCGTAGGAGGTCAGCCTCTGCATGCCACTCTTCTTGGTTGTTCATCCCACATGAATAATCCTTTTAAAAAGGTAATTTATTAGAACTAGACTTTAAGTAATTTTGATGCAAGAAAATTGCTTGGGTGCTGTGAAGCTCTGGTTGTAGAAGTGAAAAAAGGCTGACTTAGATGTCAGGCATTTATTATACACTGCATACAGGGACGTCAAGATCTTCCACGGAGATTCACAGCTGTTAACACACTGAGCCAGCCTGCTCAAAGTCCTGAAGGAAGAACGTATTTCAGAACACATTTCCTGCTTGGATCTAGTGCTTATCTGATAGTTGCAGCTGGTTGTCTTACAGATACTGGGAATCAGTGTCATGCCAGGGCTTGGATAGAATATTTTTTAATACTGCACTGGCAGAAGTGTTGCCTAAGTTGCAAAAGTTGCAACAATGTTTGCCCAAAGAATGCAACTCCCTCACTTGAGTCCCTAATTTAAGGTATAAACTGAAAATGCACCATCCCTTTTGAGGGACTGGGTCATTTGAGGGACCAGAGAGATCAGGCAGAAGGGAGTCTGATTCACCCTGGCAACCGATGTCCTCAAGGCTGTTCTGGAAGCTCACGCTCCCTGGATGTGCACCGCTGCTTTTCCTCAGCACCACAAACATTGACACCTGGAGATTTCTTAGTTTGTGTACTGGATTGAACTCTGGATTTCCCCTAGAGGGCACTTCACGATGTAGCTGAGCTATAGTCTCTGTAATGGCTGCAGCTCATTTAGACCTCTCCAAATGGCTTCAGATTTGCTGGTTCATTGGTAGTGGTGAGAGTGGACCCACAGCAGCAGTAGGTAACTACATGTGTGTTGTAAAAATGAACCAGGAAGAAAAGTAGGTGCTGAGGAAGTTAGTCTGTTCTAAACCAAGATTTATGAGTACCAAACCTGGTATTGTAAAGGACAGGTTCCAATAGGACAGTCCACAGCTGAGGTCGATTCTAGTCACCCATATGTGGTCTAGGATACCTCCTGATCTTCCAGATATTACCTCCACTGTTATGCCTAACCTGACACTTTTGTCAGAAGGCCAGTAAAATCCCCTTATTAGACTTACATAATATGATTCTGTGGCTAGGTAGATAAAAAGCTGACTTGAAAGACAGTAATTAAAAACAGGAAGCAGAACAACAGGGGAGCAGAAGAATCAGTTATAAATATGTGCAGATGTGGGCAGGGAGACAACACTTCAGAGAGAGATAGAGACCACAGCCATTTGGTGAAACTACAGAACAAAGAATATAAGACCTGCCACATTAACTGAAATAACAGATGCCCCATTTTGCTCATCTAGAGGAAGCTGAAAAGCTCTTGATAATAGTAGGGGAAAAAAAAAAAAAAAAAAAGAAGATATAACTAGAAATACCTTACCAGGACATACAACACATATCCACTGAGCACTAAACAACACCTAATGTAAATGGGACACTAACAAAGACACTTCAGCCCATTTCCTTAACCTGAAAAAGATGTACTAAATCACAACTGATTTACGTCAGCTGAAGAGTCAGCTCTTTGGAAGGGAAGAGACTAACAGGGTAATTAATGGCACCAGCTGTGGGTTCTATGTATTAATTGATGAAACCTTTCACACCACAAGAATTTTTCATTTTAGATGTTCTCATACTAGTGCTCTTTAATTAATTAGAAAATGGAGAGATGGAATCTTCTGGTTTGTTATCAGCTGATTTAATTCAGAAAGCCAATTGGTTTGGGTATTTTTTCTGAGGCCCCAACTCTGGCAAAATGTGTTTCTATGACTGGTGGAGCTTTTGATGCTCTGTGTCCACACCAGAAAAGAAACTCATAGAAAAATGCAAGGTCATATGAGTTAGTAACGCAAAATGTTTCAGCATTTTCAATTGCCAAATAATTATCTACCCTGGAAGAATCTGTGAATTGTTTGAAGTTGTTGCTTGATTGGATAATTGACTATTACTGTTTAATTTTAATGTAGTCATACTGGAAGTAATCAACTACATGCCAGGCAGGGGGGTGAAAATAAGGCAGGAAAAGAAGAGTAATAAGAGAAAATCTGACCACAAACTTTTTAGTTTTAATATTTCACACAAGACTACTGCCAATGGGAGCTAAAAGTAATACATGGTCATAATATTAAGAATTGTATCCCAGTGTGCAGGCACTGAGGACTATACTTTGCCTGGACAACTGTAGCTTGTCATTTCTTGACTTTGGAGTATCTTACATATTCATAGGATTGATGTCAATGTGGAAGGTTAAAGATAGTACTCTCTCCATGCCTATTCTCTCCAGTGAATTAAATAAAAAACAATACAATGCGATTATAACTTTCCCCTCTGTGCCAGGATTTTGAGAACCCTGTCAGGCAGGCTGTGAGAAAACACATCCATGAAAAATCTCAACCTTTGGGGATAGTTCCTTGAGCGTTCAGTGGGGAGAGTGAGGAAGGGAAAAGAAAGATCTTCCACTCCCTGCTTCATAACTTAACAATTCCTGAGCTTATGGGTACTTGTGTTCAAAATGCATAAGGAAGTTTTTTAGGTAATGGGAATGTCTCACACTCTAATTAACACTGGGACACTGAAGAAAGACAAGGGGACTGGATCAGGTAATTGAGTAAGCCAGTAGTGCAAGCAGAAATGGAAACCAAACCCCAGTACAATCTTTTATTCACAAAACCCTTTTTGCTTATCTAAATATTTGTTTACACAATTTAGTAACCAGGGTATCTTTTCTTTTCTTTCTGGTTTGAATTGTGTTCTTTTTATGTTACTTTGTTTAAGTAAAATGATGGAGTCCTCCTTATCTTAAGAAAAATCTAAAATAGTAAGTTGGAGTCAGTTTGATATTAAAATATACCTAATATTGTACTGATTGGTCTTTGCATCTATCATATTCATCATGCCAAAAACCTTGTTTTGTCTTTTCATAATAGGAGGTTTATGAAACAGTTTGTGCTTTCTGCTAAGCATGTCAAGGTAATTTAACTTAGTAAATATGGGGTCTTTATATACATATATGTAACAAATAACTGATATTTTTTACCATTACCATTCAAAGCTTTGGACCTTAATGGAAATGTTTCCACCCTTCAAAAAAGATACCCTTAAGACATCTTATAACAAGATGGTAGAAGGAATTTGTAAAAAGAATGAAAGTAAAAGATATTCAGAATAAAGCTCCATTATATGGAGTTGGTATACTTGATAAGAGGCCTTGAAGAATTGATGACTTTATCAAAGTCAGGAAAGAATTCAGTTGAATTTTATGACAATTTGTTAACTAACCATAATCCAAAGTGTTTCCTTTTTAATTTTCTTTTTGTGAGCTGTCTTACCTAAGAAACGGGAATGTCAGCTAAAAAATAAATGAAGTCATGAAAATAAAATTAAGGCTAACTTGATAGTTTAAAATTAATGTGGTACCATCACAAAAAAGCAGAAAGACCTGAAGGAATATTCTAAACTTTTGTAAAAGAGTAAACTGAGTCTGAAAAATCAGCTGAATTGAAGGGGTTTTTTTTGCTAGGATGTTATTAATTCATTGCAATGTGTGAATAAGAACTAAGCAACAACTATGAAAAGGAGCCAAAACCTCAATGACCAACAGAGTTTATTTAATCATTAGTACAGTAGGTATTGTCCACAGGAGTAAGAAACATGGCTCAATAGGAGGAAAATTTTATAGTTATTTAATGTACAAAATAATTACAGACTGTTCTCAACAATGAAATGGAGAAAGATATATTAAGAAACAGAAAAGTGGTGAAAGTATCCTTGTGTTGCAAACAGCAGTTTTGTGCTGAGATCAGTTAGACTGAGTTTGCAGTTCCATTGTGTTTTCTAATCTATTATTTATTTGGGATTCATTTTGCACTGTTCAGTTCTTCTACCCCTTGGGCTTCCCCCATCTAAATTAGATCTATGTGTCATGTCATCTGTTTCAAGTCTCCATTGCAACATGGAAAGAACTTTTTTTTTTCCCGTGACAGAAATTAAAATAATTCCATTTAAGGAAAGTGAAATTATTGTTCCTTCCAGGCTTATTCTTAACTATGTTAGAAAACAGACCTTTTCAAATCTTGCAGTTGAATTTTTATTTCAGAACTGTACAAGATTTGGACTTGAATTCACTATTCAGAATCCCCCAGATTCAGATAGTTCAGATATGGCTTTTACGCACAGCTCTATTTAATTTTAAGTTTGGGAGACAGCTGAAATTAGTTCTTAGTCCAGCTTCCTGGCTGGCTGCTAACTGGAATGTCACCCAAGAATTTTTTCAAAAAGTAAGGTTTTGTAAACCATAAAAGTAAGACAAGGACCCATTTTTTTTGCTCTAAGACATGTGTAGCCTTTCAGAGTTTTGAAGTGTTCATTTGTTACATTTTTACTTAAGACTTAAAGAAATTTGATGACTGTTTGCATAGATCACATCTTGATATTTTGCGTGGTATGAGGAAAGGCACACCCAAGATTGTCTTATAGAAAATGCTGAAGAACAATGGACTGAGAAAAAAAAAAAAAAGAAGTAAATTCCAGTATCAACACAGGAAGCTGTTCTTTCTTACAGATTATGGAACTGGTAGGGGTGATGATCCTTCTTAAGAATGTCACCTCCATGATTTGAATATTCCTAGTCACTCTTTCTGTAATAAAGACAGTGGGAAACAACTGCATCTATTGAGCTAATGAGTATAATAATGAACATATTATTAAATTCTAAAAAGACGTGCCTGGAACTCCATTTTACAAGGCCAGACCAGTTATGAAAGAGGATCCATGTTGCTATTTGTAAGTAAACTCCTTTGTCTGATTAAGTTGAATGCTTGAAACATGTACTGACCCTATAGGAAGACCAGATGATGTCTCTCAAGTCTGGGCATGTAGAACTCCCCATTCACACTTTCTTGCTCTCTGTCACACTCACATTTGTTCTTTCTGTTTCAGCAGGACAGGGACACCACACAGTTGATTGAAAATTGGAATAACCTCCTCTACTGGTAGGCGATGCAGTTGTAATGATTAATAACTTATAATACCCTCTTAGGTTTCCCTTGTCTTTTTGCATTTATTACAGCCTGTAGGACTATGTTTGCTTCCACTGTGCATCCCTAACAGCTGTGCCAAGACACGATAGGGTGACCCCATAGCTGCCACATGGTTCAACCTGACATCTCCTTTCCAAGAAGATGCCACCTGATCCTGCAACCACACCACCATGGGGTCTTGAATTCTTCAAATCAGGTAAACTGAGCAGTCCTGCCTGCAGGGAGGTGAAAGACTTTTTCGAGGGTCTAATCTTTCCCTCTCTATTTCTTTATTAGTATTTTTACACTTGATAAACTAAGAGCTTGGTCCTGAAAGGTGCTGAAAAGCCTGGTTACATGGCAGTTGAGTTGGTCCAGCAGAGAGTTACAAACTTGGTCAGGGGTCTGGAGAATCTCTCTTACAAGAGAAGGCTGAGGGATCTGGGCCTGTTCAGCCTCGAAAAGAGATGACTTAGAGGGGTCGTCCATACATATTAATGAGTATCAATATCTAAAGAGTGGGTGCCAAGGAGATGGATCCAGGCTCTGCTTGGTAGTGCCAAGCAGTAAAACAAAAGGCAATGGTCAGAAACTGATGCACAGGAAGTTCCAGCTGAACATGAGGAAGAACTTCTTTACTGTGCAGTGACTGGACACTGGAACAGATTGCCCAGAGACATTTTGGAATCTCCCTCACTGGAGATATTCAAGAACCATCTGGATGCAATACTGTGACTTGTGGTCAAGGGGGACCCAGCCTGAGCAGGGAGGTTGGACCAGATGACCCACTGTGGTCCCCTTCAACCTGTCCCATTCTGTGATTCTGTGCTTCTGTGATTCCATGATGTGCTGTCCTTAAAACAAGAGAAATCTCCCACCTCTTCCTGCAAAGTGGCTGACCTTAATGAAATGAAGCTTTCACTGGACCTTACATTGTCAGGCTTGAAATACTGAAAGGTTGTCTGAAAAAGAAACAGAGATTTGCCTGCACTGGCTGTGTAAGTAGAGTACAGGGTAGCTGAAGCTCTCAGCGTGTTCAGTGTATGTCAATCATGAATTGCAGCACATATATGTCTCTGTCTTGCAAAAAATTGAAACAAGCCACTGCCAATAACAACTGAAAGGAAATAATTTCCCAGAGGAAAACATTCCCTTAACAAAGATTAAATATTGCTATTTATATAATATGTATGAATAAAAAGTAAAACATAGTCTCATGTGATATTTGACAATACTGTCGTGGTTTAACCCCAGGCAGGAATTATTTTGTTAATTTATTTTCTATGCCATTTTGGTACCTGCAAACAGGGAATTATTACCCACAACATATGCCTGGAGAGATGTTTATGTTTTCCCATTATTCTGATTATGGGCTGGAGACAGAAAGTGTTTGCTGTTTTAAAGAGAAATCCCATGCATTCAAACAAGATGTGCACTGCTATTGCAGAAAATCACAGTAATGCTAATGGCACCTCTCTCAGCCTTTGTTCTCCCTGTGCAATACTGATTCATCTCATTCTCTCAGCTTTCCATAGCTGTGACTGCCTCCCAGGGTCTCTCTCAGGAGTGCACTATGTTATGGGGCCCATAAGCAAAGAAGGGTCTCATCTGCATGTTCCCAGGCATAGTTTGAGTCCCCCTTCCCACCCGTGCTGTGGCATCTGCTGTGTCCCATGTGGGAACCAGCCATGTCCCTGGCTCATTCCTGAGAAGACAAGACAGCTGCAGGATCTGGCTGTGGGGTTCTCCAGCTACACTGACCTGGGCAGTGTCTGTCTGCCCAGGAGGGATGATGTGAAGTGGTTGATATCAGCTCCAGGCTGTCAAAAGCAGCAATATTCTTGCTCACCTTCCATCTCTGCTGTCCTCCTGCTCCCAGCTTTCTTTCCAGTCCTGTACCAGTTCTGGAGGTTCCCTGATACCCTGCTAAGATAATTTAGCTCACTTACCTGCAAACAGCCATTTCCATTATTATTGTATCTTCAGCCATCTGCCATTGCAGCAAACCATTCCCAACTGGCTCATATTTACACCATTGCAGGGGTGCAGAGCAGGGAGAGATCCTGCAGCACACATGGGGGGCAGTGGGTGACCTGGGGAGGGGGTTGGCCTGACTCAGAAGCAGTGAACTGCTGTGTTTGCCCCTCCATCCCACCTCGCCTAGATATGAATGCCACACACTATTCTGGGATCTGTATCTCTTTCAGGGTGTCCTGATCTTAAATAAATTTTACAAATGGGATTGAACTTTGAATTTAAACATAAAGATGGAAGATTGTGTCCCCTTAGTGGCAGAGGCCTCCCTTCTGTTTTATATTGCTCCTCTCATACTAATTGAAGGAAAATCTGGGTGCTTTCCAGAAGAGCAATAAGCAACAGAACTAGTATTTTTTCATGTTCTCATCCTCTCCACAGGGAGAAATCTACTTGTGAGGGAATGGTCTACCTGAATTTTTAAAAACCATTTATACATGGAGTCATATCCAAGCAGACTAACATACTTATTTTCCTCTTAAGGGAAGCAAGGTCAAAAGAAACCTGGGATAATTACAATGAAAAGAGATGAAGCTGCCAATGATGTTGTGTGTGCCTCTGGATAGCTCTCTTGGAGCATCCTTCACTGAAGCTGTGGGAAATAACATGTGATGCAGTAAAAATGCATTTGGAAGTCATCATAAAATCTAGTCTGCATGTGCCTCATGGCTGCTGTGCCAGCTGTAATTACTTCACCTCTTTAAATAGTTCTCTTACTGAGAAGTTGACTTTTACAAGCACAAGATTTCCATGCTATTATTAGTACAACCAGACATCCCGCATAATAGGAGATTTCCTATATTCCATTGGAAGACCCATATCCCTTATTGACATAATTTAGGGCAACACTTTGTTAAGATTTTTGGCAGATCCAGGCAGTGATACATAGGAGCAATCCAGGTCACGGTGTTATGGGGCTGACTTGTGGGCATGAGAGCTTGGCCTCTTCCCCAGATCAGGATGATGTTATCAGAGAGTGGCAGCATCTTCCTGGCCCATCTCCTTCCTCCCAGCACCACTGCTCTCCAGGTCAGATTACCCCAGCCCTGATTTTCTTCATCTGTGCAAGCTTTCATTCTCCTCTGGTTTCTCATCCAAGGGCTGCAGAGGTATCTCAGCAAGTTTCTGAGTCAAGGAGTCAGTAAACAATAAGTGGGGGCAAAGAAGAGGAGTCTTGTTATTGCCCGACAAGGCTTAGCAATGTCCCTGTGGTGGGGAGCTGGAACAGTCCTCAGGGATCACCATCTGATTTTATTCCATTCTCCAAATCTTGATTTTTTTTTTTTCAGGTTGCTTATTGTTTGTTGTGTTTTGGTTGGTTTTTTTTGTTTGTTTGTTTGTTTTTGGTTTTTTGTTTTGTTTTTGGTTTTTGTTGTTTTTTTTTTTTAAACAGAGGTAGCAAACTCTGT
Organism: Pyrocephalus nanus; assembly: GCA_038380795.1. Classification (NCBI taxonomy): domain Eukaryota; kingdom Metazoa; phylum Chordata; class Aves; order Passeriformes; family Tyrannidae; genus Pyrocephalus; species Pyrocephalus nanus. The sequence continues at coordinate 12,022,157 of CM076266.1, forward strand.
CACTGCTGATATGAGACTATCTTCAAAATAATGAATATCCCAGCACACAGCCATGACCTGCCACTCCCGAAGGAGTTAACTGCTAAGAGAGCCACTGCTGGTGCAGTCCAGTACCTGGTACTCTGCAAATCCTGCTTTTGCATTTTTGGATGCACTTGCCCACGCTGGCAGAGATCATTATTCTGTAGCTGCAGGTGTTGCATGGGTGAACAGTGAGAAATAGTGCTAGAAAATTTTGCAGTCTCAGCCGCTAATGTCTATTGATGATGGGAGCTCATGAAAACTTTGTCTCAGCTTCATCATGCCCAAAAAATATGTGACCACTTTTTAATAAGGTGGTAATACCTGAAAAAATTTCAAGATCATTTTTATATTACAAATGGCTAAAAAAAATTGTGTCTTTTTTACAAACAGAAAACCACCTTTGGCCAAAGACCAAAACGGAGAAATTTCATGTCTAAGGGCAAATGATCTGTAGATTTATTATACAGTATGGTCAACTGCTGAGGTTCTTTATTGTAGATGGTCCAATACTAATATTTTTCTCTTAAATTGTACATCAATAAGTGAAAGTTTTTTCTCACATTTTTAAAAGAAATTCTTATTCCTTGGATAAATAGAAAACATCAGCAAAGTAAATAAAGCCTAAAGGTTGTTATCTCATTAGTAACTCCTACTTTTTCAGTTTAATTTTGATCCATTGCTTTAGGCTGGCGTTAAAATATCTTTTTTACTGGAATGGAATGAAAAATTAGGTACTGTAAACTTAAGTCTCAAAAGTCAGAGAAATTCAAGTTACTTCTCATTCCTTTCTTCTAGACTTGCTTTATTTCCGAAGTCAAAACATGAGGACAATGCAACTGCTGTTCCTGTACCCTAACTGTAGCACTCAAAAGCTATGGAGGAGACAAACAGGTCTTTTTCTTTTTATAATCCAGTCCAGCTAAGCCATAACAGGAAAAAAATATCACCTCACATGCTGTATGCCTTACATCTTGCTTCTGGGGGTATTAAAAATAAGCTCTGTCTGGAAACCATTCCACTCTACATTGGTATATTCATGCTTTGGAAATAAATATTCTTAAACATGAAAAATAGTGCACTTTAAATTGTTTTCAGGTCATTATTTTTTTCCTTATTCACAAGGGTATTTAACTTATAAAATCAGACAGGATATAAAAGCCTTTTCCCCCACAAATGTAATTGAAGTATCCAATAAACACCTTAGCTTTGGCCTTTTTTGTAGAGCTACTGAGTGTTCAATAAACTGAACAACAAATGTTATTAGTATTAAGTGGCTAATAAAGTCTTATTTATGCACTCATATTAACAATAAACTGCTTGTGGAGTATGCATACTTCCCTGTTAGCAACTTCGAACATTATTTCCAAGAACATGGCATTGCTTCAAAGAAATAACAGCCTGACTGTGGTCTAGGCTTTACTGGAAAATGGGTAGAGTGATCAGTAGCTTAATTAGCACAAACATCATCTATTCCACTGCTTAAAAGCTGCAGAGGAAAAGCAAGCTCCAGAGAATTTTCCACTGTGAAGTAAATCAAAACCAAACATGAAGGGATTTTTTTATATATGTGCTTTACCTATATTTCCTTTTCTTTAAAGAAGCACTCAACAAGAAGATCCTATATAAATTATTCTGAAATTGCTTTGAGAAATGTTCTCATAAGTCAAGAGTCACTATAAACAAATTTACACATGCTGGATAAATTGAACAAAATGGATAAATTGACCAAAATGGATTAATTAACCTTTCAAACACTTATGTCAGTCTGAACTTCATGATGGTTTAGATTACAAAACTCACTGGAAACTGTATGATAATCCAACAGTAATATCCTATCACAAGCCCAGGCTAATGATGGTACATTGCTGTTCTGAGAAGCAGACAGGCAGATTTCTGTAAGGACAATGAGTGGCTTTTGCAGCAAGGGGTGAGAATTGTGTGATTCCAGTCAGCAAACATCCCCGCCAACTCCGGGGCTGCAAGTGGGTCACTGCCGTGGGCAGGAGAAGGACAAATGGTGTTTTAAAGTGAGCCCATACCAGAGATGAGGCTTTACTAACAAGAACTGGTGTAAAGTTTCTCAGCAGAGTGTAAACTCAGGTCATCTGACATAACCTCAGCCATGTTGTTGTTTTGGCCTTGGACTGGTATTATTGTCTGTAGTTGTCTATTGAGCAGGGATTGTCATATCCTGTTTTTCATGTCCACCTTTTGTCTTTTTCTTCACAGTTAGACTTGCCTATACTTGCAAATTATCCTGGAAGGAGGTACACAAGTTTAGACAAGGCTTTATTCAGTTAGACACCCTGAAATATATAATACTCTGCCTGTGTGTACATGTTGTGAAAGTATTACTTAATTACACTCAACTTTAACAATAATTTTGACCTTCTTTTCAGCTCTTGACAAAACAAAACTATTTTTAATAGATGAACATTGGAATAATTGAAATCTCAGTTCCCAGGCTTCCTAAATACAAGACTTACTATGTTTTTCTCTCTTGTTATTGATCAAAAACTCCGTTGATTTCTTGTGGGCTTTTTTTCACAGCTAGATGCAAATTTCTCTTTTGCCTGAGCACTATTCTATCCAGTAAAACAACAGTTCATGCTCTAACATTTCCCTCCAACAGGAAACTTGGTAATGAAGTCCTATTCCTCTTCTTAGCTATCATATGCTGCCATATTACTGGAGATTTACCACCATAATAAGAAATTAGGGACAACAAAGTGATCACACTTTAAATGTTTTTCTTAAGAAAATAAGAAAAAATATTAATTTCTATCTTGTACAAAATTCTAATATTTTGATGCACATTCAAATGAAAAAAATGGAAGTCCTAAACTTCACAGGGAAAAGTAAATCATACAGGCTTTTGATTAAAATATTTTGTTTCATTTCTAGTGAAGGTTAGCTTTAAACCTAACTGAAATCCAGTGGTGATACGCTGAACTGACCACATACTAGAGACAGACCTCTATAATTTCTTTTTCCAGATACTGAGTTGCCAAAAAAACCCTGAGTTGGTTTAGTGGAAAAAGGCCCCACCAAAAAACCTCTGCAAAAGCGAACAAAAACCCACAAATTTATATTGCATTAGAATATGAATGAAAATACTGATTTTCCAGAGAAAGATCAAAGTCGCTAGATCAGGAAGGAGGACTTAATATTTAAATCTATCTTGCACTCTGCGTCTTCACTTGCAGTTTGGATTTCAATTCACTTGTGGGATTTAAGAGTCGCAGATAACTCTGACCAGTTCCCTCTCAGCAGGGCTTCTTCCATCACTGCTGAAGTTTGTTGCTGTCTCCCTCCTTGCTGCAGGAGTCCCTCAGTCTGTGCTTCCCTGGGTTGCAGTTGCTGGTTGTGACTCTCACCCTTCTTTCAGCCCTCTTGAGTTTCCTTGCTTTTCTCTCCGACCCCAGTTCATCCCCAGGAACAGCCCAAATCAAAACTTCCACACGACCCGACATTTTTGTCTAAAAGAAAAGCATCAGGAGAAAAAAGGAACAAGCAAATGAAAGAGGGTATTTCCTTCTAGGGCTCAAGGACTCTGCAGTGCTGGAATGTTTGCAGCAGCATTCTGTGGTTTGGGTCCTGACCTCGGTTGCCATCTCCCGAGCTGGGGACAGTATCCTATACAGCAGTTCCATCACTGTGAACTCCCCAAGTGCATGTGAAAACTGAGGAAGGCACCAGTGCAGACAGGAGACATCACTTTCCTTGCTACCAGAAAACCATGGTATTGGATATAGAAGTAACAGTAGCCCCACAAAACTTGCTTGGTTTGCGGTTTCTAAACCCTACTGAAATGCTACGCTTGAGTAAGTCCCAACCAAAACATTTTCAAGTGAAGTCTTTGCAAACTGCTTGCACTACAAGTTCTTTCTATTTTAACAGAACTGTCTTCTGATAGGAAAGTGTTTCATATGCAATTTTTGTAATTAACTCTAGTAAGCACGTTATGTGCTTATATGCTGTATTTGCTCTAATTGATAGCTGTTTTATACATCCTAGAACATATTTCTATCATTTTATCTTCTTATGCTTTAAAAACAATTTCTTATTTTCTATTTCTATTTCAATGCAGGTAAATTTAAATCCTTCTGAAGCAAAACTGTCTTGTATGTTTTATGGTATATAATAGAATTATTTTTCCTTTTTCACAGTTTCCAGTTTTATTACTGCAAAGTCAGTTTATTTACTCTTACCGTGCTCTAAAAAGGAGAAAAGGTATACCTATAGAGGATATTAAAGCTCTTTTTACAAGAACCTATGCTAGTTTCTCTATATGTCCAACTTCCATTAAATCATGTACAGAGGAAAACACATCTGGAAGACCAAAGACTTCTGGGTAAAAACATCTCAAAGTTGACCATTAATATTGTATCATTTGAGAATCAGTTACTAATTAAAACCTTTAAATAAAGAGAAAAAACTATTCTTAAAACAGAAATATTCTGAATTTTAAAAAAATATTTGGAAAAAAAACCTCTTTAAGAGAATGATACTGTTAAGTTTGTGGCATTTACCTGTGATAAAATATTCGATTAACACATACAGCAGAGGAATGTCTAATAGTGTCTCAAAGATCCCCTTGATTTTGGGGATCTACTCTGTACTGGTGTGGCCTCACCTTGAATATTGTGTGCAGTTTTGGTCACCACAATATAAGAAAGATAAGAAAGCTCTTAGAGACCACCCAGTGGAGGGCACTGAGGATGGTGCATGGCCTTGAGGAGAAGGTGTATGAGGAGCAGCTGAGCTCATGTCCTCTCCTCAGCCTGGAGAAAAGGAGATTGAGGGGAGGACTTGCAGTCCTACACGTTCAGCTTCCTCAAAAGGGAAAGCAGAGGGGCAGGCACTGATCTCTTCTCTGTGGTGACCAGTGACAGCATGCAAGGGAATGGCCTGAAGTTGTGTCAGGGCAGGTTTAGGTTGGATATCAGAAAAAGGATCTTCACCCAGAAGGTGGTTGGGTGTGTTACTCTGAGGCACATGGTGTGACTCTTGGGAATGGTCCTGTGCAGTTGGCAATCCTTGTGGGTACTTTCCAACTCAGCAAATATTCTGTGATTCTGTGAGATTCTGTGACATACATAGTCTGTACGCTGGATTTCAAAGCAGGGTTGAATTTATCCCCATCCCCTCCCTCTTTTTTTATTTTATTAGAAATCCTACAGTATACGGCTCTTCTAGAAAACTCTTAAAGGTCTTGAGCATTCCTGACAGGAAGTAATTTTCTAAATGGGCAGGGAGAGGCTTGCGGGTTTGGAGGTTTTTTTGTTACGCAGTACAGGCTACTAAAATAAATATGAACATAAATTTACAAAAGAAAACTGGTAGGGTATTCAGGTATTCAGCTTATTTCTGCTGAATTAAGAAAGTTAAACCAGTTCCCATCAGCTGAGTATCTGACCTGATGGTTTTTTGTTTGCGATTATACACATTTGTCTGACAGGCAGACCGATAGCTTGATTTAACAGCTTCTCATGCTGCTTCTTTCCTTTCTATATTTGTACCAAACATCAGTTGAGTTCTTTGAATATTCATATTGAGTTTACGTGCTCTTACTTTTCACATTCAGATTTTGAATAATTATGTTCTGAGAACTCCAGCAAAGGCAGCAAAATAATTTGCAAATCTGAGGAGCCTTGTGTACTCTCTGTTACCTTGAGGCCCTAGTCCTTCAATTCATAATTTCTGAAGCTTTTGTGCTGGCAGAAGGTAAAAGTTTCAATAGCTTCATGTTGATTTGTGTTGTGACTTGTTTTCTTTTTGCAGAGCTTAATCAAACTCCCCATAACTCACAGGATACGTAACTTTTTGGTGGGGTTTTGTTGTTTGCGTGTTTTTTGTGTTGTTTTTGTTTGTTTGTTTGTTTGGGGGTTTTTTTTGTTTTTTTTTTTTTTTGTGTGTGTGGTTTGTTTGGGTTTTTTTGATGTGAGGGGAGTTGATAAACATGTATTCTGAGTAATGTTAATCACTGTATATAAAAAATGCACCCGGGCCTGCAATGATAAATCTTAGGTAACCAACTAATACAGGGTTGAATTTTATGTTTTTGCAAATAACTTGTCACCGTTCTCACAGTATGGGCCAGACCTAAAATTTAGGCACTGTTCTTGGGAAATGAGATGTTGAGCTGCCAGTTCACTGGAGGAAGTCTAGGTTTTGAATTTGTGTCAGTCTAGATGTACTTGAGAATTTCGGTGGGATATTCCCCTAAATATTTGGCATCTGAGGTATTCCTTTGAATGTGGAAGACTTCATCACATCTAGCCTAACCAAAGCAGTCCTCTGAGAAAAGAGGTTAATTCTGTGATCTAGACCCTCTAGATCCTCTAGACCATAGATATGTGAATCAGCTAAAGTTTGGATTTGGGGCAGAATCATAATACAAGGGACAGCTAAAGAAGAACTGAAAGGAGCCGAATACGCCCCAACACAATCAGATGTCCTGACAAAGGGGCTGCAGACCTATTGGGTCTTGAAAGGGAGGGCTGGAGGTGTGGAAATACCTTGGGATTGAAGGAGTCTTCAGCACAACAGAGTAATTTCTTCCGGCCTTCCACAAAAGGACTGACAGAAAAACTGTTGTGAGCAGCTGGATGAGAACTCCTGAAAGACCTCCTAGAGATAGATGAAATGATTTGCTGGACTGCAATGGGTTTATGAGGAAGCTTTCATCCTTGGACACTCATTCTTGATCCCACCAAGCTGTGGGGCTGACATGAAAAATAAGTCATTGAATCTGTATTAAAATCTCTTCTTAGGAATAGTCAGTAATACTTACTACAGATAATAAGGGGAAAATGGCAGATTTCAAAAGATTATTTCTGATAGCAACATTTTGTTCAGCTACATTTTACTCCTACCCAAAGAGAAATTTAGGGCCAAGGACCCATTTTAGCAAAGAGAAATAAATTAATGAGCTTTATTCTGACTTCCTTAAAATGAGTGTGTTTCCTGCCTTCTGAAAAGCATTAAAATGGCATTACAAAAAAGACTTTCCTAAGGCTTGCTCATTGAAAAGGAATTGTGCAATCTTATTCCAAATTTTGAATCTCAGTTTCTGTATTCGTCTCTGCCATCAGCCTCACAGTATTTTAAGTAGTCCCAGTCTACTAGTCGAAATTTTCAGTTTGTCTCTGTGATTGACATTTTGCCAAATGCAAATGACAAATTCTTGGAAAAACTGTCAAGTGACTGAGGGATTGAAAACAAATTGTGTGTTAACCTAAGAGACCATGGTTCTAGTATTAGCTTGAATACAAACTCTCTGCTCCTTGTCTGGCAGAGGTGCTTTTGGCTCTTTAGCAGAGCTTTTGCCACCAGAATCAGAGTATGGTTCCAAAGATCAGGTGGTCATTCAGCATAATAGTTTTCCTGTGCCGCAGCTCTGCTGATATGCGCTAAATTTATGATCTGACACTGGAACTTCAAAAACTGGTGGACTAAGTAATCATCAGAAAAAAGTGGTTTGGTGGTTTTTTTGTGCCACTGTGTTGAACATGATACTAAGGAGTAGAAGGAGTAACTGTAGTGATTCCAACGCTCCAAGAGTAGGAGTAAAGCTAGGAGTAAAGACAGGCAGTGCACGGTAAAGATATTGCATATGCTGGTAACAGATTAATTGAGATGGAATAGAAATACTTGCAAGCAGATAAGGCACTTGCAGTAGTCTGTGGATGTAACAGTCACTTTTATGTTCACATTTATGAAGATCATCTCCATGTAGTTATAGATCACAAAGCTTTGACTTTGCTATTTGGAAACCCAAAGATTAAATATACAGGGGGGAGAGATAAGGCTAAAGATTGCAAACCTTTCAAAGACAGTGTCTTTGTATGTAATATGTCTAAATGACTGCTGCACAATGTTACAAGTAAAATCTTTTGTAGAAGAAAAACATCAAAGTCATTTAGTCTTAAAAACTAAACTAGAAACTGATTTAGGGTCTGGTCCAAAGACTGTGAAATCCATGAGAGTTTTTCCATTTATTCCAATGAGATTAACCTTTAAAAATTATGTATCTTGCAACAAAGACATGAAATCCACTGTAGCACAGTAGTGTGATCAATAAGAGTCCCAAACATGCACTGAAGTTATCTGTATGGTAATTATTGTAAGACAAAAGACAGTATAGATGGTTATTTTAGTGGATATTGACTACAAAATCATCTGATTTCAAAAGGATGCTAAACTTCTGAAATAAGTGAAAGAGAATGGGCACACACGAGGTTCAGGGAAGGAAGTTTTCTGAGCACCTCTTAAAGTCATCATCCAAACGTTTCAGAGGCACAGACGACCAAAGAGATAGCCAGAGAAGCAGAAAAAAAATATATGAGTCTCTGAAAAGGTGCATTTTAAAAAGTGTACTACTTTGGTTCTGTCTGTGAATGATTCAGTTGTACTGTCGAGTGCTGACAGACTCCACAGCTACGTGTAAACCAAAATGAAGGAGTGTCATGTGCCTAATTGGATCTCCCTTGCTCTCACGATAAATCTTTGCAGTGATTTGGAAAGGGCATTATAGGGGTGGATTCAACTTCCTTCCCAATCTGCCCTGCTGATCCCAGAGGACTGGAAATTATAACAATGCTATCTTTCACTTCTCAGATTAAGAAGAACCTTTTCTTACAATGTAAACTCTTTTGACAAGGACTATTTTGTCATTATTTGTGTAGTCTCAAGATGCTTTGACAGTACAAATAAAAAATACCAATTATTTGCCTCCTTTCTCATGGTCACACCCATGTGTGAATGGCTCTTCTTTGTCCTTTAATATCATTTACTGAATCATGATGACTAACTGTGATATTATTTGACTTACTTGCTAACATTGCAAGACCCAAGAGATGACTTTGTAGAGAATAATCTACTAGAAAAGGTGCTTGAAGTGCAGGTCGTTATAAATCCTTTGTTTAAATCATCCCTTTGTGTAATGAAGGTAATGACACAGGTTTTTTAAGTCAGGAATCAAATACAACACAGTATTTTCATACAAATGTCCTAAGGAATTCTCCAGCAGACAAAAGATCCTCCATCACTGAATTAGGAGCTTAAAACAGCCTACTCTTTCAGCATTCCTGAATAACATTTCCTTGTTTGATAATGTACAAATGGTGTGAACCTTTGCTACACTGTACAGTGTGCTGAAGTACAGCTCTGCAGCCTTTTTCCCAGAAATGCTTTGGGATCAAATACTGTGGCTGTGTCTGAGGTACCATACCCTGGTGATGGCCTGGGAAACACACACTGAGCCTGGCAGCGTTGCCATGGGGTCCATCACAGCAACAGGCCTGGGGAGCCCTTCTCACACGGCAAGCTGGGAACTGCTCTGGGAGCATCTTGGTGTCGCTTGTTCTTGAATCTTGACAGTGAAGGAGGTTCCTCAACATCCCCAGTTAATTATTCCTGACAACGTGTGTCTGAGAGTTAGTGTGTCTAATGCTGCTGGGACAGGTCGGAGTCATCGAGCCTGAGTTTCATAGACAATATATACACTCATATATGATATACACACAGGCAGTGACTCAGCTGTGTCCCAGCTGCACTCTGTGTGTCCAATGTCTATGTCTGCAGATGCCCCACAGTTTATTGTCCTGGCCAGCAGATTTTTCATTTTGCCTCAGTGCTCAGGGAAAACAGCAAAATAAGCAATGTGGATAGTATTGCATTTGTGCTTTTCAGAATAAGGAAAGCACCAGAGATTCTGAAAATCTCCCAATCTAGTTGCATATTTTAAAGAATATTATAATGCGACTTTAAAAATGAAGCAGGATTGTAATCTGACTGCACCAGGTTTATGGCACCAGATATTTGTTCAAAAGGTCCACGTAAACTAAAGATATACTTGGTAAACTGCAAGGGTGGGGGGGGGAGGGGTAGTGTATTATACAATATAGCTATAATCATAAAGCACAAGACCTACTGAGTTACTTTATGACCTTCTCCTTCTCTAGTAAAGAAAGCCCTAATAAGTCATTTATGGCTGTGTCAGTCATGAATTACTGCTGTCTGCACAAAGGAAGATAAATATTGCAACACATCATAGAACACCTCTGCCTTTAAATACTGCAAATGGATAAAGATGTAAAACCCAAGAGAAACCTGAAGTAATGAGTGAAAAACTAAGCCAAAGAATTGGAAAAAAAATTAATGCAGAATGTATCACTTTGAAAGCAAACCTTCGATATGTAATTTCTCCTGTTGTAAGAATGGATAGGGAAAAGAGTAGAAGCACATCTACAGTTGTCCATGGCTGATGGTGAGTTCTCCCATCAAACCTGAAAAGGAGGTACTCTCAAAGGTTTGTAGCTGCCAGTCTATTCTCCTTGCCCAAATATTTTTTACTGTCTCGGCTGCAGACTTCACAATCCTCTTGTGGAGGATTGAGACTACTCAGCCCCACTCCACAGCAGAAACTGTCTCCAGCAGAACAGGCACAGGAGCTGGTTGTGTGAGTAATTCCCTGACTTGTTTAACTAGCCCAGGTCTTTTGAAATGAACCAGGTTTGTAAAGAGCTATTTAAGCTGTTTAAGTAAATATGGCTTGTGTTTGCTGAAAGGGATTAGGAGGAGCAGCAGAGACAAACAGCACGTTTGAGGAGTTAATAGCAGGAACAATGAGAAGCATCTGAGGGGACAGTCCCCTTCGAAGCCAACAAAGCTGCAGGTGCAGAAAACATCTGGGTAAATATTTCCTCTAACTTTGTTCAACAGAAGCAACATTAATGACAATGTATATCACAAAACTGAAACAGAAACAGCAGGGATGCTAAAAAAAAAATTAATCTAAAAAGTAGAAATAATAGTCATCCAATTTCTGTGAAAACTCCATCTAACTCATGGAGTCCAACTCCAAAGTGATTGGCCCATAAGGGGATCAAACCCACGCCCCTGGTGTTATTAGCACAAGGCTGTAACCGTGTTCATTCATGGACAGAACCTTGGATAACTATCTGTGTATAAGAAAAACCCCAACGCATCAGTGATATGAACTTGCTTAAAAAATGGTGAGTTTTGGTATTGTGTCAGATAGAAGACTGTCAATAAGAGATTACGATTGAAATAAGAATAAAAGATAGCAGCTTTAAAATGACACAATACTAGTTTTGAAATAAAAATTATTATTTGTTAATTATCTAGAAATAAAAGTTATTAATTGTCTAATGTTTTCTAAATATGTTCAATTTATAGTGTATAACAGTATTATTTGGATTAATTTTTAATTGAAGTCAGGCATCTGATCTGAGAAAATGAAAGTTTATGTTTATTTTCACAAGGAGACAGACGTTTCAAGGAAGTCTTATAGAGTTGTATGGAAATGCACACTCTTAACAGAACTTTCAATTTATTAGTATTACTTATGATTTAATAATATTCTGCATTTTAAAACATATTTGGAAATTTTTGACACTTTAGAGACACCGATTTCCTGAAACTCAAACTTTAAAGTGAAACTTGAGGTACTTTCTGTTGTTTACTTTGAGAAGGGCCTAGGACCAGATGACTTCCAGAGATCTTCCCTGTTCTGCTCTATGATTTTACAGCATAAAATATTGACAAAATGCATATAGTGATAACCTTTTTTTTTTTTTCCCTTGCAAAAGCTGTGGGGAAAACAAGACAATCCTAAAATTACGGCTTCCCAAGAGACACTGTATGAAGACACCGATTTCTCCTTTTCACTGTGTTGCAGCGAAACATCATGTGTTGTACATTGACAAAGCCTCATGCTCTCCCTTCTCCTCTTGGTAGCTGAGGCCTTGAGGAACTGCAAAGGGGAAAGATATTCCCCAAACTGGCATGCAAAGGTGTGCCTGTGGTGTATATTGCAAGGTGTGTCCTGGGAAGTTTTCAGAGCTCTCTAGTTGTTTGCCTAATTTACTCAAAGTGTTTAAGCCTGAAAAAGACGATGATGTGCAAGAAATTTCAGTGCTTCATATTTTCCTTACTAATTCTTTTCTTCTTTTATCATTAACTGTTTCTGTTCTATAAATAAGCATTCCCTTTTGACTCAGTTCTTCTATGATTGGTATTAATTATATATCCAAAATACTCAATTTTATTAAAAAGTGTTATCTCCATTAAACTATTCCATTCATTTCGAAACAATAAGAAAAGTACTTACTCTGTATAACCTTCCTTGAAAAAAAATGGTAACCTATAGTAGTCCCAGCTATTTTTTATCCTGGTCAGCTTGAAATTTGAGCAAACGGAGATACAAGATGGTCAAATTCCTTGCACATCCGTGAATACCGCTACAGGCTAATAATCTGTGATTTCTTTGATAAGTCTTCTGTGAAAACAAGGACAGTGATGCACCATAACAGCTTTCAAATTTCAGATAGCATGTTTCTGTTCTATAATGTAACAAGGAAAATTTGGAGATAACTATAAATTTTTTAACTTTTAAAAGAGAAAACGTTCTGATCTTTAAACCAGAAATAAAATAAAGTATTAAAAAAAATTGTACATTACAAAGAAGTGTAATGAAAGATATATCAATGTTATTTCCCTTGTGGAAATTCCCAGATGCTAGTTTCCTTCTGATTTGTCCTGGAATCAGCACAGGTATTTTATTAATTTGAATGGCGAGTTTATTTGGATTATAATGGAAACTGGCACCATGTAGCTAAATCTATTCAAGCAAATGATTTCATCATTATGGTTTAGAAAGAGATCTTCCTGATCTGTTAAGAATGCTTCACTGTTTGTAGGGACAATCGCAGTGACACAACTCAGGAATTATATTGCCTCTTTAGAAAGTAAATAATTAGGATAAAAGGAACCTGCTGAGACAGTGGTCTCCCGCAATTTATAAATAATTGTCTACATTTCTCTTTAGATCTACTATTTTATGATAAGCTTAGTTTAGTCAAAGGTAAAATGTAATATTTGTAGCTTTATTAATTCTTGATACCATATATTGATATGTTTTTCATTCTTACTTGCATAATTTTTGCCCTTTTTTAAGAGTATAAGAAATTCAACGACATTAGCCTTTTTTCTTTTATGTTCCTAGATAGTTTAATTTTGATTTTTTTGTGAATCAGGAGGTGAATCTGTAAACATACCGGGAGTACTTGGTTGCTTAAAAAGACAAGATCACATTCGCCAACTCCTAGTGGTACTTCCCACTACTGTAATGTGGCAAAGAAAAAAAAATTACTTTAAATAGATTTTTTAGAAAGGATGTTTCTAGTGATTTTGGTCCATAGAATTCACAGAAATGTTGGGACTGCTGTAAACCTACATACAATTGTTACTTTTCTAACACCTAACACCTATGGATATTCCAGAGAGTGATTTTTACCTGTTTTTCAGGCTGGAAGTGTAAGACATCTAATTTCATCAGGAGTCAGAAGCATTTTCTGAGCAATTAATTTTATTCAACTATACGTATTCTAGAGAAATCCATATGTATCCCTCAACTAGAGCCCACCTATGATCAGGATTAAGTTGATAAACACCTGATTCATCAAAAATAATTCCAAGGAATGTAAAAAGTAAGATGTCATTATAACTATGGTTAACTTCATTTAATATCATCATGGTAATAATGGTGATACCCAGCTCTTGTTTAATAATTCCACAATCAGAACAGTCACCCGGGAAATGATACATCTCATTATTTAGTTTAAATGGGATTGACATCATATTCTTTGGAAAATACCCCAACCACAAGTCATGGCATATCCTGATTAAGACTGCTCTTTGTCTTTATACCTGAAGTGTGAACAGGTATGCAACAGTTCTTGATCTGGCAGAAAAAGGGCAAAAGGAAAGATGATTTTAACTTAAACGTTGGGACATTCATCTGGAACTATGGTCTTTGTTCGAATATTTATGAATTTTACAATATTTTCTCCAAGAAGAAACAAAAACAATCCTAAGGGACCAAAGCTGTACAAGCCTTTACCACCTAAAGGATGGTGAGGATGTGGTTTTCCCTTGCTTGGAGCCATTTTGGGCACATTGTTCTTGAACATGCAAAAGAGGACTGACTCAACTTTGATCACATAAATGGAGACCTTCTTCCTGAGGATAACTCATAACTCAGCATGGGGCCCTTTTTGAAGGTTTAAAACTTCACAATGAGATTTAACTCCTCCAGGGCCTACTCTGTGTCTTCCCAGTTACTGGGTGAGTGCACAAAACCACTCAATCACTGTGGAAAAACAAGTACCAGAAAGAAAAGTGTTAATAGAATTATCATATCTTATAGTTTCTTTTTAGGTTAGAGAAAGATCTTTATTACTTTGGTCAATGGAGTGAGAAGGAATTTAAAGCAAGAAAACTAGATTGCTTCCTTCAGATCTACAGAAGCAGTTCTGTCTCCCTTGATTTAGGGTAGATTGTAGGCTACTCTGTTATATTGAAACTGTACAGGGAGTTGGGTCTTAACAGTTTTTTGAGGCTTTGCCCAACTCAGGAACCAAACTTTGGTGGGCAGCATTCTACCCTTTGCAAAAATGTAGCAGAAATGTTGAATTTGCCAGCTGTATTGTAAACTATTCTCACAGGCCTAACCACTGAGCCAAAATAATAACATCTGATGATTTATCCAAGCTCCAGCATAGTGCATCTGTCAACGAAGGATGGTATTTATTCAGTTCAAAGATTTGAATTGTACTGAAGATTAATTGGAATATGACCACAACACTGAAGTAATACTTTCATGACAGTCATTACACAAGTAAAGCAATATTTTACACACAAATATGATACTACTAATTTCAAAAATAACTGATCAAAATAATGTGCAGCGAAAGTGTCATCAAGTATCCAGATTAGTTTCTGGCTCTCACTGAAGTTAAGAGTCCATGAATGGGATTGAATATTGTTTATGTGTGTCTGTATGAATAGGTATACATATGTATGAATACATATACATATACACATACATGTCCAAATATATATATATACATATATATATATACATATATTTCCTCTTTGGAGACTCTGGAAAAACAGGTAGGATGCTTACACCACTATCACTTACACAGTAAGATCAGAGTCCAGGGGTGGACAACAGCCTGCTGTGGTTCTGATGTGGTTCCAACTTCTGTCCAGGGGATGAAGTTTGCTCATGCATTGCAAGACCTGATGAAAACTGAAGTGTTTACAGGAGCAGTTGTCCAGTCAACCTAAACAGTTTTATGACTGCATAGGATGTTGAAGGTTAAAACCATTTCAGTATTGTATTTTTGTAGAAATATGCTCTTGATGTCATAATTTTTCATAATATCAGAACAATTTCTATTAGATGATCAATTTATTATTTTCACTTCAAATTGCCACTTGAAGTGACCCAGGGGCTAAAGAAACCAAGATTAATTTGACATTTTCCTCTCAGACAAGCAAAAAACATAATGTCTGAAAGATTTGCCAAGGATAGTTTAATTTTAGACAGAGAGCATCAGAAGCTCTAAGTTATCCTTGTAATTTTGATACATTTTGTAGCTAAAAAAATCCCAGAAAGAATGGGAAAGGAAGGGAGACAAGAAAGAAAGAAAATGAAAATGAAAGACCAAATACTTGGGTTAAAATTCTGCTATAAAGTTTTCTAATGATTTGAACTTCGTGTTTTATTATTGAAGATAGATGAAATAGTCTGTGTCCAGACTAGAATCTGAAAGTGGATAATTTCATGGGGGGGAAAAAAAAAAGCTTTTATTCTTATTGATCATTTACAGAGTTCTAAAGATCTTTTCTTACTTCCACATGCAGGTTATGGCATAGCTATCCAGAAATCAGTTGTCTGGGGCCAAGGGTGTATGGTACAAGGCCAGAAATGTTGCTTGATATGTGTCCAGGTCATAACCAATCCCATTCTAGATTTCCCAAAGGGTTTTTTGCCCAGTGTAAATAGCTATAACCTTTTAAAAAAATGTATGTCTTGTTTATTGTCATATTTCTACCTGTTTTTTTGTGTGTAAAGAAACAATATCTTGTCAATGAAGAGTAAATTCCAAGCTCAGTCAAGGCATAAGTTTCACAGATGCATGAAATCCACCAGAAACTATAAATTTTAGTGAGTAATCATGTTCCTGTGTAGTGGAACAAATCATAAAACAGATTCTGGAGCTACCACTTATAACATAGACTAGATAAATGAGAAGAAATAACATCATATTATTTCCCGATGGCTTATACTGTAGTGTTGAACATATCTGGACTTGGGTTGTAGGCCTTTGGCAGATTGAGATATAGGACTGTTCCTGAAGAAAGTGTTCCTTTAAATAGATACTTAGTTCAGATCAGTGTAATTATCCTTTACAATATCATGTCTGATGATTTCAGCAAACACTTTTCTATATTTCAAGACTGAGATTTAGAATAAAGAAGGTCGGGTTACAACAGTGTCATTTTCTTAGTTTACACAACCTTCTCTCCCATTCTCTCCTCCTTGACCAATTCCCTGGGAGATCTACCTTTACTTTCAGTCTTCAACTTTTTAGAGAATGAAATTTAACCTTATAAAACAGAAGGCAGAAGGAATATCCTGCTCTATATGGTAAATTGCACACATATTCCCACACAGTGACGGATGAAAATGCTAACAATTCAGCTGAGGAATAAGGAATACCTAAACACCTGGCTGTATTTTCTTAGAAAAAAATTTCACATGGACTGTTCAAACTGAAGTAATATTTTGGGATATCAGAACTTTCATTAAACTAAACATCAGGCGCCTCTCTATTCACTAACTTTCAGACTAAATGTATATTATTTGTTTATACTTGTTCCTGGATAAATGGGACAAAAGCTACTTGTTGTTTCAAATCACTAGCAATAAAATCCTGCAGTTGATCAGCTTTGTCATTACCCTGCAGCTACAAGGAGAGGTTGGCTGCTGGCCATATTTTAATATAGTAATAATAATACTTAACAGTGTTCATCTCAAAAGCAATTTACACACATTAACTAATTAGGCCTCAGAACATTTACATGATAGGTGAATAGCATTCATCCCACTTTAAAGAGGGGTAAGTGGAGAAACAGAAAATAAAGTCACACTTTCAGCAAGAGTCACTAAATGAATGCCCAGCTTGTGACATATTCACTTCATTTTCTGAAATATTCTGAAGTCAAAAGAGGTAGATAGTGGTCTTGACTACTGTATATCAATATAAGGGTGCTTTTCAGCTGCTGCTTGCAAAGGGGAGCCTACAGTATGTGCTTAGGAGAGGATTCATTTTCCTGCAGATTCTCTCTAATCTCTTGCAGTTTTCTATTTACTGATCTCCTAGGTACTCAGGAGGTTGCCCCTTGCACTGTATTTTTGTACATCTGCAGGCCTAGGTTATTTAGGATGTAGATGCCAAACCCTAGGACAAACTCTAGTATGAGCCAGCAATGGCTAATAGAAGGTATACATTGTCAGTTATAAAATTCTTGTTTAGGAAAAAAAGAGTAAAAGGCACCTCCGGTTGCATAAAGAGGAGCTAAAGTGATTTGTGCATTTCTTTATTTATTAGGGCAAGAATTTCCCTCCCCTCTTGTTTTTTTTCTGCAATGAGACCAAGATGGATACCTGAGATACAGCCTGAAGTCTTAGGCTTATAGTAATAACCAATAATTGAAAATGCAATAAAATCAGTATCCCATGCCTTAAAACTTTCCAATTCATAATAAAATCAGGAGAGATAAGACATTATAGCAAACAGAAAGTTAACAAAGAATATAATTTTCTTTTTACATTCCTACATACAGATCTTGCAGTCCAAAAAATAGCAAAAAAATTATAGCCAAGCACTGGATAAAGAAGAGAATTGCTAATTCCTTAGGACTGACACAGAGACATTCATTCTTGTCTGTGGAGTTCAGACAACAAGGAGACTGGTACTTAGGTGGACTCTTGGAAGCTGGCCCTGCTCTGCACTTTGGTCCTCCTGTCACAATCCTCTGCCTGAAGTAAATTGATTTTGAGACTATAATACTTGCTGGTTGCTCTTATCAAAGTGTTTAAATTCTCCTTCTTTGCTCTCCATTCAACAAAAACATCCTTCTTCTGTGTCATAGGGGATGCTCTAGGTTTTTAGATAGATGGACATTCATGATGCCAGTGTGCTGCTTACACACCATAGATAAATCTGCCATAAACAGAGTTCTACATGGACAACTGCCAACCTCTATGGGCAATAAATAAAAATGAGGAGATAAGAGCTCACCTGGTACTACTCCACCATGGCAAACGTACTGTGCCAAGAGCTGGCTGCCAGTACATCCCACCACATAGGAAACAGCTTTATTTTTTTTGTTTGTTTTGATTTGGTTTTACTTGTTTGGGTTTTTTGTAATGAATCTTGTGGAAGTCTTATTCTGTCCTTAATTGCACATTCTCTGCCCTTTCATTTCCTGGCAGATAGATAACACAAATGTTTAACTCTTCGGCTTTTATCAAGGTAAACAATAATGCCCTGAGGTTCAGGGTGGGAAAGTGGGAGCTTGGTGTCAGTCTGCTATTGAAAGTAATTTTAAAAAGGAGAAGGTTATTTAATTTACTAAGATCCAAGTCTTCTTCATTTGCTTTTAAAGGAAGCATTACTCATTGTAATAGGGTGTGCTGGCAGAAATCCTTTGGAGTATTATACAGGCAACATAAATACACCTTGAGAACACTTGTTCTATTGAAGCTCACTGGCAGTTTGCAGACTTTAAAGAATATCTTTTGAATTCTCAGCAGAAGAAACCATTTGTTGCAACCCCTGCCTTGGTTTAAAGAACTGCTGACACCTCATGAAAAATGTTAAGAGTCATCTTATTAAAATATCCCAATAAATATATGGTTTTTTTTCATGCTGGGCCTGCACCTTGTATCACTTTTCAATTAAATTATTAAAGGCTGAAAAAAACACAAACAATTCTAATGTGCTGAATAAAGCCTGCCAGGTTTTTCCTGTTTACTTGGATGCTGGTTTTAGGAAAAATTTGTATCCTGTCTCCAGGGTGTATTGTGTAATTTGTACAAAATTCTGGGTTGCAGGTGTCCTTCAGGGAACCCACAGGAGGAGACAGTGTTAGCAGAGATTGTTGGTGGATTTTATTGATTTCCCAAGGCCAAACAAGAAGTTCATGCCACGACCCCAGAGGTCCTTCTCAGTTTCTGCAATTTACTGTGCATCTGATGAGATAGCAAGAAAAGTGTGAAGGGGTCTGTCCTGTGTTTGTCAGGGCTATAAACATCCTTAAAGATATACACTTTATATACAAAACTGTACATTGGTGGGTTTATTTCCAGCCCTTTAGTTCTTGTCTGTGGTGGCAGTACCCCCTCTGGCAGCCTGGCTGCTTTTCAGGTTGCCAGTCATGGAAGAAACAGATTTCTGGACAAAAGAAAAACCAATGCCAGGAATGAGGTGATAACACTAATACAAAGAAAAACTGAAAGATTAGACTGTGTTCACCACCATTTTTGTCACAACTGGGAAAAAATCCAGGTTCTAAGTGAAAAAAAAAAATAAATCTAGAGTTTTAGACCTTATTTCTGCTATGCTATGTTCTTTCTATGTTCTAAAACTTGAAGGTTGTGACCCTGCAGTGGTGCAATGCCAAGGAGGAGTGAGGAGAAAAGTCCTTAAAAGGATATGCACCTGTCAAATCTCCTTCCCTCTCATACTTTAAAGACAAGCAGAGGGAATACAGTAAAATGTGGGGCTGCAATGACCTACACAAGTTATTCAGCACATTCAAGGCCCTCCATTGAATACACGTTCAGTCTCCAGCATTAGAAAAATCTCCAGTTTACACCACTACACACCATCAGCCACAAAGGACTTTTTAACAATCTATTAAAAACCCCAAATTATTATGTAGAATTATCAAAATCCACCTAAAAAAAAAATGCACCACCTAGCATGTCCAATGGGCAGAGAGGAGAAAAGCTCACTAGCCCAGCTCCCTCCAGCTGCAGAGAACAGGTTTGGTGAAAATCCTTAGAAGCAAAGGGCCTCTGTCACCTTCCTAAAACATTGGTTACAGAAGGTTTTTGGGAAAAATGTCTTTCTGATGTCAAATGAGTGAGACATAGCATACAGAACATTCCAAGACTTCTTGAAATTCTTGGAAATATCAGTACTGCCCATCCTACATGTCACTTCACACATCTCTTAGTTCTCCAGGACTCACTGGTAGAAACCCCTGAATCATACATTAATGAATTAGAAAGATGGTACAACCAATCCAGTCAACAAATTGCAACCAAGATTTCTGTCAAGCCACAAAGGGAGCATTAGCAAACTGGCTATTCAGAACTTCTGTCACAGGTTTTAATTTCTGTCTTCCTGCTGTTTAGAATCATCTGGTTCCTTAACCTGACTAGCCAACTCTGAAACAGAAGACTTCAAACTGTGAGACTCATATGGACCCCACAGCAGGGATATGAGAGGAGGAGGGAGTGGATTTCCATCTCATCTGAAGAAAAAGATGTTGTGGGTAGGGGAGAACAGGAAAAGTAGAGACTGAAGTAAGACAGAGAAGTACTAGGGACATGCTAGGGTTGTTAATGATAGTGGAGGGCAGTGTGACGACAACAACAAGGACATAGAAAGTAGGTCAGGAAGTATAGATCTCCTTGTAGGATACTGCTGCTGCCCCACAAGCACAATGCATTTTTGATGCAGTTTCACCGAGACTCCACAACACCATGTAACCAGTCCCTGTCCTTGACCCCGTCTGTAAACTGAATTTTCAAGCCTGAGTGTCCACCAGCACAGAGTCCCACAGTCTGGACTGTGTCATGAGTTTTGTTGTTGCTGTTGTTGTTTTTTTAAGAAGTGCCTCTGCTATCAGAGCATCATGTACAAGTTTGACCTATATAACAGACCAAGTAGGTCACTGAGTGCACATTGGACCATGACAAATTGATTTTGAACCATCACTTATCTGGCTCTGTTGCTGTCAAGGAGGATACATCAGTGTGATTAATAAATTATTTACCAAATAGATAAAAGCATGCTTCCCCCACCAGAGATTCTGGAGGGTTTATTGTTTTAAGCTGCTGCACTAATTGGGCTGTACATTCACTTGCAGTTCCAAGAGAGATGAACATTAGGGGAACAATGCTCTTTACTGCACACGGTGACACAGCAGAGGCATCCCATGAACGCCTACAACAAATGATGCTCAGTTTAGTGTTTTCCTGGCGCAGCTCCCAGCACCCCCTCTCAGCACTGGTCTCCATCCAGTGCTGCCTCCAGCACATGGGAGAGAACTGGCCTCACAGAGGCACTGAAAGATTTTAGCTCAAGCTTCAGTAAGATGTGAGGGACAGCTTTGAGACTCCACTCTGCAGCCTTCCTCTCTTTATCACAGAGAAGATCCTAGATTGCTTCCCCTGGGATCTAAATCATCACAGTTGAAAAAGTACCCTAACAGGCAGGAGAAAAAAAAAGAATGGCACAGCCTTTTCCTCAACTAGGAAGTCTTTGCTCCATCCCCCTCTGAATTAGAAACAAAACAAAACAAATACACAAGATTAAATAAGTGCATACAGTTAGGAGATCAAAAAAAATACAGGAATCCCTTCCACTCTCAAGATATACATCATCTGGCCTTAGGGTGCCAGTTAGTAATATTGACTCCAGAGGGGTTATTCAGACCCTTGGGTGAAATAACAGGTGTCCAAAGAGACTTCAAGTAAATTAATTTCTTAGCAACTTACTGATTTTTTTGAGGAAGAAGAAAGAGGACAGGAAGAAGGATGGGCGGGAAGGGGGAAGGGAAAGTTAAGGAAATTATATTTCCATTTGTAACAGAGAGATAATAGAATGTGTCCCTTTCCAGAAAAGGGAAAGCAAGCATTGTGGTTTTTGTTCCTACAGTGTCTTGGAAACCCCCACAGCGTAATCCTGGCTGTGTCAGACTCTCACAGGAGAAAGAGACTAGCCAGATTTGGGGTTATGGAAGAAAAGTCCTCAAGAACCACAGTCCTAGATAAAGATGCAAAACATCCTGGCGCTTGAATCTATTTATTAGCCTCTTTCCTGGGGAGTGTACACTAATCCTGATCTATTTCTCTACCGAGAAAAAGACTATATTATAATGATTCTTAATTAGATAGAGATGCAACAGATTGATTCATTATTTCCATGTGCTGCTGTCAGTGTTTTGTGCAGTGTTTTCAGTTTCATTAACCTAGTATGCTCAGTTCCTGCATGAGCTGCCTCTGTCCACTAAAACAGCCCCTCTGACCCCAGCAACACTTCTTGCCCAAGTCCCTACTTCTGACTTCTTTTGTAAGCCTTATCTGGCATTGGTCTTTGCTGCTGTTGTTTTATACTGCAGGACAATTTTTCACCTTCAGAACTTGAATTTGTCCTCAGGAATAAAAGAACCAAACTTTTAAGTGAGGGAAACTGCAGTGTAATCTAAAATGCATTTTAATCACTGCAACTAATTATGAAGAGTGGTAAATCAGTAAGGGTCAGAGCTCTAACACCTCACTCCAAATGACAAACAGTAGTACAGCTGATTGTAATGGGATTATTCCTGTGAGTAGCTGCCCATTACTTTCAGTGAGAGATTTATAGTCTCTTTGAAAAACTGTCAGAAAGATCATTAATAAAAATATAATTAACAAGGAAACTGAAGCCATTATATTGAGAATTTCTAAAAACAATGGAAAAACTACATTCTACAAACAATGGAAAAACTAAATTTATGGAGTTTTGTGGAGACGATGAATCATGGCAGTTGAAATATAGGTAGCTCTCTATTGCTGTCTGATACCAAAAGACATAATCTCATTCTGGGGCCAGGCAAGGCAGGAGAAATAAAAAGATCTGTTTACTGATACATGCACTAAATTTTTAAATCAGAGAAGAAAACAAATTACCTTCAGTAGGTGTTAAATGCTTTGATCCTCTGGAACTTTGAAAGGGGCAAGATTTTCTCATATTCATTACTCCCGTGAAATAACATCTGAGATTTTTCCATTGATATAAGCAAAATGGTTTTGAGAAGCTTATATTAAATAAACTGTCATTGAACCTAAGGTAGGTCACCATGAAAACCTGGCCTGATTCATCAGTTCATCGGGGAGGATGCTCAGAAGACAGGTTGGTGGGTCCAAGTTAAGGTACTCAGATGAAGCACCCCTGGCAACCAGTTCAGGGCTTCCCAGACTGCAGGACTCCAGGAAGTGGAGCTGGCTGTCTTGTGGCTTCTGGGCAATGCTGTGAGAGTGCAATTGCTCTGTGTGTGCCTGAAGTGCTTCTGCTCTGCACTAGGGGCTGTGGCATTACCTTGAGCAGAATCAGCCCACCAGTTTGAGTCACTCCTCTAGAGCTGTCTGCAGTTTCTACCTTTAGTCTGTCTGTATTATCTCTTTAGAACATGAATGTACCAAAATCTAGGAAGACAGACAAGAGAAGGCCTTTTTTAAATACATTAGCTTTTATACTTTTCAAAGGTTCACAGTTAGAGAGGGGATATGGTGCTGGATGGACCACCTGGTATCTGGGATACTCCTGATGTTAGAACACCCTCTCCATTCACGGAAAGAAAAGGCACAGGTTTGATTTGTTCAGTAGGCTCCATGCAAGCTGGCAGGAGTACAAATTGAGCAGCATTGTGAGTATATCTGCTCAAGATGCACTTAAAATTTACCACCTCTTGCAAAACAAATGTCAGAGGTTCCCTTTGACTTCCTGATTAAATGTCCTCAGGGCTCTGCATTTTAGGTGGGTACTTTAGAAAGTGAACCAGATCAGAAAACTACTTATGAAGACTCAAACTTTTTTGGCTTCTCCATCACTTATTTTTCTCCACAGCTTTACTCTGCCTCCTGCATTTCACCAGAACATTTCTTGCTGGAAATGTGGGAAAGGAAAGTAGTTCTGAATCAACAGAGAAAACTCCGAAGTGTGTGATTCCCTTAACACTGAGGGTTTTCTACATGTGTGGAGATCTAGAACATGTATTGCTGCCACTAACAACTGCCACTTCTGTGTGGCATGACCCAGACTTGTGTTCACACATTTAAAATAATGAGATTGCATAATGTATGTGATCTTACAACCTTACTGGTTAACAAAACACCTGAGACAACTGATCTGTAGCCCTGATTCTGTGTGACACGCCAGAGTCTATTAGTACCCGTGGGGCTGCATGAAATACATGCCATATTCCCCCAAAATCTCTGCACAATGTTATCTTCAGACATACAGGACAGAAACAAAGCATAAGGTAATGCAAATGCAAATCTGTCTCTTATTCCGTAAAAATAACTCAGCCTAAACATATAGAAAACCTCTGTACAGGACTCACATCTAAATAACTCAAGGTATCTACCTGGCTATTAAAACTCATTATATGGGTATTGTGAACAAATATCTCAAAGATTTGTTCTATAATTAAGGAGCTTTTGTGGTAGGTGGTGTTACTTGTTCCCAGGAACCCCAATGCTGTTTTCCCTGAAGCTACTGCATCAAGACAAAGGCATGAAAAAGTGAGCAGCAAGGGGAAAAAAAAGTTACCATTAGATCTCTTCTTTTGTTTATTATGTTTGACTAGGGAGTTTACCTTTCTTTTTTTTTTTTTTTTTTTTTTTTTAGTCTTGATTTTTGTTTTGTCTTTCATTAAAATGCAATGTCCTCTAGTTGATAGCATGTGGGCATCTTTCCCAAGTCTGCCTGACAACATTAATGGTTTGCTGTTGAGCTGCAGTGACCCCGTAAGCAAGCTGTCCTCTGCCGTTCTGGCTGTACCTACTATTACTCAAGCAGTGGGAGCCAAACAAATACGGCATTTGGATCTTTCCTACTTATTCTGCAGAGCGCCCCGCCAAGCCCGGTGCGCGGACACGCTGCACAGGGAATCGACAATTCCCCGCGATTACACAGCGGGACATGAGCACCGGCAGCGGAGCTGAGAAGTTAACTCTGGGGTATACGGGGCTGACAAATGCAGAGACATATTGATCCTCGGCAGTCTGTCTCATCAGTAAAGTAGTAATGGTCTGCATATTAACACAACTGCCTATGAGGCGACGAAAGACAAGGAAGGACGCTGGAGCTTAGTGCCTGGAGGATGAGTGTGCTGTGTTGGTTCCACATGTAAGGCAGAAGGATAACCAGCCACCTCTGCTTGGTTCAGAGGCCAGCCTCACCAAGGTTTCTTTAAGAAGAAGGATTAAAAAACACCTCTTTTGCTGAAATGTTTGTGCCAGGCTAGAAAACCTCAGGGTGAGAAAGTAAATTTCAAACTAGACAGAGCTAGCAATGGAAAATTAATTCTATGGGTGTTATACAAAAGAATTGGTTAAAAAGTACTGATTACAAATCTACTGTTGCTTAATGAATGCACATGTCTTCAGCTGGCATCAGGGGCAGAAACAGCTTTCACTTAGTTCCTAGACATGTACGTAACAGGCAATTCTCTGCCTACTAAGTACAAGTGGAGGTGTCATTGCAAAACCCAGTCCAGTGCCAGGGAAGTGCTTCAGTGACACTGAGGAATGGTGCTGCAGTGTTTGCTGCTTTTGAGTGATTAATACTGCAAAATGGCTCCTGCACTCATTCTCCCCTTACAGAGTCCATGTGGGTCTGGAAGCTGTGCGAGAATCAGGCTGCACAATCAAAACCTCAGAGAAGAGAAGTTCAGTTGTTTCAGCAGTGTACACATCTGTCCTTTGCCAGTAAAAAAGAGGAGTGTAAATGGAACATGATATCCTGTTAAATTTCAGGTTTCTATCAAAAATCCTGAGTAGGCTTGAAACAAGGCATTGTGGAACACTGCAGATTTTGGCAGATTGTTCACAGAAAATGTGAGCACTGAAATACTATTTTAGCAGCACTAGTGCAAACAATTTTGTTTAAAAACATAAATGCCATAATACTGTTGTTAATTGATTAATTTTGTCATATGCATGCTATAGCTCATATATTACAATACTATTAGGATAAATACCATGATTAATAATCATGTAACACTACAGAATTATTTTAATTCTTGATTATCAGTATATTTTTTAATATTCCTGGGTATGTACTGTTAACACTTTCTGATAAAATTTCAAGATGCATATTTTGTCAAAATTTCTCATGAAAGAGAAATTCTGTTTCCCAGGAAACTCCAGAGTTTTTTTTCTATTTTTTTCCTTTCTCTATTTGTTTTTGTTTATGATTTTTTTAGAGATTTGTAGGGAGATTCTTGGGCAGATTGTCTGGACTCCAGGCTAAAGAGGTCTTTCAGGGTATTTGAAGGGTGTCTGAAAATATGATTTATATTTATTGGAGAGATAATTGTTCTTTCACAAAAAACCTGAAAAAATCTTCCATGTGTCACCATAATCCTGGCTTATGGTTTGGGTTCTTAGTCACCACACTCACATAAATACAACCTATCTGCATCAGCAGCCAAGTATACCTGGGACCTAAATTAACTGCTAAGTACATTGTGGGGACATTCTGCACAGGGTGATGAAGACAAAAGAAGATTAATTTGACAATTTCATTATTATTTTAGTATCACAGTGCATCATTGATATTCTTCCACTTCTACATGCCAGAGATAATGGAAAGAAACCAAAAATATTAAAAAAGGGACTATATTTAGGCCTACTGAATAACCTCACTATATATAACCTAATTTTTTAACCTCATCATACTCCTTGCAGTCTCTGATGTCTTCTGAACTGGTGAAAATCAGGAGCCTCACTTTACCCAATAACAGGAAGGGAAAAGCTCTTGAAACAAGTTGGGAGGGAGGAGGGGGAGCAGCTTGATGCTGAGCCATTATTCCCTCTTACAGATCAACACAGAAGGAGTAGAGGGAGATAATATGGTCAGCAAGGTTTAGGATAGAGGTCATTTCAGGGTAGGAAAGGTACTGCTGTGTCACTGCACACTGTGCAGTGTCTCTCTGCCCATATGGGATCTAGGAATGTCTTCCTGATCAAAGTCCTTGGAACCTGTATTCAGCTCATTTTGAAGAGATATTGCTTACACAGCCCAGTCATAAATATCCTATAGCCCCCACTAGCTTGTCTGGTACCTTGGTTTCAATGGCAACATCTCATCTGAGATCCAAAACTGCCCTTGTAGGACAACACAGATTTTCAAATTGTATTTCTATTATGGGCTTTAATCATAGTCTTGACATTTTCCTCTGTGTATTCTTGTACCTGAATTTTCCTTTCCTTAAATTTTTTTTCTTTTCTTTTTTTTTTTTTTTTTTTTTTTAAATAGGAGCAAAAAACACTACAGAGTCAGTTGGATCAATCACTACATTATAGCAAATAGTATTGATTATACTTTATTCAGTGTGTCAATATCCAGTACTGAAAATGCTAAAGTTCAATACTTATTAGATTATTAGTCATATTGATAGTAACAAAAATAATTAATAATTTAAAGTTCAATTGCATTGCTGATGAAGGAGGTTAGTTACACATGCCTAGATGAAATCAAGGCTCAGACATCATCCCATTTCACAGCATTAACAAAAGACATATTGGAATAATCATAAAACTTAGACTCTTCTTGATTGCTTGCTCAAATTTCAAAGAGCAGTTAAAACCCAGCTGTAATTCAAAATTCTATTTGTTTTTATTTTTGTTTTATTTGCTAAGACCAAATTGATCCCCAGCAGTAGGAACAAAAAGGCATCCCAGTTATAAGTGACATTTATGGTGCAGAACAGCTTCTTGAGCCTCAGGTGTTCCTACTACACCTCATGCTGGGCTGGCTCCTTCCTTTCGGGGTGGTGGGGTCTCTCCTCAGCAGTTATTTATATTCCTTGGTAAAACCTTTGTATGATTATGCTCTTACACAGCACGGAGACACTGTGAATGCTGACACCAAGCCCAGCAGCACAGGACACTGGAGCAGGAGCACACTTGAACAGCGAGTGCACTGGCCCTGCACAGTATCTATCCATCAGCAGGGCTGAATCCAAATTTACAGGGACAGGCAATGAGGTCTGAGAACAACAAGGGGCACGCAGGAAAAATTCACAAGATCTTTTGCAAGTAACTGGACACCTTGTTTTTTCCAGATGAGTAGCAACAAAATATTCTCATTTTGTTTCTATTTCTTGTTGATGTATAACCTGTGCTGTTCTTGTTTTGTTCAAAATCGTACTTTTAAGCTGCTGCATGCCCATACACATCAAATACTTACATAGTGAATTCTAAGTACCTGCACATACATATGCACAGACAGTACAAGATAAAATCCTCTATCATGATCTCCAGCAGCTAAGAAACATTAAACCTGTCACTGATTCAGGCAACAGTGCTAAACATCAGACTACTGCCTTGACTCAAGCTAAATCATATCTTTTCCTCCATGTCCTCATTTTTAATTATTTGTACAAAGTAGGCCTGCTATAACAGTGCCTTCATCTCAAGAGAAGCCTCAAAGCCAACACAAATACAGAAGTATCAGTAGTTTTGCAAAGCACAAGAGGTTTATGGCCTTTTTCCTTCCTCTGTCAGTCCTACCCACACCTTACCTTTTGGCTTTGCAGAGGTTTAAAGTGGCCATGTGTGAGCTAACAGGCAGCAGGCAGCTTTACCCCTGAAAAAAAGCTGCCTGCAACTGCAGAGTTATTTAAATGTGAATGTGTAGTTGGTCTCCTGCATGCAAAATAAAGCAGGTGTTAAAATATTAAACTCTGCCACTGTCCACTATTCATTGCATCCAACTGGTGCTGTCAGAAGCAAGCTGCTTGACTAACCAGGGCCTGTGATTTAGTGTGACATCCCAACTCTAATTACTCCCTCCTCCTGATTCATTTTCTCAGCCTCCAATTTTCAGATTCAGAGAGCCTGGATTCTGTGGGTACAGTTGTGTGCAGGAGAGCTGGAAATGCACTTTCCTCTGAATGCAGAACATAATGAATCATCTTAGGGCCCCTGAAATTATTTGCTACAAAGCTAAGTATTTCTCAAAGGGCAATTTACCCTGCTCTTGGGTGTCTTTGTGGTGTCTTGGAAGATTCATCAAGTCTCAAGTGCTAAGCATGGGTGTCACGCAGCTGGCTCCGACCCCAACTGTCTGCACTGGCCGCTGTCACCCACAGAGCCTCTCTGCTGCTCTGCCCCATCTGCTGGGCACAGATATGCCTTTTTCTGGCATGAAAGACCACAGAAGTGACAGCACTGATATTATTCCCCCGTGCAATGCTGCGTCCAGATTCATGACAGGGGATGGATCAGGTCATGTGGCAGGGCAGCCCCAGACTTCCCCGCTGCACATCTGGACCATGGGCAAACCACAGATAACAAATTGCGAAGAAAATAATCAGAAATGTTTTGAATAAATACACTCTGCCTCAGGGTTAGTCTGCTCACATACCTTACATTTCCCCAAGAATAGTCCTTGATGTACTATGATCAACAGGACAGGCAAAAAGAAACAACAGCATATTTAAAGCACTCTGCAAGACGCTGTTTTCTCTAGCAAAATATATTTCGTGTTGAAGAAAGTGAATATTTTGTTGAACTTACTAAAATATTACGATCTTTTCTTTTGTAATTTGCCAGTTAAATCAGAAACAACAGAGACTTTCTTTTTGAGAAGAAGAGGGGGAATAAATCCCCTACTTTATTTTATTTCTTGTTTGTTTTTCAGAGGAGAAAGGCAAAACTTGAAAGTGTTTCCCAAAGAAATGAAAACAAGACTTTCCAGACTGTTAAGAAATGTTCTAAGAATTTTTTATAGCCTCCACACACTTTAGAAGGTTAAAATAAAAGCTCCAAAGGTATTCTGGTTTGACTTTGACTGGCTAACTTGCATTAATTATGTTTTCCCAACATTTTTAAGTTAGGTTGGTTTAAGTGTTAGCTAATGTGCAGGAAAAGAATATTTTTTTCATAGGGAAATATATCTCATAGACTATTAAATTGCCAGTTATAAAGTAGTGAGATGAGGGACCTCGAGAGTGTTTTCCCAAAGTCCACATTTCAGGTTATGTCATAGGAGCATGTCCTACATCAGGTGATGTAATAGATGACAGGCAGGGTGCCACCGCTGTGTGGCTTGATCATACTAAACACCTGCTTTGCTACCTGTGAGTTGCCAGTCCATTGCAAATGCCTTCTGATATCAAAACATCTAATTTAGCTTTCACAGAGGTCTCACCAAGAACTGCTGCCCCATGAAGCACCAAGTGCCTGCCTCTACTTCCTGAGTAAACCAACCTGCCATTCTGCCTACTACAAATACTATTTGGAGCATGCAGCAGATTTCTTACCAAAAAGCTGCAATGGAAAAATCTGACATTAAAAATGTCTTCTGTAAAGTGCAACAATCAGGGGCTTGTCCTGCAGCTTTCAAGCAGCTCTGGACACCCCTCACTTATTCTTGTTTCAGATAGAAGTGGGTCTTCTTTGTAACCCATAAATTTTTATTTTGTGTAGTGTAATCAGCACCACATGGAATGAGCTTACTAAGGGGTATGTGCAAGGTGGAGAACTTTTCAGAGATCAGTGAATTCCTCCTGGTATTAACAACAATTCATATATACATGAATACTGAAATCACCTGGAGCAGCTTTTATCACTCAGGGTGGACACCTAAGCCTTCACAGCTCTTTTCTTGGAAAATTTTCTGTGCTAATCCATGATTTCAATCTATGGGTGAATGATTTGGACACCATTTTCAAATTAATTGTCTGTAACAGTAGTCCTGGACTAGAAACACTTTCTCCAAAGTCAAGGCTGCAAATTTCCAGTGTTTTCTTTTCTGTATGAGATAACTCACAGGACATTCTTTCTCCTTTTCTATTCTTTTCTTTCTTTATTTCCTTATTGTCTTTCACTATGAGCTTACTCATCCTGTTTCCTCTTGAAAAACACTGATTTTAAAGACAAACATTGCCAGTAACTTCATTTTGAATGGGTCAAATTTTAATTTGAGGTAAATAAAAATAATTTCTCTAAATTAAACTAATTTGTTAACATTATTTATTAATTTCAATCTGCTACTTCTGAGTATTTAGTTTAGATAAGGACCTTTTTTTGCTGTGCATTTTACAAATATACAACAATATATTGTTCCTGCTCCAGACTATTTATTGTCCAGATAAACAAAGGACAAGGCAAAACGAATAACATGCAAGGAAGTCAAAAGGGGAGAAAAAAATGCCATCAGTTGTGGTTCTGGCTATTTATATTGTTTAAGAACAGGATTGCATTTTTGTTGCCAGATTGGAATGTACAAGTTTCTCTCTTGGCGTTTAGTCCTATTAAGGCAAGTAAGAGAGACATCTATACCCATTTTCTGCTACATATTTATTTTGTGCAATGGCTTGTGAAAGAAAATGCTGACTGCTTTTTCTAGCTCTGAAGTCGTTTCTCAGTGTGTATGGGAAACAGCAGAGACTGAAATTTAAGTCTGTCGTTGAATTTACAAATACCTTCAAATCTCAAACTGCAGCACCATTTTAAACCTTGGACAGTGAGTGGGGGCTGGGCAGCTTTAAACAGCCTCCTCCCTGGTGTCAACTCTCAAATGGAATTTCTGGATGTCTCAAATGTGCATTCACCAGTCCCTGCTTTTCCTGGGGGGAATGGGGCTGCAGCTGAGGTGCCGTGGGTTTGACCGGGGGCGTGGGGATTGTGCAGGCTCTCCCTCAGGCAAGGCAGAGGTCTCTTGGGTGACCCTCGATGGCTCTGCCATTCTGCTGTGAATTATAGGAGAGCTTACAAGATGCTTTACATTTCCATTTCTGGCTAGAAATGTTGGAGGGGAAAGATATCTTTTCCTCTTCTTGCTCCCAGGTCTGTCTATAATATCCATCAGGGAAGCACCCTGGTGCATGAAAACAGCACTGACTCAAGATCAAATATAAAGCCAAGGAATGGGTGTTGCATTCATTGTAACCTGCCTAGTCTTTGTTACAGCCTGTATGTATGCAGGCTTGATTAAAGACCATAATATAAATAATTTAAAAATTTATATTTCTTCCTTTCTCAACACTGTCATACAATATAATTATATGATTTCTAGAGAGTACTTTAAAATGAATTATAGAGCATTCTCTTCTCATTCGTTGTTACAATTGAACTACTGAGCCTTCTGTAAATACCATTCCAAATAATCATGAAGCATCCTATAATTCAATTATAAATAACCTCTGAGAACCATAAAATAATATATTCTAGGTTAGTGACACAAACAGATGTATTCACCATCATGACTGTAAAATGAAACCTAAAACAATCCCAGCATTTTCACTTGCTTTTGATTTGTAATGTTTCCCTGTTCATGAGAAGTACAATGGAGCCTATACAGCCTGTAATACTCTCCCTGGAATTAGGCCTTCTCAGAAAAACAGAGTTAAAATCAAAACAATACAAAATGTTCAGTGTATTTCCCATAAAAAAAAAAAAAAAAGCCTTACTCAACAGAGGTTATGATGTAGATGATGTAGATACACGAGAAGAACTAACAGCCAGTGCAGGAAAAGATGCATTTTTCTGGACCTGGTTACAAAAATCATGATGTGACGTTTCTAAGGATGGTGTCCTATTGTTACTTATGTATTAACTTCTGAGACCTCCTCATCTTGCAGTAAGCTGTCTTTGCACTACCGAATGGTAAAACAGGGTTTTAGAATAAACGAAAATTGAGCAAATCAGTGTGACAAACCTAACTTGGGGAGAAGGACTGTTCTTCATCAGGTGACCTAAGCCTTGATAAATTTTTGCTTAATTCAGACATTTTAAATACAGAGGCCATGTTGTTACTGTTGTTTAGCTCAGCATTTAGGGTGCTCAGATGAAAAAAGTCATGCAGTGATAAAGTGTTGTAGTGTAAAGCAAAGTTTAGAGACCACAAGTAGCACCCAGGGTTGCATTAGGTTAATGGTGGTGAGACAAATTGAACAGGGTGGGAAGTTATATTTTGACATCCCCCCAGTACATCATGCTGATCACACACAGTACAAACCCACAGGTTCTGCCCCTTGCAGTGTCACCTCCATCTCCACCACGGCCTGAGGCTCCAATAACTGTGAGCCAGAGCTGATTGGCATCTAGGAGACTGCTCATGAGTGTGAACCTCACAAGGATGGGTGGTCATTTTTAGGGGCAGAAATGAAGCTGCCTGTCATGGCTTGTGTCAGCAGAGCAGAGCACATTTTGATAAGATGTGTGAAGACATGAGTTGATTAGGCACAAGATAAAATGCTGGTCTAGGTGGATTTGATTCCTAACAACCCTAGGTGAAACCTCACAAATGTATCATCTCAGATGTCACTGTGGCACCCAACACCACCCTCAGCTTTTTTAGCTCTATCGCCAAGTGGGAGGAATAAAATTGATGATCTTCTTCTAGCGGCTTTGATAAATAAGTGCTACTGTTTCCCTGCAAGCACCTGTTTCCTTCCTACATCTCATCTTGGGAGATTTTTTAAAGAATTTTTTTGCCTAAGAAGCAGCTGAATTCCAAATCCCAGGTCACCCCCCATCTGTTTGCAGAACACAAGCTAGTTAATTTTGGGAATGCTAAAAAAAAGTTCTAAAAAGCCTCTTTCACATTGATGCTCCCCAAGACTAGAAGGCAAGGCATATGGGGGAGCAGCAGTTGGTGGAACAATTTTATCTGTGATACGAGAAACTAGATAAAAGTGTTCTTGTGAGGACACATGATAAATGGTAAAGGCAGATTCGATGATCACCTTTTCCCTCTTGGGCTTCTATTACCTACATGTTGCGCAGCTGGTACTGACAGTCAGTAATGTGTGTTTAGCTATTTTAATATTCACTCCTGGAATAGGGCAGCAGAGACCCCCTGTTTTGTGGTTTGTGGCTCTGTAGGTGTTTGTAATTTGCAGCTTTCCATCTGCGTGGAAATTCACATTCACTTCTGGGCACAATGTTGCCAGGAGGACACAGATAAGCTAAAGGGAGCTTGGAGAAAAGGAACAAAAGTTATTGTGAGACTGTAAGGAGTGATATATAAAAGAGATAAGTATGCACAGCTTGACTAAACAATGACTAATTGCTAGAGCATAATAACAATTCTGAAAGGAGTCTTAATTGATTTATCTGAGGAATGCTCAAGGCTTCTTTTAAGATGCTTTACTATTAGAATTATTTATCTGTCTAGGTTAAGGGTACAATTGAATAATTCTCTCCTCATTTATGTTTGAAATTAGGGAAAACTAAACACACACAGGACCATAGGCATCACAAGGTTACTCAGATGCCAGTGGCACTTAAAATATTCTTTCATGAATAGTCCCGTGTGTCACCAGAGGAAGCTAATGGGTATCCAAGAGTCTCAGACGGTGATAAACAAGGACATCAAGTGATAATGGTTAGAGGAACCTGAACAGTGAGTTAGCCTAATCCAATACACAAAACGACATGGCCTGTGAATTGCTGGATAACAAGGAGCACCATCCATGAATCCTGGCTAAGGCGGCTAGCACAAACTGTGCAACGAAACTTGTTAAATGTGGGGAGAAAAGATGCTTCTAAAAAGTTTAAAATATTAGTTTTTAACACTCAGATGGTATGAAATGTCATAGCTGCACTGACTTTAGCGGCACCGTGTTGATTTGCATTAGCTGAAGTTCTGTCTCTAAATTCTTTAAGAAAACCCAAAATGAAACTATAATGAATTTATTTTTGGAAGGACACCATCTGGTGTTTTATTGCTAGCTGACAAGAAGTAGGAAAGGATAGTCTGACTGCTGACTGCAAGAGCAGTGCAGGATTTGCATTTTACAAGGGCTAGTGAGGATGATATTTAACCAAATATCTCCTTTTAACAAGTCCCCTCATGATCATCTACAAGCTAGAGATGCACTCAAACCTAATCCAGTGACCTGGATATCATAAACCATCTCTCCTTAAAAGTGATGTAAACTGGGAATAATGGCACAATTCTGTCACGCTTCAGAAGGAAATTACCCCCTGTCTAGATCTCTACTGTGCCTTACCAATCATCTCCTTTTAATGGCTTCAATATTTCTGTTGATTATAAAGCTGGCTCTGAATATAAGTTAAGTCACCCTTCAGGATTCATAAACCAGTAAAACTAAGTAAACTGAATCCTTACCTGGATGCTAATTTCATTGCATTCTCTGATTCCTTTTTTTTTTTTTTTTTTTTGCCATGTCTCTTCCTCTACACTATAAATAATTTTTCCTATTTTCCCAGCACATAATTCTCTGAAGAACAATCTCTCATACCACATTACACCACAAGCTTTCCTGCACTGCTGTTAATTACTTTTGGGAAAAGAACATCTAAGTTTTATTTTAATTTTTTAAATTTTGTAGCTGTGTCAGATGCACCTCCTTTTGATTCCTGTTCAGTGATAATCTCAGCAGAGCCTTAGGTAGAATCATCAAATTAAATGGGCGAACAGGCTTTTGGAGAAAGATTAAATGATGATGGTCTGAGAGACAGTTTCTCACCTCAAGCAACAGCCAGCCACAAAGCAAGTGCCAAAAGTGTCTGAAGAGATAAGCATGAGTGTGGGCTATTTAGTAAGGGAGAGCTAAGAAAGCAAAATGATTGCTGTATTTGCCTATCTTTATAAAAAATGCAGACATGGCTGATTGGTGGGATTACAACAGAAATTATGGATACAACTTCTTTTGCAAAAATGCATGTTCTTTAGAGGATCAGCAGAAGAACCTTTGTTTCAAAGCATTAGTATTAATTTTTGTGATTAGCAAGCACCAGCTGTAGCAAGTAGTAAGAACAAAAGCAATTGTGAGAACTGTTCTGAAGACTCCTCATTTGCTTGTGAAACTGGGGTTTCCTGATGAGGCTGGAGATTTGCAATTCTTTACCAGTAAGGGGTGGGTAGATGGTCTTTCTGTTGCTGGAGCCCATCTCTGCTCCTCCAAGGCTGCAGTTTGATTCAAGAGCCCTCAGTAAGGACCAGCAGCAGGGACCAGCCATCCCAAAGGTTTGAGCTGTGACACAGTGGTTCTGTCACATTGGATTCATTGGATCTGTGGGGTGAGCTCTGAGGGGGACCTGAGCTAGATGTGAAGGCATTTGCTTTTAGGAGCCCCTGAAGTTGTGGCTAACTCAGCTGGCTTTACAAGTACTGCTGCGACAAAATAGATGCTCTTCTTTCCATTAGACACTGCTCTCAGGCTGTTAGGAGTTAAATTGTGAGCAGTTGCCAAAGAAATGCCAGATCACAGGAGTAATATGCAGTCAGGGGACTGTGTATAACTTCTGTTATCTAAGGAACAGTACATAAGGATAATCCCATAGCTTCAGCATTAAAACAGCTAATACTTTTATTACCTTTATTTCTATTAATATTGCTTGGAAAATAAAAAGTTAATATATAATCATAATAACAGTAGCTTGGGAATTATAAATAAGTCCATAAATAGTTCCCCTTAGTCAGATTCCAGAATACAGAAAGCAATGTGCTTGCCCTGCTGCGTGAGTGTACTTAAAAGGACATAGTCCTGGTAGAAAGCAGCCACACAGGGACTGAAGTGAGTAAGGTAGGCAGAGCCTCATGTATGCTCCAAAAATCATATAAATCCAAACTTCATAGCCAAGAAACATGAAATACAATGAACATCTTCCTAAAGGCAGACACATAGAGATCCAAACTCCTCTGTCCATGGAACACTGAAACAGGAGCTGTAGGCAAGCGTGGTTGGAAGGCACAAGAGGTGACCGCTCATCAGGCAGTTACAGCCAGACTCCTTCATGTGGCTGTGGTACCAGCCCATCAGCACTTCTGAGACCAAGGTGTATCAGCCTGGGCACCACACAGGGCCAGCAAACTGAAGTCAAACTAGAAAATTAGCTGGTGAGAGCACACTGCACTGCTCTCTGACGGTAGATTAACAGCTTCATGTTTCCAGAGCTCTGCATTTCACATACTTCTATGCACACATCCCCATTTAAATAACAGCTTACTTAAATAATTAATGTGTTTTAGTATCTCCATGACTTTGCCACAGAATTCCGATGTGTCCTTGGGCAACCCATTTCACCTCTCTATTTATTTTGAAATATTTGCAAAATAAATGTTCAGCCAGAGCTCAAGTAACAAAGATAATAGTGAAATAACCCAGAGAAAGGGAAAATATGGATGAGTCCTTATGATGCAACAGCTGTACAATGAGAGGGTGGAGATACAGAAGATCTGTGATGATGTTGACTGTGAAGTGCAGGGATTCCTAAACTAACCCAGAGCTAAAGCATTCAGTTCACCCTGCACACTCCTGCCCAAGCATAGCTATAGAGTGCATGCTTAGACAGACCTACCCTGGGTGCTTCTGCACTCATGGCATGGGTAATCTGTCGTGTGAATAAGTACCTTAGGGATACTGTGCAGAAGGGTGTTAAAAAGCACTAAAATACACTTGTAAAAGATGAATAATATCATCTTGTAGCAAGCAGTATTGTGATTGAGATAGTTCAATATGTGATGATTAACCTGAGTGATAAAATGTTCTTTTGCTGCAAAGTACCTTATGAGAAGCAGTAGATGCAGCAAATAGGCAGACAGACATTGACTGTAGTCTTTCTGTGGGTAAGAGTGATGACCTGTAACAGAAGGATTTCCCTAAAATTGTTTTTTTTGACTTTCTATCCAAGTGCTTGTGTAAGTCACACCCTTTGCAACAAAGGCAAAAGCAAAATATACTGTCAACCCTGGATAAATGGCTGAAGTGAAAGCATTTTCCAAGCACTGATTGATTCAGGAGCTTGTATATAACTTCAGTGTAGAATTTATGGTCATACGCTGTTATACATTGTATGCACGTAACAAAAATGTTAACCAAAAGCCAAAGTCAGAGAAAGAATGGATGATTAAGAAAAAGAATTCCCAATATGCTGAACTATGATTAGGCTGGTGGGAGTGCTGCTGTGAGAATTAAATTTCAACGAAAGTAACCCATTTTTATCTCATCCGAGTAATTCAGTACATTCTCACTTTGCTGTTAGAGCTAGCTGCAACTTTTTTTTCTCTATAATTTATTCAAATATCCCAAAGGGTCAGATAAGAAAATTGCTTTCTTGGAACTAATAATGAATATGGGGTCAGTCAATGCAAAACAATAAGGTATGTTACCAACAAATACTCTTCATATCAAAACAATGTCTATCTCTAAATTATGTTTTCAACGATTCCTTTCAAAATTGGAGAATCTGGGCCACATCCCCATTTATAGACTTTCTGTTACAGATGTAACACTTCTGCTTAGCCTCCTCATTCAGCCTGTCAGTCTTCTTTGCTGTGGAACATTCTTCTTTCCTTCTTTGAAACACAGAGCACACTTTCACAGATATACTTGAAACCCCTTTATTTAGCTGGACACTTTCCAAATTCTCAACAATTCTTCTGAAACTGCAGGTTCATGGTCACAAGGTGACAGAAAAGTATTGAAAGAGGGCTTAGTGACATTTCTAAATTGCTTTGAGCCTACCTGCATTCTTCAAGACTTAGATTTTCAAATACAAAAGTTCTTAGTGTCTTATCTTAGCCCTATTGTGATATAAGGAAAACTAATTTTTCAAGCCAGGTGAATCCTGCAGCAAGTTCTTATGCATCAGTGTTTCCTTACGCAGCACAGCACCCTGCTTTAAACTACTTTTGCTCTCTGTGCTTGTTCTCATATGGACAGTGACTTCTGCCCAGATCTTTCCCAGATCCTTCCCATACTCCCTATTAGCATCTGCATAGAAAGAATATTATTCTACAGGAGTGGGCCAGCAAGTGAGAGGCAGTCAAAGCCCTTTTCATGCCTTCTCAGTGTTGACCTTCAACAAGGCTTCAGGAATCTTCCCTATGTAGAGCAGCTGCTATAGCTGAATTCACTGCAAAATGTTAATTCAATATAAAGACATGTCAGTCTGCCACAGCAGTGGATCAGTGCTGGTGGAAGGGAAGGAATGAGGAGTTTGATGTGTATTCTACTCTGCTGCATCTGCTTTTCCAATCGCACCATCTCCTGTGTATGACATCTCTTTCAAAAGCAGAATCAGAATTTTACAGCTGAAGTCAGCAGTCACTTGATATGGAACCTGTACCAAATCTACTCTTCCCAGTGGATTCTGAATTCTTTCTTTTCCAAATCAGTATTACTGTGTCTCTTAATGGTGTCTCTGGGTCTAGCCTATGAACACCATGTAAGAGAGAAGGGTTATGCAAGTGGAAGCACCGCACTAACTTCCTTAATTCTGCTTCTTTTTGCTTGTGATTATGGAAGGAAAAAAAAAAAAAAGATATAGCCCCAAGGAAGAAACCTAATGTAAAAAACTGTGATCATCTATACAGAAAAGATTTAGTACAGAAGCAGTTCCTTGATGCTGAACAATAAAATTGTTCTTTCTACACAGTAATTTTCCAATAGAAAAGATAGACCTATAATAAAACTGATTAAAAATTATCCTTCATTTGACCTTTTTCAAGGTGTACTACCATCATACTGTCATGTGATGGTGATCTTTGATTTTCTTCTAACGACGTTTTATCTGACACAGTTGATGAAAAAAAATCCATATTTATTGAATATTGCACTGTCGTTGATTCTAATGTCAAGCCACAGTCATCATCTCAAATTTTGTCTCCCTAAGTGTAAATGCCCATAAAAAATATTTGATGTTTAAATCTTCAGAATCAATTTCATCTTCCAAATCAAGAAAACCCCTTAGGTATTATTGATTTCAGTTTTTTTAAAAATTGGGCTTTTTTTGTCCATTTTAGAAAAAAAAAATATGGAAAAGAGATTACTGTAAGCTTCCATCCAAGGATGGATGTATTCCATACTTTTCCTTGCAGAAATAGTAGTTCAGCACCTCAGAGAACTCTCAGCACTCGTGAATAAATTCCAAGGATGGTCTTCTATCAGAAGAGTACCCCAGTGGTGATGCCTGATCTCCAAGTGGCTTTCCAGCAGTCATGACTGTGGCACAATGACTCTGACATTCCATCAGCAGTAGAGCTGCATTGGCTGAGGGAGGGACAGGCTGGCAGGTGGTGTTGCTGCTGAAATTTCAGGGTTGCTCTGGGATTCCTATTCATATTCACACTTTACAAGCTAAGAGCAGAGAAACCTCCAGCAAACTCTTGTCATCACCTTCTTGTGATTCCCCTCCAAGCTCTTGCTTCCCTCGTCTTACAGTTCTTGGTGAGGATTTTATCAGCTCATTTAGTAAGAAAAATTTGCCAACTCTGATGCAATAATATATCTCCTATGTAACAGATGCAGAAACTGAAGAGAAATTAAATTATTTACTCAAAGTCAAACAGACAGACAGTGGCAAAATAAATATGGGGGTCACTTATCTGGTTAAAGTTTCAAAAATCCTTATCCTTGACTGTAAATGGCATATCATTTTACATGTCCTTTGAATCCATTTTTGTCACGATGCTTGATTTAAAGAGATCTGCCCATTGATTGTCAAGAATGTGGCCATGGATCCTTAGAAGGAAAGTACAGGAAGGTCTTGGAGGAGAGAGATGAGCTGTAAACTCTCTTTATGCAGGATGTCATTGATAGATGGCATTCACCACAGTCCCAGCAACACAATACTGACAGTTCAAATTTTACCCCAGTCAAACAGGTCTGGGTTTTTTTGTCATTATTCAGACAATCAATGTTTTTTACCAGGTCTATGCTTTCAGTGTTATTAGCTGTTCTCAGGTCTTGGGTTTGTCAAAAGACGGGAGGATTAAATATAATTCATGGTATTGACTGCAAGTACTTTAGCTGTTCTGTGAATTATATTATGATTACCTTAATAACAAATGGGTCCACCTATGTTCTGTAATAGCATCACTGAGAATCTTCATGATCAGACAGCCCTGTTGCCTCCTAGCCCTCACATATACAATGCCTAACAGGTAATGCATGGAACAGTAAGGGTCAAATCTTCATTTTTTGTAAACTGGCACAATTTCACTCAGTAAAAATAAATGAAAAACCCAAACAAATTATTTTCATTTGCATAAGGGTAAACAGGCCTATCTTGCATGTAGGTGGCTTAACGTGCTTGGCTAAATGCCGACCTTGCTTCTAGCAATTTAAGCTAGGAACAGCCCCATTGTGGAGAGTTATAGGAACAGCTCTTGTAGAAGGATAGTGTGTATGAGGAAGAGGACAGAACAAGGAAATAAAAGACCAACAAGACAAAAAAAATTTGACCAACAAACCTGTGGCAAAATCAGGAACAGAAAAAGAGAGACAGATTGGCAGCAAATGAGAGCTGTCCCGGCCCTCTTCACAAAGAGGTTGGGATCATGCTCTGCTTACCCAATCACAGTCTTAAGAATTGATCTTGAAAATATTCGTACCAAGAACAAGCCTTACTATTCCTGTCAGTTTTATTGTGAGCATCAAGCTAAGAATAATTTGCAGAATTATTAGAGAAATCAGGTGGAAAAGTCTAAATATTGATGAATTGTAAAGGGAAAAAAAATTAAAATATTTGAGTGGAAAACGTATTATTGGATATTATCTAGAAAATTTGAGAGAACCTTATTTTTTAACATTTTCAATTTTTTTTCTTTTCCTGTATTTGATATTTGTTGATAATCTACTGCATATTGGAATGCTAAACCTCCCATCGAACCAGTCTTAGAGCCTACTATCTGATCTGTCACTTGATGGTTGCTTTAGAGGTGTACTAATCACAGCAAGTACCCAAGAAGAGCATACAGAAACATAAAATAAAGGAATCCATAGAGAATACGAGAAAAAGCCATTAGGCAATACCCCACCTAAGTCAATTCCTCCATCTCTGAGAAAGTGCCATCACAGAAATGTTATTGTTCCCATTTAGGACTCATTTATTGCTTGCACTTAGGTCTAATTTAGCAAATCAGTGACATGCATTAAGTCGATGGAGTTTAAATACAAGTTTGACTGTTTTTCTGATTTAAGTCCTTATATACTTCTAAATTATTGTGGAACTCCAATACTGAAGTACAGAGGACATTCATCAATATAATGAAGAGCAGAACCAGAATGAAAAACAAAACCCTGTCATCCTAAAAGCAACAAATGAGAAGAGAAAGAAACTTACTATAGATAGAGAACAAGAAGATTTCTGAACCCAAGAAATAACAGAGAATGGAATCCAATTCAGAAAATGGAAACACATTCCCAGTGATCTCTTTGGAGAGACACATAAACAAGGGTGACCAAATTATGGTGTAAAAATTATGAAAATAATTTAGAAAGCAAGAGGACTTAGCGAACAAATCAGAAGAGATAATCGAAATCCATATATATTTGAAGGATAAACCTTGAGGATATGAAGGAGTTGGGGAGCAGTTAAGGACTTTTATATATATATAGATAAGAAAGAACCTAAGTGAATTCTCGGCACTGGTATCCTTTTACTCCAAAGGATGCCTGCACATAATTGGCCTGCTCTTTCAGATAGTAATGATGAGGTGCTCTCAGAGATTGTAATGCCAACAGAAAATGCTGGAACAAGCTGAAAGAATAAAGAGCAGTAAGTCATCAGCTCTGGACTGTGAGAGAAATCATGGAGAAGTATTCAAGATAGTGGAAAAGACAACACTAACAGGTTCTCCCCTCTGCCATTAATACAGGACTATTCAATTACAATGGCAGAGTGCAACTTTAGAATATTAGAAGTAAATCCTTTTTTTACCACAGCACCTAGCAAAGATCAGGCATTTTCAGAGATGTTGTTATTATCACACATTTGCAACAGGACTTCATTCAGCTATACTGTGGCCGTAATGATCCTTTTTGATGTTCAAATTACATAAAATATTAGTGATATAAACATTTGAGCATATCTGTTAGTGGCTATTGTTAGTAACAGGATATTGGCCAAAGCAAACCTTTGGTCTGCCTTTTAGGACAATCCCTAAATGTTTAAATTATCATTCATTTTGTGTGTCATGTTGTTATTCTTAATGTCAACTATATAAAAAAATAAGAAATAATTCAGAAATAACAACATAATGTTGTAAAACCATAAAGAGCAAATAAGATTAGAAAAGCCATTTCCTTCATTGGGATTTGTGAGCTAAAGGTTAACTTCCAATTAGAGTTTAAAAGGAAGAACTTTTATTCTGCGTTGGCTGAGGCTTTTAGCAAATCACATTTATATGTGCAGAACATTTGTATATTTCCTAATAACTTTCCATTACATTAAAGGCTGTAAGCTTGCCACCAGGACTTGTACAGCCAATCTGGACGCAAGATATGCAGTGATAAGATTTGTTAATATTGCATTATCAGATGCTATTGCTTTACAATTGATTGCAATTATGTTACCATTCAGTTGCCAGGTAAATACTATTTTCCAGCCTTGTACTGCCACGTGTAAATAATATTCAGTAGAGGAAGATTAATTCCTGTGTCACATTCATATTGTAGCAAAACAGTAATAATAGTATTGTATTAAAAATAACATAAAGGAAAAAGATAAATAGTGCAAAACAATAACTGACATATTTAAATAATAGCAGGCCCAGGGGATTAAGTGATACTTTGCATTTTTATAGAGCTTTCAATATAAGGATCTCAAAACACTTCACAAACATTAGCAAAATAAGCCTCCCAACACTCTTTAGGTAGGGAAATATTATTATCCTCATTTTACAGATGAATAAGCTTCTTTATGAGGAAGATAAAGCCAAGTGAAGTTCCCAAAGCCACAAAGCATGTCAGAAGCAGAATTACTAAATAGGCTCCGTGCTTAGATTACACAGAGACAGAGACCTTGACAGATAGAACAGAATCCATAATATTTTCTTGAAAACTAGGTCACGTGTTATACAGTCACCATTTTAATGAGAATTACAAACATGAAAAGGCCAAATTTTAATTTCTGAAGTCAAAACTAGACTACAGTTATACCCTCCCACCACGCTGCCTGCAGACTGCCCATGGAGTCTCAAGTCTCAATGTATGAGCTTCACAGCTCACAGATCCCAGGGGTCCTAGCTGGAATCCACTAAAGGCTTGTCCCACACTGCCCACACTTCTTTAATCTGACTCACATGAACACAAATTCCTTTTCCATCAGCCTGCAGATTTTCTTTTCCTGTTTTCAATTGATAAAAGATGTTTTTTGTCTGTCAGTGATGTATATTTCAGAGCGGGTGCAAGCAGGCCATAAAGAAAATTATTTTTTCTTCCTGAACATACTCGTCTCTTAGCTGCTCGGGTTATTACAGAAATGTATTTTACAGACTCAACTGCAGTATGATTCACTATAAAATCTGGATGATATCTGATGTAGCAGACAAGATAGGAAGTAGACAGTTTGTGTCAGATATCAAGAGCCCCATTCTGACTGAGCAGTTGTACAGGAAAATCTAGAGTTATCTCAGTTTTTCAGATCTGTGTCAAAGTGCAGAACCTGACTGCTGTCACAAATAATGGAATAAAATGCTAAGAATGAAACAAAAGCATTCAGATCCAAGTTTGTGGTTTTTTTTTTTTACTTTATGGTAAATAAGAAGTAAGAAGAGGCAGCTGAATTCTGCCCATTTTAGAAGGAAATAATGCACTTCCCTTCCATTTATTTCTGATTGCTACAGATCCGACTCTCACTGCTGTTCAGTCACTCTCAGGGCAGCAGAATATTCTTCACTGCCATGAGAAGGAATGCTCTCA
The DNA here is from genome assembly GCA_038380795.1 of Pyrocephalus nanus. NCBI lineage: Eukaryota > Metazoa > Chordata > Aves > Passeriformes > Tyrannidae > Pyrocephalus > Pyrocephalus nanus. The sequence continues at coordinate 12,066,752 of CM076266.1, forward strand.
GGTGTATGGTGTGATTTTGGGGTTGACTTGTGCAGGGCCAGGAGCTGGACTTGAAGATCCTTGTTGGTCCCTCTAACTTGGGATATTCTATGATTCTATGATTAATACATACACACATATATACATATATATAAACACACACAAACACACACATATATAATATCTATGGACGACCTGAGGTTTCCAGGCAGGGTTGCTTCAAATCCCCTTTCAGAGCAGGACAAATCTGCCTCTATAGTTGCAGAGGAACTCCTGAGACTGTTGTCCCTAGGAAATGTGCTCATCTCAGCTGTTCTTATGGGGAAATGGGTTTTTACAAGATGTTTAAGCAAATCTAACAAACCTCATTGAAAAGAAATATGAAAAGAACTTTTCATATCCAGCTTTTTGACTGGATCCCTACCTGCTTCACAGTCACCAGTTATGGACCAAAGGGGATGCATGGCCAGGAGCAGAGGTGGAGGCTGGAACACCCTTTGCAAAACAGTTCACAGTTATTTCATTGTAAAATGTCTGTAAAGCTACATTCTCTACCTTTGAAAGAGTGTAAGACTTTTTCTCATTGATTCATTCACTGGCAATTTTTGATATTTAGAAGAATGTCCTACTTAGAGCTGCTTTCAATGCAGACTTACCTATATACCACTGAACAACTGCTTCACTACCCTAGCTTCAAAATCCCTTGAGGATGTTTTTCCTTTCTCTGAATGAAATGAGGGACAAAGGCAATAACAAAATTCTCATGACATAATGTTTTCATTAAGTAGCACAAATATCAAACACTTGGTTCTCCACTATTTTTGTCTCAAGCAGAAATATCCTTACTCTGACAACAACAAAAGCCTATCCTTAAAATACTGTGTGACAAAATAGATCTATTGATATTTTGTTATGTTTCATAAAGGCACTTTCTTCACTTTGTCAAAAAGCGTGCAATATTCTCCCATTGTAAAACAGTAGGCACTGAAGAGCTTCCTAAATCAAAGTTTCTGAATAGAAATGCTGTTTGAAACAATCTATTGTTTTCTTACTAAGTCACTGCATCCAGTGAGAAGCCCCCAAAACTTCAGTTTACAGAAGAAAAGAAGCAGGAGCAGTACCATCATTAGTGGTTTATGTTCCTGCAACGGTGAAGAATTAATTATAGCATGAATTTTTCCACATAAACCTGAACGAGTAAATGAATATATGTGCATATACTGAAAACAAACAAGCTCTTGTTCGTTTTTAAGGAAGGAAATTGAGGAACTCTTAAGTGTGATGATGAACAAAAGGTTCAAAGAAAATCTTCCAGATGTAGTCATTCATACATGGGATGTTTTCTTCTTCTCTGGGCACAAGGTTTGATTCTGTCCATCAATACTCACTACAATAATTTAGCAGCTGTGAGATATTCAGTTATCCAATTTTACATGCTATAAAGTTTCTATAAAGTTAGGGATAGAAAATACTCTTAAGGTCACCAGGGAACTGGTGTAAGAAGCTCTTTAACATTGTAGAAAAAATCTTCAATCCCAGGAAACTGTCATTTCCATTCCAGATGTAGCAGGAAAGTATTGGGATTAAAAAGTCAAAATGAGATTTCTAAATGGGGAAGAAAGCATCTGAATCCATCTTTTTGGGGGGAATTTTTCTAAAATGGTGATTCCTACTGCTTAACAGTGAACATACCTCTGCCCACAGCATGCCACTAGTTCAACATTACTCTGGATGCTGATGATGCCCTGATCCCAGTTCACAGCTGGAAGTGGAGTGCAAACAAAATAAGAAAAGGAAATGTTGCTCTGGAGGTTTGTCCTGATTTTGCTGTATTTAAGAAAATAGGACCAAATAACTGGCTGTAAAAACTATAACTGAATAATGCTAGTTGAACAGAGGGAATGAAAAAAAAAAAAAAAAAGACATTGAAAAGAGTAAGAAAGAAAAGTATTTAGACTAGAACCAGCTGTTCAGTTGCCCTGGATTCCAGAATTAAGATGATTTAGGGTCCTTTATTACCTCTAAAACATAAATATCTAAAAATATAAAACTATAAAAGCAGAAAAAAAGATACATAGATATGTTTGCATATATAATCAATATAGATGATAGATACACAGATAGATAAAAATGGAGGGAAAAAAAATTGTTGTCAAACAAATACCATCTGCTAAATTAGGAGTGGATCTTCACTGACAAAGGGTTTCACTGGATGTTCCCAGAAATGGACTTTCAAGAGTTCAATGAACTTGGATTTTTTTTTTTTTTGCTATTTGAATCTCTTAGTTCTTTATGTGCATGTGTTGAGTACGTGGCTTATTTTCAAGACAGAAAACATTTCCCTAATTTGTTTAGGAAGAATGGCTGTCTGGAAAGGCCTGACTTTACAAAGATGGGGAAAAGGATGTTGGACCATCTGTTTACATATTATTTGTGTTTATTTTGCACCTGCAAAAAGAACTCAGTTCCCACGCTTGCCCAAAAAAGAACCAGCCCATAAACAAACAGATTTACACGTGGAAGAGTTAAAAACTTACCTAAAGTCCCCCTGTATTCTCATCAGACTAACAAGCATCAGCCCAACAGTGAATGAACTGCAAGCATTTCAGACCCAGGAAGAAACCCCCACCTGCATCTAGACCATATCCCAGTTAAACAGCAATTCAATGCTCAGAAATCATCAGAAATCCTCACCATGTAACAAATATGGAATGCTTAATCTAGAAGTTCAATAGTTTAAGCGAGCAAATGTAGTTTGGTGAAAAGATGTAACTAGGGATGATCACTAAGGGTGAGGGAGTGAAGAAGCTTCACTGACCCAAGCAGAGTTTTTTCCATGTACAGCAATGAAGTTTCTGATCTAGTTCTACCCAGTCCAAACTCCACCACTCACTTCACCCATAGCCTGTTCAGTCACTTTGGCATTCACAGGAGTAAACAGTGGGGGAAGGGACAGTATTTATGAGCCTCCTGAATTATAGTGAGAGGCTGATATAGTTATAGGAGATCTGAGTCTTCAATAAAGTCAGCACAACTGGACAAGATTCATTTATGAATGGTCATTTGTCGTGTCTGAAAGAGAAACATTTGAAGACTGTCAATGCTGTGTTCACATGGGCACAAGGGCAGGGAGAGGTATGGCATTTAGGCCTTACCTCAGCTGTAGGAACTCTTAAATAACACTGACTGTCATCGATTTGGGTTTTTTAATGGCACAGTATTTCATATGATCAAATTCAGAAAATGCTTTCATCATTTTTTGTTGCACCAAGTCTTATGCTCTACCCACATACAGATGTTTGTCTGAGGTGTTTGGTTGGGTTTTATGTCAGTCATAAAACTGACTGGTGCGAGCTACTCCATCTTAGAAGCAGCTGAGTAAAATCTCAAACCTTGTTTTCCTTGCTTAAAAAGTATGGGGTCATTACCTGTACACAACCAAAATATTTGGGTTAATTGGAGGTAAAATAAAACACTGAAATAGACATTAGGACTACTGTGAGATAAACTACGTACAACCAAGACATGATCACCAGTCTTATGTATTTTACATTGCAGTAGAACTACACTGTCTTGTATTTGGTGCAATACAACTCAGGCCTTAGAAGAAATTAACAATAACTCAGACAGAAAAAAAACCTTCTGTTTCTACACTGAATTAATTAGAATATTAATTAATGATGGAATTCGGCAACTTAAACAACAAATATGCCATGGTTCCTTCCCCCAAGTGTCCGGTGTGTGCATCTATCCCTAATACCGTTTCATTGTTTCAGCCTCCAAGAAAAACAGGATGCAATATGCCTTCTGGCTATGATAAAGTTTCCTAATACAGTACAGTAATGCAATTTATTTTCATACAGCATCCTGCATATAAAATATTACATAACCCTTTATGAGAGGATAATGCATTACAGACTCAGGCACATTACTGTCTTGCAGGAAGAAATTGAAGGATAATGCTGTGGGAAGGGATTGAGGAAATAGGAGCTGAGGTAAAAAAAGTAGTTAAAAAAGACAGTAATAAATGTATTCTTGTGCCCTTATTATCTGCATGAGAGTAACTTTAGCAGAGGGCAAGTCAGCATTATTGCAGATGCAGTGTAACACAAAAAGTTACGCACTCATAGGAAGGGATGATTCTGATCCTGTGGGTTTACGCTATAAATAGATAAGCAGGATGACAAGGTGAGTCACAGAAGTATCATGTGAATTCCCTGAGATCAAACAGGGAGCTCATGGTTCACGTGAGCAATGAACATGAACGTCAAAAGTTCCAGATGGTGGCATCAAAAAAAATTACACATGGACGAAAATTGCAGACCCAAACACCTTCTGTGGTCTGAGGAGACCCACCTGGATTCAAACTATTGTAGCTTACAGCCAAGCCTGAGTGCTGCAATGCAAAGGCCTAAAACAGTTGGAGAAAAAAGCTTTTTGAGCAAACTCCAGGCTAAAATAGGGAGATTTTATATTTGAAAGCCAAAATTCCTCACAGAAATATTTGCTTGTTATTTGGACCACTGGAGTGAGTGCTATTCTTGATTCCCTTGCAGGAAATATCACAGAATCACATGCTGAGGTAGAGGGGACCCACAAGGATCATGAGCCAAAGCTGAGGCTGTGGCTGATCTAAAAACAGACAGGTAGAAGAGGTGTGTGAGGTGCAGCAAGACTTTGGGGAAGGAGAGAAATTACACACTCAGTCCAAATGAGGGGAAGGTACCTCTGACCAAAGCTGTGGTAATACGTTTTTAAAGCATAATCATAAAACCTCAAAATCTCACTATTTCAGAGACAACAAATGGAAAAGAACCTTGTCTAGAGAACTCAGTTCTGCTATGGGCCCTGCAAAAGTATAAATAACTTATAGAGGAAAGGAATTCCTACAAAATCTAAACTCTCCATTGAGACTGTTGTACTTGCCATCATTCACAACTCAACCTTAGGAGAAAAAAAAACATGTAAGGGTGTAAATGCTGAGGGAAATACAGGGCTGTGTACAACTACATTGTTATTGGCTTCACTACCATAGGGATACATGAGCCACTGAACATATGTATTCCAACAGGGAAAAGGATCTTAAACACACTGTTCTCCTCCTGGAAATTCATCTCTTCAGTGTGGTATTTTTTTTCAGAGGCTCAAGGTCTTCTAGAAGCTGGGATGATTAAATCTGGGTTTCTGCCATGGCTTCCTGTGTCACCTTGGACAACACAACTAGATGTGCTCAAGGGTGTTGAAGCAAGCAAACAGGAGCTCCTCTGTCTGTGCTCTGAGCCTGTGGACATGAGCCAGCTTCCATCTGGAACCCATATGCCCAAGCATCCCTGTGCTGACAGACACCCTCTGCTTCAGGATTCTCCAGATATCATTTTGTCTTTCTGACTCCTCCAGCAGAAGTCACTGTCCCGGTAGTTCGGCACATACTTGTGTCTTGGCCATCCAGCTCACATTTCCATATCTCAGTAGATGCCTGCCTTTGGTGAGGTTGAAGCTAAGATGCTGAACTGTGAAATGGAGCAGCTGATGCATGAGCACATCTGTTGAGCCAGATGTAGGGGCAGTAATCTGTGGTATAAATGTAAAGCAGACAGCTGGTGGCAGTAAAGTTTGAAGAGGCCACAACTAGATTCACCCAAGAAAGACTGTCAAAATCCTAATTAGCTGGCTCACAATGAACTAATGCAGCAATACGGCTTCTGCACCACAGCTGATTCTGGCTGCACCCATCTGTGTAAACATGCTACAAATCTCTCTTTGATTTTTCCTCCATCTGTGAAATGGGAGCATATGACATTTTTTAAAGTGTTTTCTCTCTCTATTTTAGGCCTTCAAGACTGGGATCTCACTTATTGTATCCTTGCTCATTACTGTAACAGTGGGAGAGATACTTAATAGCTGTCATAGCTGGGCACTCTCATTGAATTTAAAGGCAAAACTGACATTGACTTTAATGGAAATCAGAAAGGACATTCAGAAACCCATGAATTACTCAGTTTATTAGAACTATATGAATTGTTAATATGATAATGATTCAAAGTGCTGTAAGATTGGGACAGTTTTCAAAGGTGCAGATTTACCCAAGCCTAATCTCTGGATGTTTACAGATGTCTTATGTGCTTATGAAAATCCAAGCAGTTCTTGTACTCTTAGGATAGAAGTATATATAGCACAGCCTGCACTTAAAAGAAAGCATAGCTTGCAGAGTCTTATGAACATTAACCCTCAACCCCTTCCTCATGATCCCCCCCACTTTTTTTTCCCCTCACTCTGTCTTCAGAAGCCGAAGATAAGTAGTCAGAAACGATAAAAGCATGGACTGAAAGCTGAAAAAGAACATCAAAGCTGTGTTGCCTTTCTGTACAGATGCTGCTGTTTGAGGTAGGGTTAGGGCAAGGTTTAGGGGTGAGGAAGACAGAGATCACAGGACCACAACTGGAAAGGAGATACCAAAGCAAAGGGTGGAGAGCAAAGGAAATGTGGTTAAAATATCTTTTTGGTATAGATTCTGCCTGAAGAAGCATGGGCATAGGGATTACTGTTAAATTGAGGCTTAAATTTATCATTTAGAAGAGAAAGATGGAGCCATGAGCTCCCATTAGAGTGTGAGTGAAAAGTTAGCTGCCAAAGTAAAATGATAGGACAACAGGATAGAATTTCCATGAGGCCTTTTTGGTCTCAGCTGTAGTTTTCGGACTTTTCTAAAGCTCAGATTAAGGTTAGGTTTACTTTTAAGGTTAAGGTTGAGAGAAAAGAAAAAAAAAAACAAGCCTAGAGCTTCACTTGGAGGGGGATGGCAAAGGGCATGACAAAAGCAAGAGTAGCCTGTGAAGATTGAAAACCTTGCCTGGGAGACTTTTTCTATGTAGTCATTGACCACAAGGCCCTATCCAAGCCTCAGCTTGCTTTTATAGTTATTTCTAGAGTTAAGGCTCAAACAAAGAGAGAGCTCTTTCCAGCAGTTGGAGTGGGGCTGAGAAGGGGATTCAAAGAGAAAAAATAGATTGCCAAAAGAACTTGTGTGTGTGTGTGTGTGTGTGTGTGTGTGTGTGTGTGTGTGTGTGTCTGGACACACATTTGAGGACCAAGTTGAGGGCCCAAGTGGGGTTACTGGTGGGGTAATAATAGTGGGGTAATAATCTAATTGTCACAAGATTGGAAAGGAGTTGCCAAAATAAAGGGTAGGACGCAGAGACAACTCTTTGGGGAGAAATTTTTGTGTGGGCACCCACTAGGAAGCTTTGTGTCAGGGTTAGAGTTAAGGTTACCACTAGATTTGAGAGCTGGAGCATGACTGCCCAAGGAAAGCACAGGCTGCAAGGGGAATGCTTTTGCAAGAAATTTCTAGTTAGGTGTATTGTTAGAGGTAAGGTTAGGACTGATAAAAAGAAAACCAAAAGCAGCAGCGGTGGGGGATTAGAAAGGGAAACGTGGAGTACAAAGAGAACATGTTGGCAAGAATGTTTTGGTGTGGCTGCCAGCTTGGAGTCAGGTCCAAGGCTCAGATTAAGGTGAGCTGAGAGCTCCAGATGGATGGAGCTGGAAAGGGTTTGTCAAGGATAGACTGTGGTGCAGAGAGAACTTGACAGCAAGAACTTTTTAATCATAACACTGGATGGGGGCCTTGTTTTCATCTCAGCCTCTATCTAAATTTTGTCCGAGGTTAGAGAAAGCTATCTTTAATACCATGAAGAAGCAAGAATAATTGTTTCATAGAAACTAGCTTTTCCTCCTATATTTGAGGTAAATAATTATATTGCTGTAATATTTTAATTTAAAAAATATTTTAAAGTAAAGGAAATGTGGATTTACTACTAGCATCTTTTAGACCATGAGGCACTATCATCTCTCCTACAAATACAACTCATTTACCCCTGTATTTTGCAGAGATATAAACTCAGAATAAGCATTCAAGATTTTATTTTTCTCTCTTTTTCTGCTGTGCTGGTTTTGGCTGGTGTAGTTAATTTTTTTCACAGTAGCTAGTATGGGGCAGTGTTTTGGATTTTTACTGGAAACAGAGATGTTTTTGTTATTGCTGAGCAGTTCTTACACAGTGTCCAGGCCTTTTCTGTCCCTCACCCCACCCCACCACCCGGGGGTGCACGAGGAGTTGGGGGGGAACACAGTTGGGACAGCTGACCCAAAATGACCCATGGGGTATCCCACACCTTGTGGCATCGTGCTCAACATATAAAGCTGGGGTAAGAAGGAAAAAGGGGGATATTTGGACCTATGATGTTTGTCTGCCTAAGTCATCATTATGAGTGATGGAGCCCTGCTGTCCTGGCGATGGGTGAACATCTGCATGTCCCTGGGAAATGGTGAATTACTTCCTTGTTTTGATTTGTTTGTGGACACTGCTTTTGCTTCACCTGTTAAAGTGCCTTAATCTCAACCCACAAGTTTTTCCACTTTTACCCTTCTGACTCTCTCCTCCATTGTGCTGGTGGGGGAGTGAGTGAGAGGCTGTGGTGCTTGGTTTCTGGGTGTCTGGTTTAAACCATGACACTAAAAGTGTGGCTACTGTAAAGCAGAAAACAGAAAATCTTTTATAACTCCTCTATGTCAATTAGTGAAGAAATCAAGAGTTTTGGACAACACTTTATGACTCCTATATAGTAAAAAAAATAGCAATCCCTGGCCTGATTCAGCATAGGGAAAGCCCTGGAACCTACTGCCATTTATAGATTAGCTAAAAGTGAATTTTATATGCTTGTTAAAAAACTATTTAGAGATGAGTGATAGGAAATCTAAAAATAAACCACTCTGCTCTAAGACAGATTAATCAAAAAAGTCTAGGCTTGCTTACATTCATTACTCAGTCTTTTTTTTTGTTTGTTTGCTTGGTTTTATTTTGTTGATTGTTTGTTTGTTTGTTTGTGGGAGTTTTGTTTTGGTTTGGTTGGTTGGTTTTGTCCTCGTATAGCATCTTAGGACTGAAAAATCACACTCTGTGATCTACCCTGTGAGGTAGATCAGCATTTCCTTCCTTTTATGAAAGAAAGTCAAGGCTAGGAGGAAGCCAAGATAGTTGTGGTTAAAAGGCTTCAAAGCACATGCTTCCAATCCAGTTTCTAATTTCAAACCTTTCTTAGATGTGGCTTAGGACTTTCAACTGCTCATTTCACTGCTTGGTTTTACAGTTTTCCTTTCTGGAAGATTAGACAGCCACCTTAATTACAGCCTCCTGGTATTATGAGTCAACATTAATATATGAAGCACAGTAGGTAGTACCAGGATAGTGAGTGTTCTGTGTGGGTATGGAGCAGGTTAATGATGGGAATGGGAATGGGAATGGATTGACCTCCTGGTATTGCTGTTGCTGGACCATTCTCACAAAACAGGTTTAAACTCCAGGATGGCTCATGTTGTTTCAGACAGGTCTCTCTGTAATCAAACATTTCTATAGTAGGAGGACATTCTGCCTGAAATTATTATCTCCTTCTTATTTAGCAATTACAACTTTTTTCTGCTCTGAATAAAGCCTTAAGTTTACACTCTGGTTCAGCTCATTTCAGGACATGTAGGCGAAGCACATGGAGGGTGGAAGGGCTGGTACACTGCAGCGTGCCCCAGGCTGCTGTTGCAGTGCCAGGCAGTTGTCATTGGGCTGACAAGTCACCTTCCTGGAGGGGCCCTGGTGGATTCTGTGACACAGAATCCAGTCAGATGTGCAGGTGGCTTACGCTTGGACTGTCTCAAAAAGCCATCCAAAGCAAAAGGTGAGGAGGGTTTTCTTGACTATGTACTAATGATTTTTCATAAATTTTGACCACTTGCATGAATATGTAATAGCTCTGTAACAGCACTGAACACAACAACTTCAGCTGCCCAGGCAGTCCCCAGTATTATTTACTCCAGGCTGTTGTAGCCAGAATTAAAGTTAGCATGTCTCTTATTTGGCTGTAATCACTATGTTTGTTCTATAATATTTGTTTATATTCGTATCATTTATACATTATTTTGCTTGTATAGCCAGCTGTTTTACAGTCAAGGACCTCATTGCAATGAGATATAAATCCATGCTGCTGGCCCCTGGGAAAACTGGTAAATTAAACTATGTGTGCATGGATTTTAAAATGCTGGAATCTATTATCCCTTCCATTTCCACTGATAAATGGCAGTGGATTTTACTTGCTGAATACTTACTTATGAAAGGCTACTGTTTATTAATACCTCCCTGTATAAATATTAACAGAGCAAACCTATAGGAAAAATATGTGAAGGTCATCTTTAAATTGGGAAAAGTCAGGCTATTCAGCACAAACATCCATGCCTCATTCTATCTGGAGACTTAAACAGCTTCATCACCATAGTATCCGGAAGGTGCACACAAGTGTGACATGATTAGCATCTGTCATGTGTAGGTCTTTCCATTCCTCCTGCACTCCCTGGGGAAAACTGTGCAAGGATTTTTTAAAATATACGATACATACACTGTGCTGTGTGTTTACATTAGCAAAGTCAAGGTCAAAGGTATGTACCTCACTCTCATCTTTTACTCACCACATTTTAAAACATATAATACAGAAAGCAGTGCTATCTATGCAAGATATATATGCTCAGACACTGGCATATTTCTTTAATTGTTCCTATTAAGAATGTGAACCAGGACTGAATAGAAAGTACTTCAAATGTCTTTTATTTCTTAGCATGCTGAATATGGCTGCTCTTTTCTCATTTCATCTCCTTTTCATGGTACTTAAAAGAATAGTAAAGATTTCTGTGGAAAGAAATAAAAATTTTCATAGACTATGGGTCACTGGTATAATAATAAATGTAAAGGTTCCCACACAGCCATTATAGGCTGTTGTGTCAATGTTATTAGGCACCTTTTGTCTGGGAGTTATTGACATGATAGATTGAAACAGCTCTTTTTGAACATTTTCTCACATAAAGCAAAACCAGCAAAATTGCCTCAGGTGTCCTTTAGATGAGGCACTAAACCTAGGATTCTCCTGTCCCTTTCAGTTTTTTCTGAAATTAAAGGTTTGATGGCACTTGTTAAATGTATTTGAGGATGACCCTGTCACCCCAGACAGCGTTTTTCTATTCTCAGTGTCTCTCTTTGCCCTGCAGAAGGGACCAAACCTTTGCTGTTGGAGTAGGGCTGTCCTTGGCTGTTTCCATGACTACTCCCTTGGATGAGGGAAGGATGCAGGGACAGATGCCAGGATTGAAGGAAATAAATATGGTCCCACCTTCACTCACTCTCTGCTGATGTGTTGCCACCTGGCACAAGGGACATCCCCAAGTTCACAGAGTAAAAGCAGCCACAAGATGTGCTCCTTCCCCTTTTAAAATTCACCAGCTACTGGCACACTGGGACCTTTACTAAGATCTTTATCATTTTTCTATTTCTAATTTCATTATCATCGTCATCATCATCATCATCATCATCACAAAAAGCTGGTTTTTCTTCGGGCAGGGGATATTTAGTTTTGAACCCTACTATTCTTCATCAGAGAAACAGTTTTGCACAGGGGAAAAAAACTACATTTGCAATCTCAGTGAGGGTACACAGCACAGGTACTAGGACCCTGAAGACTCCTTAGTCCCAGTAATTTGTAAGAGCTTTGTAACTAAAGCAATTTAACCACCACCTACCAGCATCTCAGTGCAGAGGATACACATTTGCACCCCAGCAGCTGACACTGTTTCTGTAATCCTGCCAAGGAGAGGAGTCACAGTGAAGGAATCAACCTTGGGCTGTGTCATCATCTGCAACTCAGTGCAGGTCTCTTCAGTCCTCTGTATTCATCTCTGTCTCTGTCCTGCTTGTCCTCACAGTGACAGTGGATACTAGAGGTCACTGAGCCCTTGGCTCCCAACAGCAAGGAGAGAATATGGAGATGTGTATGGACAGTGTGAGATGAAGTCAACTGCATTTTCACCAGCTATCAAGGGAGTGCCTGGATAGTGCATCTTTAATTGATTTTTTGGCCAGCCTGAGGAATGGAGGGCAAACATCTCTATGAGATAGTTTCTGTTGCTCATTTCAATTGCTTGAAGAATTCTGCATTGGGCTGTTTCTGAACACAAGATTAAGTCTCCATCTTCCCCTTTCCCTCATGTCCCTGCTGAGACATTTTGGCCTTTTGCTGCGCATTCTCTTTCTGCTCTTTTGTTCTTGAGATAAGTAGGCTAACCTGTATGCAATATTTAAAATTATGACATCACCGATTTGTATAAGGACATATCTTCCTTATTATCCTCTTTTCCTTTTCTCAGTCAGTCAACCATTGCACTTCCTTGATCTCGGTGAGAAGTGAGCAGACATTTTCATTGAGCTGTCCAGGGAGACTGAATTCTTTCTCCTGAAAGGGCATGACTAATTCAGAGCCAGTCACTATGCTCAAGTCACTGAACACACCTCTCTCATGGTGCATTATTGTTTACCTTGTCCTTGCTTTGACTTTTCTCTAGCAGAAAAGGAAAGCTAGACTTAAAGGAAGAAACTGGAGAATCAGTGGTCAAGAGATGAGTGATAAAGGGTTACATCCCACTCACTGTCTAGCATGCAAGTCCTATGTATAAAGAAAAGGATGTGGAGAAAGGAAAGCACTGACTATTCATAAAGCAGAAAGTGAGTTCAGTGGATCAGACACCCTCCCACTTGCCTTGTTTTATAGACTCTTTAGGTTGCTACCAGCTTTTCCCTCCACAGATAACATCAGTGGCAACTTATCACTAACAACATTTCATAGCATGCACTTTCATGCTCCTTTCCCTCCTTGACTATAAAAAGCTCCCTGTAAATTTATGCAAAGACTTTATCATTTGCTGAGTCTTAAAACCAAAAGGAATCTCCCTGCATGTCATCAAATTTTTCAGCTTTGGCATATTACACATTGTATTTTTAATAGGCTGCTCAAACTCCATATTGGTACTAACATGTTCTGCTTCTGTGGCTCTAATCAGAAAACTGTTTTTGTAAGTTGACACCCATGAACAGGTAAGAAACCTTTCCACTACCTAGCCATATTTAGTTGCCGTTCAGTTTACCTGCCAACAAGATGGAGGAAGAGGTTCAGACCAGTTTAAGGGCCAAGTGCCCTGAGCATACTATATGTGCTGTGCTGGTCAGATGCTTCCGTGTACATGTCTAGCACCAGCTCTTTCCAATCTGTCAATATAGGGAGCTTTAGGGATCATCAGTAAACCAGTAGCAGAGATAGAAACTGATATTTCTGACCCATGGTACAGAGCTGTGCCTGGCTGTACCTGACCATAAAGGATTACAAAGTCAGACGTAGTCTTGACCTCTAGTTCCTAAAAAGAACAGAATAAATAATAGTAATTGTATGCTCTAAATTTCAAGGAGTGCAGCACTTAGGGAGTGTAAAGGTCTATATTACCACTGTGTGGTCAGGGCATTGCTGCATTCTTCCAGAGCAATGAAGGGACAGAGTCTGTGACAGGAATTGGACTTCAGTGATACTTGTGGGTCCCTTTCAACTTAGGATATTCTATTATTCTATGATATATAAATAATATATCTAAGTTATATATGATATATAACTTGGTCTCTTATTACACAAAACATCTGTGATTTTGGTTTTTTCCAGCCGGGGAGAGGTGGAGGTGAGGGATGGATTGAAATCAGAGTTCCCTAACATTTAAAAAGGTCAGAGGGAGAGAAAAGGGAGGATAAAATAAGGAGAGGAAATAAGAATAATTAGTGCTTAATGCAGTTCCCTTTCCAAAGACCAGGCAGCAAGGGCAGCTATGACAGCTGTAACATTTCCATTTCCTCCTGCTCTAAGTAGTGCCACTGGGGCAAGTGAAGGACAGCAGTGGTCTTGGAAACACTGCAGCATGTAAATTCAGTTAGCATGACTGCAAGAAAAAACAGCAGTGAGCTACAAGGGCAACGAGTGAGGTGTCACAGGCAGCCAGCACAGACACAAAGAGGCAGCAGATTTTTGTGCATGATATTTTTGAGCTGGCATTTCCAGTCACATTTCCCTTATGAATAAAATGGCAGGGTGTGCTGAGAAGCAAAAGACTGAAAGAAGGAAGCAGAAAGCAACCTGTGGACTGTGCAAGGACTGAAAAGCAAAGTTGCAGACCCCTTCCATCACCTTTACCATTGCTAAACACTTGTAGGTCTGACATTGAAGTGGCCCTCTCTCTTCCCCACTCACTTGATTTCCAGCTCAAGAGAAACAAAACAATGCTTTCGGCAGGGGTGGAATATTAGTGGGAGGAATGAAAAAGCAGAAGTGGACTGACCTACTGTGGCTTAGCTAACCTACTCACATACTTGTGTCCAGCACAGCTCTCAGTTCCCTTTATACAAGTGGATAAAAGTGGGCCACCAAGACAGGGCAAGTAAATACCCCTACTGAAACTCATTTCTCTCCATTAACTATGAAGAAAGTTCTTATGAGTATCTGAGACTTTCATGTTCAAATTTTGAATGTTTGCTGCTTAAGGGAGAGGAATCTGGTTCCAGAAACAAAAAATGTGGAAGCCATCCACTCTTTGCATTGCCATAGGTGACACAGAGCTCCTTTGCCACAGGCCCTATCTGACTCACAATGAATAGTAACTTTTGAGAGGAATATGATGGCAAAGAAAACAAGCAGAGAAGTCATATGTTAGGCCAGCTGAACCTTATCACTGAAGTAACCACAGGGTATAAGCAGCTTTCCCAAAAAAAAAAAAAAAAAAAGACAGAACTCATATGTATACCATGTGCATAGCAGGATGAAGGAGAGAAAGCAAGAAAGCAAGCAAGCAAGCAAGCAAGAAAGAAGGAAAGAAGGAAGGAAAGAAAGAAAGAAGGAAGGAAGAAAGAAAGAA